>LPNX010531287.1:208229-263273 GCA_001517045.1 Pseudotsuga menziesii | reverse complement strand
CACTTGAGATTTCTGTGATCTCAACTTCATCTGGTGAGAATGTGACTTTCTTAGGAGACCCAGTGTGGGTCATCTGGTACACTAATAGAAGGTTGGAGGAGAGACTAGGGACATACATCACATTGTTGAAGTTACCATGATCAAGATCTATCCTTCCTTTGACTTTGCTTTCAGTGAGAGAGTCATCTCCCAGTACAATAGCTGGTCCTTTCGACATATCCAGTGAGGAAAAGGCCTCCTTAGTCGAAACCATGTGCCTTGAAGCTCCAGAATCTATGATAAAACTGGATGAGCTTGATGTGCCAGCAACTAGAGCATGAACTCTCTCTCTGTCATCGGAACTTGATCCTCCTTCTCTCGTCTTTGAGCCTTCTGGAAGGGAGATTCCATTCTTCTCCAGCAGTTGAGTTAACATATATATCTGCTTTTTCATACAAGAGCTTTCAGTGTGATTGCCCTTCGAACAGTATGAGCACTTGTTCATTTCACCTTTGTTTTTCTTCTTCTGGGTATTTTCCTTGGGACCTTGTTGATCCTATGGAGACTGCTTCTTGTCTCTTCCTTTCTCAGGTGGCTTTTTAGCTTTCTTTTTTCTTTTTGAATCCACCCTCGAATCTCCAGCAACCAGAGCTTGGTCTTTGGAAGGTTTGATGGTGCCCATCATCACCAGCTTGTCTTGTTCTTGTGTGAGAGATTCCATGAAATATACAAGGCTGGGCATATTCCAGGTTCGAGCTGTGAGTTTTGTGGCATAAAAGGTCAAAACAAAGAATGAGTAGTCAGGTCCTAGCTTCGAGAGGATGGCCAATAGGAGCTTCTCATCTTTCTTTTCAATACCACACTGTTTCAGCTGCAAAACTAGTGCTTTGAACTTGGAGAAGTATAGCTGCAGTGATTCAAAATTATTGGGACTCAGGGAAATCAATTCATTTTTGATTTGGTGTCCCCTCATCTCATCTGTCTTTCCGAAGAGTTCAGAAATTTTCTCCCATACTTGATCCGGTGAAGTTAATCCATCGAGATGGAAAAGGAGGTCTCGAGAAATACTGAGACATAGGAGGCCATAAGCCTCATCTCTCCGATTGTGCCATTTGATCTTCTCTGCAGTATCATTGGGCTCTGATTCTGTAGCCATAGTCACCTTGTAGAGCCCTTTCGATCTCAATAAGATCTCCATCTCTGCTTTCCATTCAAAATAGTTGAAGGGAGTGAGGATAGTTTTCTGTGAATCCATAGCTTTAGAAAATCTGTCCCGGCTGTCAGTAGAAGGCTCCCAGTCTTGATGTCGAACCTGCAAAACAATTTTTGAAGGAGAGTAATAACCTACAATGGCTTTGATACCATGTATAAATTTATGCCTGCAGTAGATTAATTTCACCCACAACAATTAACAATTGATCATGCAAAATTATCAACAATGGAGACTGAAAATGGAGCTGTAACACAAAATTATATTAACTGAGTGTACAATAGCCAACCCTGTAATAAAATAGGCTGCTAAATATATAGAATACATGAGCAAATCGAATGCATAAGGAAGCATCCAAATCTAGCATAAAGTATGCTTACCCCAAATAGGCAAATCCCCCATAGGTGTAAAAAACTGATCCCAAATCTATCAAGGACCCCACGAATTAGCAAGGGCGCATAGGCAAGATAAAGAGTGGTCAAATGGAAGCTCATACATGCTTTTTCATGGAGGAAAGAGTGGAGGAGGAAGAGGCAACAAAGCTGATTCACCTCACCTAGTCTTGCTTTCCTATGTGCCTTAAATCACTGAAAAAGCAGGCAATAAAGCAGAAAAAGCAGAAGGGCGCCTAGGAGGCTAGGAATAAAGCAGATTTGATTCCTAAGGCTTTCCCAAGTGCTACATGAGTTAATAATGGCAAGTTTGACCTCTATGGATAGGCAATTGGCAACTTGCACATGGTGGGACTCATGGACTAGGCAAATAAGACAAAAATAAATGAATTAATGTCTAAGTGGGTAAATACTATGGGTTGATTATTCTAACAGCTACAAAATATATATAAAATGGCTCTGCTTGGCTAGACATGAGACAAGCTCAGGATATATGGCTAATAATCAAAGACAGGGAAGCTGGCATAAGGCTCAAAAAGGCAAGAAAAACTCATGATAATGCAATTACAACTTGACATATACAAGGGAGTCCTAGGGAAAAGGCCAGCATAAAGGTCAAGAGGAGTATGAAGCTCTTGTTCAAATTCATGGTGGTACTATACAAAGGACTCCCACACCCTAAAGGAAAAATGTCGGCATGGGCACCAAATGAAAAACATGATCTAACTAGGGTACCCATGTATGGTAAAGCTCTACCATTCACAACATGTCACTTCTAAAAGTAGCAAGAAGGTTCTGTGACAAGATGGAATGGGTTTGTATCTAAGGTTAAAATGAAATGGATGTGAAACCTAACCTATATTCCAGTTTAGACATAATACCTGCAGTAAGCATGAACGGATCAAAGCCATGGTCAAACTGCACTCAAAATGGATTCCTACATCGTCAAATTAGTTCAAACGGTCCAAAATGGTCAAAAACTATAGAAAGTGGGTAAGAATTTCAAATATTTTCTATAAATAGTAAAAAATTTAAAAATGTTCATATCATTTGAAATTTTTACCCAACATAGTGTGTTTGAGCTCAGAACTTCAGAAGCAAATTTTGGGAGCATCCTCTGGTGGAATCTCTCCCCGTTTGATCTAGATAGATTCTCATGCCCTCCTCTTCCTATTTCATGCAATTTTTTTGAATTTTCATGGTCCAATTTATTTTTTAAGCCATCCATAATTGTGTGTTTCAGTCCACACGAAAATCAGTCTTTTTTCCCTATATAGGGCTCACCATACGCGAAAAAAGCACCCTTACCCGTGTACATAAGCGATTGTTTTGAGAATAGTCGTGTATAGGGCCGCAAATAAGGTTTTTAGAGGTAAAAATTGATCAAAAGTATGGTTTTTTGTGCAGGGTGGTATAAGAGTGGAGGGAAAGAGAGAATGGTGATATGGAGCAGGCCATGCAAGGTGATCTTATGGCCCAACAAGCATTACGGGCATGTGGTTTATACAAGTTTTGGTGTCTTAGTAGCCTGAGGGCCAAACCAAGACTACTCCAGCTACTGGTGGATTATTGGGATCCAAATTCTAAGACATTTCAGATTGATGGGATGTTGCTCAAGATTGAGGTTGAGGACATATAATTTATCACTGGATTGTCCCGATGAGCACAGATGGTGAATCTCTGATGTCATGGGCCAGGAGGTGGGTTGACTATTGATGAGTACATAGCTGTGTACTACTTTTAGGAGTTGGAAAAGGTTGGGAGTAAATCCTGACAAACTCTATCCAGAATTTGGGACTGAAGGCCATACTTTTGGCATTAGGTAGGCTTGTCAGGTTAGCTTCACTCCACCAGGCCTCACATCCAATGATGTTCTATCTAGTGGAGTGTATGAGACCTACAGTGTATGACTAGAGTACGACATTGTTGAGCAACATGAAACATCAGCTTAGTGACTGCAAGATGGGTAGGGTGCGGAACTTTGGGTTTGAAAGCATACTGAGCATGTTCTTCTTTGAGTAGGTACCAGGGTTAAGCCCTAGGGTGGACAATGTTCCACATGGAGTTTGGGATCCATCCCAATGACGTTAGGAAAATGTTATGCGCATACTCGGTGGAGGTAGGGTGGCTAACCCCTACCCAGCAGACTTCTTTCCATGGTGGCAAAGACAAATCATCACCATAGATGACTACCCCTATGCAGGGATAGACTTCTACGGAGATCTGAATATCCCGCTACCACCAAGAGCATCTTATGGTAACATAGGTAAAGAATCCCAAACCCACTTTTTAAGTTTTGAATTAATTAATTTTTTTGTGTTTTTTGATATATTGACTCAAAAGACATATTTTTGGTGTGACGACACATACTGACAATCTGTCATGTGTATGCAAATGTAGGACCATGGTGGACAGAAGGCTTCCCTCGTCATCTACAGAGGGGAAGAGGAGACTATATCATGGGTGCGGATGCGGATCAGACACTCCAAATAATCCACATGAATCTCATTCACTTGACACGCAGGATACCCATGGAGCAAGTTGAGGACTTGCCTGAGGCCATGTAGCATCAGGTGGTTGGTGTACCACAAGCATGGGTTTGACTCTTTCGATGGCTAGCTAGAGCCATAGTGCTATATCATGATTAGAACCCCCCTCCTCCTCAGGCTTAGAGACTTGAGTGTATTCATTTTTGTATGACTGTGTATTATATTTTGGTGGCTCGGACGCCCCAATTTTGTATATGACACTTATGTATTATGACATCACTTTTTGGATATTAATGAAAAACTTTTATGATGATCGATTTTATTTATATTTACATGTGTGTAAAATGTATGTTTGAGATATGCTTATGATCTATGAAACAAATGTCAATCTAACACATAGTTAGCATATGAGTCAACAACTTGATTAAAAACTATTGGAACATGAATGTATGTTGTATTCTCAAATTGTCATTCTAGAAATCTCACACGTAAGAATCTTTGTAGTAATTTCAGATCCCTAATACGATACAAGCCATTAAGCTGTGAAAATACTAACTACAAATCAAGACATACCTCAAGAGAATGAACACCATGTGAAATATCATCACGCAATAACTCAATGACAACACTATATTCAGAAACATTGTTAAAAGAAGGACGTAAGCATACACCTCCTGAAGAAAATACTTGGCCTGTAGGAGCATAAATCACCCAAGCAGCTGAAGCTGAGTTTTTAGTGTGGCAGCTATCCCCATCAGCAAATTCTATGTAAATGGAAGACTCCATCGACATTTTCCATAAGAAGTGAAAGCTAATCCACAAACCTTATCACCATAAGAAAACCTAACTATGCAATTCAAAACTATACAATAATATACAACAATCAACCCTGGATGAAAATCATGCATAGTATTTTTTGAGATAGAGCCCCTTTCTAGGCTTTGCCAAGGCTGTCCCTTCATAATCAACCAGCTCATAAGAACCTTTCTCTAAGACTCATTTAACCATGTATGGACCATTCCACATGGGATTAAATTTCCCTGCCCCCAAGGGTTATTTAGCTTGATCCCACAAAAGGACCAAATCACCTTCATTAAACCTCTTTGGATAGACAGACTTATCATACTGGACCTTGACGCGACGCTTGTTAACCTCTAGAGCCACTAAAGCATCTCGACGCTGCTCATCAAGCTGCTCTAAGTGGACAAAACGTTCTTCCAATGCGGAAGTGTCCAGCAAAAGCTCTTCAGCTAGCTTCAGAGAAGGAATTTTGCATTCAACCGGTAAAACTGACTCCACCCCCTGCACAAGCTGATATGGAGAGAAACTGGTGGTAGTCTTAACCGTGGTTTTGTTGGCCCACAAATAAGGATACAACATAATATGCCAATTGGTATTGCTTCGTGTGATGTTTTGTTGGAGAATAGACTTAAGTGATTTATTCACCGCTTCAACCTATCATTTCACCTGAGGGTAATAAGAAGATGAATGTTCTTTCTTATACCCTAACTTGGAAGCCAACTCTTCCATCATTTTATTTTGAAAGTTCCTACCATGGTCGCTGACAAGCTCTTTCAGAATGCTAAATCGGGTGATAATATGGTTGAACATGAAACGCATGGTTGTCTCACCGTTGGATTTAATTCTTGGCATAGCCTCTACCCATTTCGCGAAATAATCAATAGCCACTATAGTGTGATGATGCCCCCCAGCCAAAGATGGATTGCAATGCATAAAGTCAATCCCCCACTTGGTGAATGGACCGGTGGTGAGAATAGGATGTAATGGGGCTGGATGCGAGTGCATATTGTGTGCAAACACCTGGCAAGGGTTGCACTTCTTGACCGCATTATAGCAATCATTGAAGATGGACAGACAAAAATATCCTTCTCTCAAGATTTTTTGGGTTGTAGAAAGCCTAGATAAATGACCACCAGAGGCCCCTCTATGGAAATCATTCAGCACAACCTCAGCCTCATCATGGGTTAAACAACGATGCAAAATGGAATCTACCCCACAGCGGTACAAAGTGTTATCCACTATAAGGTAGTTCCTAGGTATATGATGTAATCGTCATTGCTCATCTCGTGAAAGGTAAGTAGGGACCTTCATTTTTTTCAAATATACAATGATATCACCGTACCATGGGTCCAAAGTTGAGATAAGGAAAATATGCTCATCGACAAATGTATCCTCATAAAATTCCTCCCCCTCCAAACTTGGAAAATCAGAAATGATCTTCGCAAATATCAATGATTTATTCGATTTCACCGAAACGAACTCAAGATCAAACTCTTGCAAGATGACAATCCATTTATTATATTTTCCCCCAATCATCCTTCTAGTGAGGATGAACTAAAATGGATTCATATGAGCTACGACCAAGGTTTGGCGAAGGAGAATGTAGTGTCTCAAATGCTGAACTGCATGAACAGTATAGCCAAGGAAATCTTCTCCACATGGGAATAGTGAAGTCCTACATCTAAAAGGTTTCAGCTCAAATAATATATGACATGATCATGGAGCTCCTCATCCTGCTGAACCAAAATGATACCAATATTCTCCATGGACGTGGCCACATAAATCAAGAAATCATGGCTATGGTTAGGTGGACTAAGCACAGGAGGCATTGCTAAGGCTCACTTAAGAGCATCAAAGGACTCTTGGGCTCACTCATCCCAGTAAAAAGGAGTGTCCTTCTTCAAAACACGCATAAATCCTTTAGTCAAATTGGAGAAATTAACCATGAATCTCTGCAAGAATTTCTCCATGCCTTGCAAACACTGAATATGTCTAATATTACACAGGGGAGACAATTGAAGTATTGCCTCAACCTTTAAGGGATCGACTCTTATACCCTCCTTGGACACGATGAATCCTAGCAAGCGACCAACAGTCACGCAAAATATGCACTTATGAGGATTTAAACGAACTTGGTAATGACAGCATCTTTTGAATACTAATCTCAAATGATATGGATGACACACTCTTAAATGAGAGTGAGTAGCAATATCATCCAAATATACTTCAATAATCATTTTGAGATCGTGAAAAAATAAGGTCATAGCCCGTTGAAATGTAGCTCCGACGTTTTTAAGGCCGAAAGGAATCTTCTGATATGCAAAAGTACCCCAAGGACAAATAAATGCAGTCTTATGCTGATCCTCAACCTTAATCTTAATCTCAATATGTCCGAAAAAACCATCCATAAATGAAAATACCTTACTCCCGCCACACTCATCCAAAATATGATCAATAAATGGTGTGGGGAAATTATCCTTAGGACATGTACGATTTAGGTCATGGTAATCAGTGCATATATGGATCACTCCTTGATTCTTATATACCAAAATGAGATTTGAAACCCACTCCTTCAAGGGAATGGGGTAGATAAAACTAGCTTTCAAAAGTTTTTCTATCTCAGCCTTAATGGCGGGTGATTTTCTAGGATTCACCGCACGCAAACATTATCGAACCGACTTCACATCTAGATAGGTTTTGATCTCATGTTCAACAATACGAGGTTTGATACCTGGAATCTCATCATATGACCACACAAATATGTCACGAAACTCTTTAAACAACATAGAATACTCGTTGATCTCATCAGGGGAACAATCCGCCCCAATGTAGACATTCTCAACCTTGCTAGGATCATGAGAAATATTGATAGGAATAGTTGGTGACACATTAGCCATGTTTCCATTAGCCATCGAACTAGGAGAGCTTAATCGAACCACGGGGATACCAATCTTCTTGCTAAGAATCTACCTAAATTCATCACACTCCATACGATCAATCTTAGGAATAAAATATGATCGATGATGCAATTCCTCCCAATGTAGCTCAACTCCCAACATGGCCTGAAGGATAGCTTCATCCAATGGAAAAACATCATCGATGTAATCATGTGAGTGAGATGACTCTACTGACCATGCCGGTAGCACTATGGGTCCTCCTCCTTTGTCCGTGAATAGGAAGGACTAGGCTCTGCAATCTGATCAAGATTTACTTAATAAGCCACCATCGTTGCAAGCAATGGCACGTCACTCTCAGTGGGAACACTTGAAGTACTCAGTGAAGGAAGAATATAAGGATCTTCCATATGGGTAGTGTGAAAAGATACCAAATTCAACGAGGGTGAAGCCCCACCAAAACTAGACCCCATCATAAAAATGGGCACAGGGCAATTAAAGGTTCCTATCAGAGAAGGATACATACCTACTGCCACACTCCCAGTTGCCAACTAAGAATGATCGATAATTAGGATAGAAGCATTCGATGATGCATTGACACTCAGATTTTGGAATGATGTTTGATGAATCGTAACAATATTCCCATTAAATAGAAAGCATATCACTCAAAAGAGGGAAGAAAATATGGCTTACATACTATACATCCAATTCCGACCCAGCAAAATATTTTAGTCAAGGGGCGCATCAACCACCTCGACCTCGATCACGACAGTCTTCCCTCCCAATTGGAATTTTAAGCAAGGAAGAATCCCATGTGGATGAAACAATCTACCATCAAAAGCTGTCAACATAGTAACGGATTGAGACAACTCAAGAGAAACTAATCCCTTGTAACAAGACAAAGACATCACGGAAGCGACAGCGCCTTCATCAATGACAGTGCACTTGATGGTGTTGTTAAGACACTCTACATGAATCAAAAGAGACACGTAGTAAGGAAAGAAAGGTTGTACTCCCATGGTTTCAAATTTGATCATAGTGGAAGAGTTATCATCACTGACCCCAAGAGCATATAACAAATCTTTCCTCTGTGGAGGACAATTCTGAAGCACTTCTAACGTGGACATTGCACAAGGAGTCTAGCCCAAATCCTTGACAAATAAATAGTTCTGGGTGGCTCAGGCATTATGATTGTGTCTCGAATGCTTTAAGACTCCCTTAGGAATGCGAGGTGGAGCCTCAGGCTTATGCATTGGATTTTCGATTCACAAAGGGCTCTCGGGTGGGAAAGGTTCTTTTCCAAGGTTTGATTATGACAAACCATATTCTTTTGTATGGGTCACAACATTAGCAACACTCATCATGTTGATGCATCCGTGACAACTAAGGGTTTTGATTTCCACCCGATGCAAAACCAGGATCAATGGTCCTTGAGTTCATATTTTGATTGTTGGGTAAAGAATTAGTTAACATAGCTAGGCTCTGTGCTTTGAACCTCAAGGCATCTTACATACGAGGGCACAAGTGAGTGAG
This sequence comes from Pseudotsuga menziesii, assembly GCA_001517045.1. Classification (NCBI taxonomy): domain Eukaryota; kingdom Viridiplantae; phylum Streptophyta; class Pinopsida; order Pinales; family Pinaceae; genus Pseudotsuga; species Pseudotsuga menziesii. The sequence goes on along the minus strand of LPNX010531287.1, from coordinate 253,975 downwards.
ATGGTCCTCCTTACACAATTTGCAAGGAAACTTCACCTTACATGTAGACTGCTTGTCCCCCCCAACATTAGTGTTCTTGTCATTATTATTAGTATTTTCATTCTTGTTCCCACCCTTATGATTATTTTTTACTTTTTTCTTATTCCTTCCAGGATGCTGGTTGCCTTTTGGGTTTGACGTTTGCATGGAAAGTACATTCACCAATTGGGTAGGTTGATACGATGTCATAGCTTGTCCTGACATAGACTAGTTAATTGACAATTGGCTCACTTGTTTCACAACCAAGTCCACTGGTTTGGTACTTTTCTAGCCCACAATACCATTGACATGTGGCCTAGGCTTGACCTTGGGGTCGAAATTGGATCTAGGAGCATTGGGTATAATCTCATACAAAATTTCGGATTGAGCATAGATCAAATCCAACTGTTGGGCCCTAAAACTAGCATGTTCCTTGTTTTGAACTACGGATGTCGAAACATCCTTTGCTATGTAAGGTAATAAAGATTTGAGGAACCACTCAAGAAGAAACTCTGGTGGTATAAAATATTTGATTAACTACTTCCATCTATGCCACTCTTGAATATGATATGAAATGTGTGTGGCTTTATCTTGCCGGAAGGTCGAAAAGAGTTCGGTACTGACATCGTAATGTATGGGTAGCTGGAAATGATTAAGGAAAGTAAGCGCAATATCATCAAATGTAACATAAGCCCCCCCAGGTAACTCTATATACCATTTCATTGCATGAATTTTTAGGGTGCGTTGAAATAGCCTCAAACGAATGGAATCGTCATGTAAGGAATTGGAAGAGCACCAAAGGTGGAAAGTGGTGACATGCTCACCAGGATCTTCACTAGCCTTACCTTTGAACTTGGGAATGTCTGAAGGAAGCTTGTTAGGGACAGCCGTCCATGCCAGCTTATGAGACACAGCATCATTCATCAATATCGACAATTCAGGCAAGTTCAAAGTTGCAAGGAAAGGGAGACTAGGTTGAGCCAGTTGATTCCACGCTCCCTAGTAGTTTTGATTTGTCTAAGGTTGATTGATATAAATACCATGGCCTTGGCCATAATAAATTCCTCCCATTTGATCCATGTAGGGTTTCATGGAAGCATTATGATGTGGGGTGCTATGATTATGAGGTTCTACAAATCCATAATTGGAAGAGTAAGTGGGTTGTTGATACCCGTACCCACACTGTTGATAGTTTTGTCCATAGTGCGGTCCATACGAATGTCCATGAGAACCTCCATGAAGTATTCCATGGGATGTACCATGAGAATTTCCATAGTTAAGAGTATGGGAAGCTCCAAAAGCTAGAACATGAGACGATAAAGAAACAGGTACATGACCTGCTGACACAATAGGAGGTACTTGACTCTGAGATACTACCATGTGAGGAGTCACATAATGAACATGGCTAGTAGCAACATTTCAGCCTGAAGGCCCATGTGAACTAGGGGGAGGATGAGTCATTAAAAATGCATTCAAAGGAACATGTGAAGGAATGTAAGTGGTGCTCCCAATGTTCACTCATCTAGGTTCTGGTATCCACATAGGATTACTAACACTAGGTCTAGGATGAACATGTGAAGTTGCCTCCACCACAGGGATGGAGGGTGCAATGTGACTACTGCCCCCAAATCTCTCTGCATGGAAAGACATGGGAGTTCCACCAGGTGTAGTGCTAGGACCAACTTCTAACTCAACATGATGTGTCAAATCAGGTGCAGGGATATCAGACATGTCATATCTAACATGGATAGTGCTTACGGGTTCATGGTGAGTCTTGTTGTCTGGAAACCAATACCAATGACCTGTGAATGAGGGATCATAACCAAATCATGAAGGTTGTTCGTGTGAAGCATCATATGTTCTAATAGGATCTTCCTCCCCAACCTCGTGAGGTGGAGAAGACATCTCTGGAATCTCATACTCATGATATCCGATGGTGTGTGAATCAAAGTGAGAAGTTGTCTGCCCGAACTGTCTGGTTCTCTCTCCCAAAGGAGGAGGAGATGTGGAAGGTGGAAGTCCTTCTAAATGACAAGAAAGTTGGGGTGCCATGCCTGAATCCACATCGACTCAAAAAATAAAAAGACTTGACCTAATTACGCAAACCCTAGGCAACTAGCGTGCATAGAGCATACACCTATAAAATGTAAAGCCAAATCACAAGCAAACAAGGCTAGGATATGTGAGCTCCCGAATGAAGTAGGTATGTCTCACCTAGGAGAGGCTTGAGACTCCCATACACAACAAGTGGAGATTCGTAACCAGTTATAGTGGCCCTCAGCTTCAACGCATATAGCAACTGTGCTATTCGACCCCTACCTGGCTAGGACACATGCAGAATAACCTCTGCAAATACCCCTCGATAACCTAGGTAAGGAAACTAAGGGCACCTCTATATAATCAATGCTCAGGTAGATAGTCACATGTGATATTGACCGTATGGGAAGGGTGGCAAAGCCCGAAACTCTCAAAATATCCCCCTAATACAAATACAATCCTGGAAATATCTCTGGTGCTACTCAGTTACAACCAGGGGTCATCCCAATCATAACCACTCACACTGCCTCGTTCTTAACTCCCTTGTAAGAGGAGGATCCTGAGAACACTAATTATATAAAGGATTTCACACTCTCACCTAGATAAATGCATAAATATTTTGTTTAGTGTTCTTGGAGAATTGACTCACAATGAACTATTCCAAGACCCTAAAACCTAGTCTTGTTGGTGCACCCTAAAAAAGAAAAGAGTGTAATTCATTTTATTATGTGTTGATTTTAATTGGCTTTATTACTCAAAGGGTAAATGGCCATGCAACTAATGATGTTATGATGCAACAAGAAGTAAAATGCACACCTAACAATGAATGAAAATGCAATGTGTCAAATGAAAAACAGGGTATGCTACTACGTGAAGTGAAATTTTTTTCCTTCAAATGTATATGCAATCATTTCTGATATGAAAATCTGACTATTATTCACCAAGCAAACCTAATGTAAGTACCATGCTAAATGCACAATGCAATCAATGCATAACAATGCAAAAAAGAAAAATGTTTTTGTATTTTTGAATTAAATGAGATTAAAAGAAAAAGTTTGACTCTACAACCCTCAGACTCTGCAAGCACTCACAAACAGCATCCAAGCAAAGCACCAAGGTAAAATAGACCTAATGCACTAATCCCCAAAAAAAAAATAGAAAATGAAATGAAAAGAACATTTTTTCAAAAATTAACTCAAAAAGAGTCTCTAGTCAAAAACAGAGGAGAGATACAAACTCCAGAAGCAACAAAGAAGACTCACCAATCACCCAAACTCACCCAGCAACACTTAATCTTACCAAAAAAGCAAAAAATCAGGGCATACCTGACTATTCTCAGTTAACCTGCGTACATACATGATTTTTCTAGGAAAACCCGTGTGTATATGTGACTCTAAAAGCAAAACCCACATATAGGAAGAAAAAGATAGAAAAATAAGGTAAATGGAAAAACTACGACAAAATTTACTTCTCCAGGATACTACTAGTAATCATGCCCTAGACCCGACAAAGAAACAGAAAAATCAGAACAATAAAAGTACATTGAATGCCGAAAACCCCCAAATAAAAACAACTAGGAACTTCCCCAGTATGGTCTCCAATTCTATTACGAAGAAAACTTCCTATGGCTTGGGGTGTACCACAACAGATAGAGAAACTGCAGAAATCAATCCCTTCCCCATATGCAAGAGAAATACAACATCTAACACTAAAGGATCTCGAAACATACCTTATTCTGGACGGTTGTAGTAGATCTCCATTGAGCTTTTTCCAATCCTGCTTGCATTAGCAATTCACTCTCAACAACAGTAAACAAGGAAAGCATCCTATAGAATATAATGTTAGGCCTACTCTAGCATATATAATCAATGATACATAAGAAGTTAAATACATCCATGGATTCAATATTCATTTAAATGCACATCATTGGACAAGAAAAGATATTTCTATTAAATAAATCAGAAATTACACAAGTGACAACCTCTGTCGGCATGTCTGCGAACCAAAGAAACTGAGTCCTCCACCTGGGCCTCCACCACCTCAATCCTCCATCTCTCAATAGCAAGATCACAAGCAAAGGAAAGCTTGGGAAGAACACAAAGTGATCCAAGGGACAAAGGGATGCATACTCAAGTATAAGCAAGCTACAACAACAATGGACTATAGTCTTCTTGCTCTTCAATTCCTCCTCTTCAATGTATCCAAAGGGTTCCTTATATAGTGTTTCAATGGGGTAATGGAAGGTCAAATCCAAGTGATCTCGAGGCATATGGAAGGCCAAGAGACAAGTGACTTGGATCCACATCAAGGAAAACTCCAAAAATATTTGCACACATCTCGATGTATGTGGGTTTAGGGGTAATATCCATGTATATACATGAGAAAGGGATTAAAAGTCACGTACAACAAATAATGAGCATTTCTAGAAATGATCTTGGAAACATCAAATGTACAAAAATAGTCCGTGGGGTCCAAAGAGTCTACAGAGGGACAGGGAAGGCCATAAAAGTGTGATCAACCATGTGCGGTAAAATCAGCTATAATAGTAATAATGTCGGATCCCTAATACGATACAAGCCATTAAGTTGTGAAACCACTAACTGTGAATCAAGACGTACCTTAAGAGAATAAACACCATGCGAAATGGCATCATGCAATATATCAATAATGACACTATATTCCGCAACAATGTTTGAGTAAGGCCGTAAACATACACCTCCTAAAGACAATACTTGACCCATAGGAGTATAGATCACCCAAGTAGTGGAAGCTAAGTTTTGAGTGTGATAGCTAGCACCATCAGCAAATCCTATGTAAATGGAAGACTCCATCGACATCTGCCATAAAAAATAAAATCTAATCAACAAACCTGATCACCATAATAAAACCTAACTATATAATGAAAAACTATACAATAATATAAAAAAATCAGCCCTGGCTGAAGATCATGCATAGTAATTTTTGAGATAGAGCCAATTTCTAGGCTCCGCCAAGGCTGTCCCTTCATAATCAACCAACTCATAGGAATCTTTCTATAGGATATGTTTGTTATCAACCCAAATGGAACTTCTCCATCCGAGTGCCGACACTTCATATTTTGGTACACAAAAGGACACTTATGGATTGAAGGTTGCCTAAACACTATAGATAGGCATGACATGAGATGCATTCACTATCCAGCCAACTTTCCATTTTACCTTTCTATGTGTAGATTGACATACGTGACTATGTCCATTGAAACTCACGTACATACGTGACTATCTCCTTTGACAACCCGTGTACTGTACGCGACTATGCTCATTGCAACCCATGTATAGATCTGTACACGGGTTTCCCTTATAGCAACTCGCGTGTCCTACGCGGGTTGCCAGTATCAATAGTTGTGTATACATCCATTTGAAATTAAAAATAATAAAGCACGATTAATGGAGATTTGTTGAGCCCTAATCATTAACTATCTCAACTGTCTCAACCTCCTCAACCTTCGAAATTGCTCTATTTCCCAAAGTATAAATAGAGGCATTGGGGAGGGCATTAATCAATAATAATTAGAGAGCAAAGTTATGCTGGTGGTATATATTTAGAAGTCTTTGGAGCAGCATAACTCAGAATCCTTTGGTTGCAAAGGAGTCCTTGTCTCAGGCGTTGGGTTGTACACTTATCTCATTCACTATTGTTAATAGAGAGAATTATTCTTCCAACTTTGTGTTGAGTATCTTTCATGTATCATGTTTGATGAATTTTTTTATTAATCACTCTATATATTGTTCATCTAACTAGTCATATGTACATGTATAAGATTGTATTTGGAGAATTTTCTCTTTGCAGGTGAAGGAGGTGCATCCCTGAAAGCTTTGGAGAGAAGCAAAGCAGGAGAAGAGAAAGCTTGGATCAACCATCGTTAATCGGGTGAGTCCAACATATCTTCATATTTCCTTTTTGTACTTTAAAGCTGATTGTCTGCAATTTTTAGAAGTACGTTGGTAACTCGAGACCTTAGGTTGCAAGGGTGTTTATTCCTAATCAACAGAACTGGCGACTCCGCTAGGGATCCCAGACTGCTGTGGGTTATTTTTGTTGACCGTTACCCAGTCTTTTCCTTGATTATGGGTGTGGTGTCATGTCTTGGTTCATGCTTAGAGTGGTGTTTGAAGTCCTTGAAATTTTTTCTTTTTATTAGAAAATTTTACACTTGTACATGGATTTCTCTTGCATACAACTACATATAGAGGCTTGTGTACACGGGTTTCTCTCTAGGACAGTCGCGTACAGTACACGGATTGTTGGGGCTCCGACCCTAAAGGTCCTTAGTTTTGGTAACTCCATAGTTTTTGAGGAAGTGTAAGTGGAGTTACAACCTAAAATAGTCTTAGGGGTGTCGCGGGTGGGTCGAACCCCCTTTTTGTAATTAACCCTTGGGTAAATCCAAGGTTAGGGTTTTGGGCGCCCATGGTGTAAATCCATGGTTTTGTAACAGTGCGCTATATAAATAGGCACTTATGTAAAGAAGTAGGGTTATGTCTTGAATGATTATCTTATGAAGCTAATGTAATGCGAAGATAAGAGTTTGTATAAGGGTTTTGTAAGAAGGTTAAGTCCCAGCTGTGTGCGTGGACGACCTCTGCAGCTGTGTGCGCAGAGGGGTTTTGTGGGTGAAAAGGAAGATCTGCAGCTGAGTGCGTAGAGGCCTGCTGCTATGTGCGCAGCTTTGAGGACTGAAGGGATCTGCAGCTGAGTGCACAGATCAGAACTGTCATTTTAGTTGTAAAGAGTTAAATAAAGCGCAGTTCTGTGGACGTAACCCCTACACTGGGGGTGAACCACGTGACATCTAGTGTTGTGGTTCATTTGTGTGATTTGTTATTATAATTTATGCACTATTAAGTAAATAACTGATAAAGTAAGATTGTTGTTAATAACTAGCTTCGCTGTGAATTCCCAGATAAGGGTTGTGCAAGTAACTGTTTATTTATCTAATCATGAAGCTGAATAATTGATAATACAAGCATTGTGTTAAGTAATTATTAATAGTTAAAGACTAAGGGTACAGTAAGATTCTCTCTTCTGCTTGCAGAAACTTGATTCTATGGCACCCCATAGCTATTTCGGGTGAGACTGTAGCCTGTTCGCAGGCTGCTGCCGAAAGGGCCAACACTGTGGGTCTTTTGTTGGTGCGAAGTTAAAGGTGAAACCCGGGTCTGCCCATTTAGCCCAACAAATTGGTTCCGTTGCCGGTTGAACTCAGTATTTGTTGAAGAGAGATCTACGTCGTACCTCGAGGGCTATGTTTTGGTGACCCTCTGTAAAATAAATTGGTGATTGGGTCGAAGCGACCTATTTGAAGTTTGCAGAATAGGAAAATAAAGATCCCCGTCGTAGCGCGGAACAATTTTTGCAAAGGTACTTTTTTTCTGATGTTCATGAAATTTTCTTTGGTTCTATACACATAGAGTTGCACCAGTGGTTATCCAGGTTAACAGAAAGGAGGACGAACTTCTAAGAAAACCAGTTTCCTCCCTGGACCCACGCAAGAATCGCTATCTTGAAAAGAGTGAACAACGCGATCTCGCGAGCCGTGGATTTTTGGACTGCGCAAACTCTCGAAGCATTTCTGACGGAGTTCGTCGTCGACACAAGTACCTCCTTTAGCGAAGCTGAACAAAAAAATTTCAAAGGACCAAGGGGTAAGTACTTGAACCTATTTAGTTTGAATATTAAAATACTATTGGCTGAAAAAGGAATCTTGCTTATCGAATCAGATTGTTAGATCTAGTATTGCTAACCTATGATTGGAAGTGACTGGGACTGCGACGAGCAAAGTAGTTTGCTGTGAAACGACAAAATATATAAGAGAGATCTCATCTCCTCCACTGAGTATACCCCTTTAAGCTCTGAAGCCTATGAGTCCGCTGAGGTCCCCTTTGTTAGAAACCCTCCGACAACCCCACAGCAGAGACCTATTATCCCTAAGAACCTGTCGCAGTCTGAAAGTAACCCTAGCCCGAATATCCCTGTCACAGGTCAGTCGTCCCCAACTAGTTAAAATCATTCTTTCCCCCCTAGATCCCAGATGGCCCATTTTCATGATGACATCAAACTACCAGTTTTTAGAGTAACTGGGTCAGAAGATCTAGAACAGTTCTGGTTTCTGTGCGAAGTTGTGTGGACCGCGAAGAATATTACAGACATAGATGTTCGACGAGCGCAGCTGATCACTTCTTTCAGAGACCGAGCCCTAACTTGGTTTATGAAGTTTACTAGCACGTAGAATCCTGTCTTGGCTGACATCAAAGCAGCACTGATCCAAGAATTTAAGAAACCTAAATCAGAGTCGCAGTGCATCACTGAGTTAAAAGAGATTCAGCAGTGGTGAGGTGAATCTGTATGGGACTTTGATCAGAGATTCAAAGTTCTGCTTGACCAAGTTATCTTCATAATTGGACTAGCACAACATAAGGAGTGTTTTATCACAGCATTATTACCCCACATCAGAGCTCCACTCATGCAACAGAAGGTTGCTGATCAACAAGAGGCCTTAGAAATTGCCATAAAGCTTGAAACTGCACCTACCAAAGATAATTCTGGCATAGCTCAAATTCAAGCGCAGCTCGCGGAGATGGCTTTAGAGCTTCATGACATGAAAAAAGGGAAGTCCACCCATGAAGAGGTATGGTGTATACATTGTCGAACAGAAGGCCACGACAAGGACCAGTGCCCGACGCTGAGAAACTATTTGAATAATGGCGCACCAAACCTGCTGAATCCTAGTGTTCTGTACTATGAGATCTATCGAACTACTGGCAAGCATCGACTAGAATACTGCTATCTGTTACAGAGGTATGTTCAAGTCCTAAAGAACCCTTACTGTAAATTTTGTAAGTCAGTAGGCCACAATGAAGATGAATGTCGCAGCTTTGACCTTATGAGGGAGCGGACCTACGACACTTATAGGATCTACCCGGATGCACAAGGCAATGATGGATATGGTTACCGAGGTGGTCAAGGCAGTTTTAGAGGCCGTGGTCATGGTATTCCTGGAGGAGGTCAAGGTCAAGTTATTTTCTTTAACTGCAATCAGGCAGGACATCTAGCTCAAGACTATCAAAACCCAACCATGACATGCTGATACTGCAGAGGAGTTGATCATGTCATCGAGAAGTGCCCACAGTTACTAGCTAAAATCCAAGAAAGAAACAGTAAACCTAGTCCGAGTGTCCAGTTGATTGTTGTCGAGCCATGACTGATCCCAGCTATTAATGTTGTTACAAGAAGCGGAGCTACGACAGAGGCGCAGTGTCAGGCGCAGCAGCCTGACGAAGCTTGGGTCCGCAAGGCCGTAGAGAAGACTCCAATATGAAGGTGCCACGAAATTCCCTTGTACACAGTCACGTACAAACCTGAGCATTGAAATTTTTGGGCTAGGGTTTGCTTGTCCCTATCTCTCCATAAATTTTGTTTTCTGGTTGGTCTTCCTTATAAGCATTACACTGTGAGTTTGATGACCTTGTTAGCCACACATTGTGCTTTCTTGTAAAGCCCTTGAGTTCTTATTGTTTGGATTGTATTATGTTAGCAAATTGAAGTGGATTTTCCTATTTGGGTTATAGGTTCAATTGTTACTTGTCTGAATTAGTGATCAGGGTTCTAGACCCTGTATATCCCATTTCTATTTTCGGACAGTATTTGGTTTTCCACTTCCCTTTGTTTGATCTCAGTGATTTCCTTTCATTGTGTCCACCCAAGCTAGGGTTCCAAGTCTTCCTTAGGTGGTTGATATTTGGTCTTATTAATCTATTTACTTCACTTTTCTTACTTTATACAGTTAGTTTAATTCAAGCATACTCAAGTTTTGTGCATTTAGGTGCATAGTAGTCTTTGAGCATTTTAAAAAGTGAAAAGAAAACATTTAGAAGCTCTTGGATTTGATTTGCATATAGTAGTTTTATTTTCAATTTTTGAAATATAATCTCAAAAAACTACAAAAATATAGTCTTAGTGTTCTCTTTATCATTGCATTTTCATCAATTTACCTTTACAAAAAGAAAAGAAGCTTGTTTTTTTTAGTGATATTTTGCTTTGGAAGTATACACCTTTTCTTTTTTTTAGTGATATTTTGCTTTGGAAGTATACACCTTTTCTTTTTATATTTCTTATTGATTCAAAAACATCATAGTATTTCACTCCACTTGCCTTCTTAGTAAAAAATAGCCCTTAAAATGAACGCAATAATTAAAATCTATTAGTATTTTTTATTTTTTACGGCCATACACCTACTAGCTTAGGCTAGACTTGTGGGATAGGAAGTGTAAGATTCCCATAAGTATTAAAATTCAGACATAGTGGGCCAATTGATAGGTAAACCCTTCTCTTTATCGATAGTATCTAGGAAGCTCCTCTCAAACGAGAGTCAAGCACGAGGTCGTGTGGATCCATTGAACTGAGGATATAACCCTCCGATTCCTTGTCAAAACATAAATCTGGATTTTTATGCATCTGGGGATTCTGTCCTAGATGGATTTTTGGGTTCACCTATCCTACCCATGCATATGAATCAATCTTGCAACTGCCCCCCCAGACTGTTGGTATAGTTAAGGTAGCCTCTAGTCTCTTGACATCTAGGGTTCATACATAGGTAAACCAGAAGGCTATTTCTTGTTCACCTTGGATGGGATTGGAAGGTAACCCTTGTTGAAAGTGTAGGAGGGTGGTGGGTGATTCCTTCGCTTGTGCCTAAGAACCTCTTCAAGGACACCAAGTAACTGTTCATCATCTTTCTTCGGGAAAGCATATCTTTTACCCTTGTTGACTGTTGATACTTTAGGATTTTTTTCGTAGTGATTGCTCTGTGGTTTTTTTGTGTTTAGCTGACCTTAGGGTTTGAATTGTCATATTTACAATCATGGAGGACCAACCTATTAGAAGTTCATGAAGGTTGCAAAACCTTCCTCCTCTCATCACATTGGAACCTCCACCTCCACCTCAAAGGTAGACATTGGACATAGACGGTTCATTTGAACCAATAGGAGTAAGTGAAGTTTTGGGTGAACCAGAACTTAGGGCAAGCCATTTTGATTTTAACACAGTTGAGATAGAATTCGTTCCAAAGTAACCCATCCAATTCACAACCAGTGGCGAGGGGAAACCCCACCTTTACATATCGGAACTTGGGGGCAAGTTCTTATAATCCCCATTCTGGTACTTTTAGTGCTCCGATTATACCTAAGCTTCTGTTCCTAGAAACGTTAAACTTCCTATATTTGTCTAAATTGATGAATGACCCGATGAGGCATGATCCCTCCTGGCCACCTGTCCCCACCAAATTGCCATCGAACATCCCGAAATTCGAAGGCAAAGTTGATGAAGATCCTAGGGCTCATGCCACCACTTTTCATTTATGGTGTTCTTCTAATTCGTTGAATGAAGATTCAGTTAGGTTGAGGTTGTTCCAAAGAACCTTAACAGGTACTGCAGCAAAATGGTACACTGAGTTTCCTTCTGCTACATTCAGTAGTTTTTGGGACTTTGCTAATGCATTCCTTACCCACTTTCATATTTCGGTCCGATATGATTTCATAATGGACTTGTTATCTACCTTTAGGAAGAACAAGGCTACCCACATCTCGGATCACATCCAAGAGTGGAGGAGGCAGAAGAGCCTTATTAGAGCCATTGTTCCTCCTAAGTTCTTACTAGAATGGTTCCTTAAATCATTATTGCGTTATATATCTAAGGATGTATCTACTTCAGGAGTGATGAATGAGGAAGAATCTATCCTTAGGGCCCAGCAATTGGATTTGATTTATTCTCAATCTGGGATCTTGTATGAGATTATCCCTGAGGCACCGAGGCCTACCCACGATGCAGAGAAACCTAAGCCTAGACCCCATGCCGATGGTTTGGTCGGGTCTGTAAACTCTCTCACTGTAGAATCTTTGGCCAAACAGCTCCATCAGCTGTCCGTCAAACATTCTATGGTGGAGGAAGAAAAGGCTGCCCCCTCACCCCAAAATGCAAATGTTTTTGCACAGACCTCTTAGAAGGGCAATCAGTAGCCCGGTGGGAAGAAGAAGAGAGGAAATAAAGGGGAGGGAAATCAAAACAAGAAGAAACCCACAAATAGTGATGATGGGGGCAAGAAAGAAAAGAAAAAGGTGAAATTCTCATGTAAGTTGTGCCATGAGGATCACCTCACCCATCTTTGTCCCCTTATGGAACAAGCCCAAAAGCTGCTAAAAGCTCAACAACCGGCTGTCCTGAAGGATCCATTTCCCCAAGGGTATAATTCTGCTTCAGCTTCTAATGTAGCAGGGGGCATTCCAAATGCCCCTGACCCCAATTATATCAACATGGTTCCATCTTTGACCTTGCTACAGACTAGGAATAAAAACTATGAAAAAGAGACTTATGAAAAGGGTAAGTATATAGGTGAAACTTCTAACCCTCTCACGATCGAGAAGCATGTTGAAACTATGCCTAAGATACTGAAAGGTATATTTAAGAATACCTTGCATAACCCTAATGCTAGAGCTGCTTCAAACTACTCTGTGGTTGAAGACTTATCCCAAACCCCTTGTGCAATGTCAGCTTTATAGGTGTTACAGAGTTGTCTCACCTAGCAGGATGCACTCTTATCAGCCTTAGGCAGCATGGACTGATCGAGTCTCATTGCGAAATTTCACTTGTATGATGTTAAAATTCACCTACCTTACCATGTAGCCTTGTCAATAGATGTCATCCATGGTGGAAAGACAATTGGAAGGGAAGTTTTTTATGAGGGTGCTTCTACATGCATTATGTCCTTGTCATGTTGGAAAGCTCTCAGATCCCCAGAGTTGGTCCCGTTAAACACTCTATTTACTGCTTTCGACAGAAGGTCATTCCGTCTGCATGGTATCCTACCATCTTTTGAAATTAATCTGGCAAGGAAAGTGGTGTCTGTTGAGGTGGAAGTGATTGATGCACCTTTGGACTATAATTTTCTTTTGGGAAGAAGTTGTACTTATGCCATGTCTGCTATTTCATCGGTCATCTTTCGAGTGGTATTGTTTCCACACGAAGGGAAGTTGGTTACTGTTGAGCAACTCAATTTTACTCGAAAAGGCCGCATGGAGTCTAATGAGTCCACTGTACCATTGGTTGATTAGTTGAAACATGCTACTGAGAGCTTGGTGGCTGGAATGTACGCATCATTGATGGGCACATTTGATCTTCCAACCCTCATTAACTATATAGGTTCTACTAGTGTGGGGAAGTCCATAGCCACGGTTGTTGATAAGATTGATCCTTGGGTTCTCCCTTCCCCCCATGAACCAGAAGTGCCCTTATCGACAGTAGAAGTGGATTACCAAGATATCACTCAAACCACTGTTGATCCCTTTCCAGACCCTCTCATAGTCTCAGAGGACCTGGAAGAGGTCTATTTTCCTGCTTGGGTAGAAAAATCTTTTCATTCTGTGGATTTTTTAGATATGGTTTTACCTTATGATAAAGCCATTATAGAATCCATGTGGAGACGTGATAAGATCTGCGAAGATCTTTATCATCGATTCTATTTTCTTCTAGAGCTAAGTAGGATAGAGAATCAAGAGTTTCATATGAGACTGGCAGAGGATGTTGATATACCCATCAATCCATTACCAAGGGAAGGAATGTTTGCTGAGGGGAATATGGAAAATATTTCCACTACTATCCCTATCAACATCTCTATAAATCCTGACATTGTGAAAAATATACATATCGGTGCAAACTGCTCTTCTGAGGAGATTGCAATCTATATGTCCTTGTTCAAGGAGTTCCGTGATGGTTTTTCCTGGTCATATGAGGACATCCCAGGCATTGATCCATTGATAGTTGAGCACAAGATCTGAACATACCCTAACACTAAACCTATTCAGAAAAAGTTAACGTAAATCGACGGCTGTGAAGGCTGAAGTTGAAAAATTGTTGAAAGCTGGTTTTATTTATCCCATAGCCCTGACAAAATGGGTATCCAACCCTATTCCTGTTGATAAGAAGCAAGGGACCATATGCATCTGTACTGACTTTCAATATTTGAACAAAACTTGTCCTAAGGACAACTATCCCACGCCATTTATAGATCAAATTATTGATGCTTGCGCGAGAAGTGAAGTTTTCTGGTTTATGGATGGTTTCTCCGGATATAATCAAATTCAAATAAAACCAGAAGACCAACATAAAATTGCTTTCATTTGTCCTTGGGGTACCTTCACGTACAAAAAAATTCCCTTTGGATTGAAAAATGTTGGGGCAACCTTTCATCGGGAAATGAACTTTGTGTTCCATGATATCAAATCCTTTGTCAAACCTTACTTTGATGATCTGCCTGCACATTATCGTAAGAGGATTGACCATCCAGATCACCTAAGGTTGATATTTGAGCGATGTAGATACTATAATATCCACTTGAATCCCCACAAGTGTGTGTTCTATGTCCAGTTAGGGAGACTACTCAGATTCATTGTTTCTAATAGAGGCATTCAGGTGGATCCATTAAAAGTAGAGGCCATTGTAAATATGCCTCCTCCTCGTTCTATCAAGAAACTTCAGAGCCTGCAGGGAAAGTCCAATTTTCTTCATTTCATTGTAAACTATTCCAATATTACCAAGGGTTTCATGCACCTACTAAAATAGGAAACCCCTTTTGTATGGGATGAAACTGCACAACTCGCTTTCGAGGCATTGAAAAAAGCTTTGTTGTCGGCACCTTTACTGCGTCCGCCAAATTACTCTAGGGATTTTAGATTGTATCTGGCTGCGTCTGAGTCGACCATTGGGGTAGTCCTGGTCTAGGAGGACGATAAGCTCCAGGAGCATGTCATTTACTATCTTAGTCATGATTTAGCCAAACCTAAACTCAGGTACTCCCATGTCAAGAAATTGGCCTTAGCAGTTGTCTATGTTGTTCAGAGGTTACGTCACCACATTTTACTGAGGACTACAATAGTAGTGGAAGATTTTAATCCTTTTCAATATGTTTTGTCCCAATATATTGTTGGGGGCAAATTCAACAAATGGATAGTCATTCTCCAAGAGTTTGACTTGGATTTCCATAAATCTAAAAAATCCTTAGTTTTTGTTGAGCTTATAGCAGAATTTCCAACAGAAGAAGATGTAGTCATTGAAGAAGACTCATTCCCATATGAGCATATATTCTTGATATCCAACTCTAACCCTTGGTACAGAGATATACTTATATATCTCCATACTTTGAAGTATCTTGTAGCTTCCTCGCTATTACGGAGAGAAATTCCTATGGATTGGGGTACCACAACAGACAGCTAGACTCCAAAAATCAATCTTTCCCAATATGCAATAGAAATAAAATATCTAACACTAAAGGATCGAACCTCATACCTTATTCTGGACTGTTGAAGTAGATCCCCATTGAGCTTTCCATTCTTCATCTTGAATTGATGTAATACTTCCTCAACAATAAGTAAACAATACAAGCATACTATATTTCATGGTGTTAGATCTATTCTAGCATATATAATCAATAATGTAAAAGCATTTGAGATATTCCAATTGATACAATATTCATTCAAATACACATTACTGGACAGGAAAAGATATTTCTATTAATATGAATGAGAGATTACAAGTGACAACCTCTGACGGCACGTCTGCGAACTGGAGAAACTGAATCCCCCACTTGGGCCTCCACCACCTCAATCCTCCATCACTCAGATAGCAAGCTCACTAGCAAAAGGAAAGCTTGGGAAGAACACAACAGTGCTCCAAGGGACAAAGGGATGCAGACTCAAGCATAAGTTCTGGCAACAATGGACTATAGTTTTGTTACTCTTAATTCTCTCTTATGCTTTCAATGCCTCAATGGGTTCCTTATATAGCTTTTCAAAGGGATACTGAAAGGTCGAATCCGTGCGATCTCAAGGAATATGGAAGGCCAGGAGTCATATGAGTCGAATCCAAGTCAAGGAACACTCCAAAAGGATTTGGATTATGTACACATCCCGATGTACGTGACTATAGAGGGAATATCCACGTATGTATGCGGTTATCGGGGAAAAAGCTGCGTATATCACTTTTCTTATGTTTTTAGGGATGATCAAGGATACATCAAAAGACAAAAAGTGGTCCATACGGGCTAATGAGTCTGCAGTGGGACAGGGGAAGGCCATACAATGTGTGATTCACCTAGTGTGGTTAAATCCGCTATAACACTCGCGGGAGGAATGACGTAAACTACGCCTTCATGCTAAGAACTACCTCATCATAGGAGATACTTTATATCGTAGGGGGGTGGATTTCATTTTGTGTCGATGTCTTACCCATGAAGAAGCAGAGATTGTCCTGAATGATGTCAATATTGGAGCATGTGGCGGTCATTTATCTAGGTTAGCAATAGCCTAGACGATACTACGTGTCGGTTATTTCTGGCCCACGATCTTCAAGGATTTTGTGGAAGTCGTGAAGCACTGTCATCCTTGTTAGCTTTACACCAGAAAGATGTGGTCACATCCCACTCCATTATTTCTCGGTGTCTCGATGGGCCCCTTCATGAAGTGGGGGATTGATTACAAAAATGATGTGTAACCCAGCCTCGGCTAGGGGGCACAAATATATCATTGTCGTTGTAGACTATTTTACGAAATGGGTAGAGGCAATGCTCACCTTTAAAGCTGATGGGGAAACCGCAGCTTTTTTCCTGTTCAATCAAATTATAGCATGGTTTGGTATACCCAAGGTGACTGTCACTGACCATGGCAGTCATTTTCGAAATAGCATGATGACGAAACTGACCACTATGCTTGGATTCAGACAAGAACATTTATCTTCATACTATCCTCAAGAAACTGGTCAAGTTGAGGCTGTTAATAAAACTTTGAAGACTATCCTCAAACATACTATTGATGCAGCCCATTCTAACTAGCATATCATTCTATACCCCACACTTTGGACGTATCGAACTAATGTAAAAACTGCTATGGGTTTCTCCCCCTTCCAACTCGTTCATGGAGTGGAAGCCGTTAGCGTCGGTTGAATGCAAAATCCCATCCTTGAAAATAGCTATTCATGTGTTACCTGATATGACAAAGCTTGAAGAACGTCTAGTACATTTAGAACATCTTGATGAGTAGTGTAGAGATGCGCTGATAGCAAATCAAGCTCACAAAAGTGGGGTCAAAAGCCAATATGATAAATTGGTTAAGCCTCAAATTTTCTCTGAGGGGGAACCTGTTTTGCTCTAGGACCAAGACAAAGAACCCTTGGGGCCAGGAAAGTTCAAGTCCATGTGGTTGGGGCCTTATGTCGTGTCAAAAGTATTAAATAAGGGTGCATATGAATTGATTGATTTTGATGGGAATAATCTACCTGAGCCTAGAAATGGGCTCTACCTAAAGAAGTACTATGCTTAGGCTTAGCAGTTTTTCTTGTATTTTATTGTATGTATTTCTATGTACACTAGTTCATTGGTTTGTGTTTTTTATACCATCTACTGGTTGTTTCAGATGTCTTCTGAGAGGTTCGTAGGTTTCGCTGATGGTGTCAGTCGCCACACCTGTATTCTAGCTTTAGTTGCATGGGCCATTTATTCTCCCTTAGGATAGTTAGTTGCCTCAGGAGGCGCTTGCTTAGGTCCTGCTTCTGATAATGTTGTTGAGTATAGAGCTGTAATTGAGCTTCTATGGGATGTTTTGTCACATCGTATCACTCAACTGGAAGTCCAACTGGACTCTCAACTGGTGGTTTCCCATATCAATCGAGCTTATCAGGTGCGAAACCCTATTCTATTACATCAATTTATGCAAGTTAGGTTATTGGAAAGAAATTTTGAATTCATTACATTAAATCATATTCCAAGGAATCAAAATTCATTACCTAATGCATACGCTAATTACATATTGGATTGGCATTTAACACATTTTTCATAAAAATATACAACATACACATAAAAAACCTTTGTAAATAATAGACAATATATATATATATATATATGTGAATATATGTCCATATATAGGTCAAGTTTCTGATACTCAGATCCAGCCATAACCGTATAATATACAAAAAATATACAAAATATGGATCAAAGTCCATCAAATGCCCTAGACCTAAGCTAGACCACCCTGGTCCCCCCGTTCTCCATGTACTCTGGCTTCTTCAGCCCCTTCGGCTTCAACAGCCTCAACAGCATCTATGTATACTAAAACTGCTCTGGCTACCTGCCTCAAAAGGCATATCCAGAAAGGTGGAACACCAACCACAAACTCTTTCATGATGGCTGGGATGTGCTCAATCCATAAGGTGGGTACCCTCTAGGTAATCCTGTCTAGCTTCCCCTCAAGAACCCTAATCATCCCCTGGTCTTCTCCCAAGACAGGACGCACATACATGCGTGGATTCCCTTCAGGGAGAACTGGTCCAATATCTACATTTTGACATGTTTATAGAATTAGAACTCTTATACATATGTATATATCTCTATATTTAAAATTCATAAAAAAATTTAAAACTTAAAAATAAAAATTACCTAACTCTCCCCATGCTCCTCTTGGAGGGAGAACGAGGTCTGGATCACCACAGAAATCCATCCCAGCATATGGAAACTGCTCCAGTGCTAGCAACTGTTGCTCCCACCAAAAGTAGAAGTCATCATCATAAACATTCTGCACTGAGCCACCACCTCCCTAGCGAATAAAAATATCTCCCCATCTACTCAGCCTAGGCTGACGAGGGGAACGAACTGGTAGGGGTACTGCAGGGTTCAATCCCGGCACTCTCTCAAAGAAGATAGCTACTAGTATGCTAGAGTATCCAAAATTATTCCTCCTTCCTCTCTTGCAGTCAGAGAGTTGTTTTCTCAAAATGGATCACTCCCAAACACCAATCATATAGGGCCCCCTGTATACAATCCACCGCTAGTCTCATCTGGTTCTGTGTAGCAAGGTGAAGAGAAGATGATCCCACAACCCTCACTATGGTACTTGTCAATACCTGTAGAGGAAAATCACATATGTGTACAATAGGGATGCAACTCCCTCTCTTTTGTGTACCTGGTGCGCAGTATATGTCAATGTAGTTTTGGACACTTAGAGGGTCACCACCTCTACCAGTGCCTTCCAAGTTGACTGGAGCTCCCCATCATGATAGATCGGTAATGAAATAGATATCCTCTAAAGTAATCTCCAAGGACTCACCTTGAAGGTCAAACATGCCCAAATCATGATCCCAGTAATTTATCATGAACTCTAGTAGGCGAACATTGGCCCGCATAGGTGATGTATAGAAAAATTTCAATGACCCACTTGAACATAAAACATTCACGGTGGGGGCACTTTGGAGTGCTTCTTGGTCCATATCCTCATGTTCGCGCTCCCTCCACTCAAGCACCATCTTCAAACCTAGTAAAACAAGCATTGAAAACCTTTAGTTTCACGTAAAATTTCAAAAATTTGACCCTACATGCTTTTTATCCACCTCACACAGCATACATGACTGTCTATTTAGGCATGTCGTGTACTGTACGCGACTATCCTTCAGGGAAACCCATGTATAGAAGGCGTGTACGTGAGTTTAAATATAGCAAACTCGCGTACACAGCGTTGCTTTGTTGAGGGTGCTCAAAAATATAAAATTTGGGCTCTGTTACCACCTACGTTGTACTTAGTGGTTTTTATCAAGTGATCCCGGTGAACCGAACAGGGTTGACTTGTTCGGACTTCAAAAAGACCTTTGGAAGTACTTCTGGGAAGTGCTTATTGTATCATATCACATGTTCATACCCCATGGGGGAGTTGTAATAAATGTTCTAGCATGATAGTTTCGGTAAAAGACTCGGTCTCTTAGACTTCATTTGTCAATCCGATCAGCCCTGGGTGTTTTTTCCCTTGGTTATTATTGGTTGTTGAACAAACGACTGATAATTTCTGAGTTTTTCACTCCATACCTCCAAAGTTGGGGTGGTCAGCTTGGCATTTAGGCCTATTGAGGTTATTAGAGTCTATGTGTCAATGTATAAGCATGCTAGACATCATTTTTGAGTCATATGAACATGTCTAAGTCCTCCTAGGTGTTTTTCAATTTTTCAATTTTTCAGTTTTTTCAGTGTTTTTTATTAAAATTTAATTTTCCCAAAACTTAGGCTATTTTTTAATAGTTTAATTGGAAAAATTGATTTTGTAATAAAAGTGGGCCAAATAATCAGTTTCAGTCATGTAGGTGCTCATTTTCAAGCTAAGAGCACAATGTAAACCCATGGACCCACTATTTCCTAAGTTTGGAGTGATCTTCCATCACTCAGGTCAAAAATCCCCAAAAATCAATTATTGATTATTTTAATTAATAAATTGATGAATAATGGAGCAAATCCAAAATCACAGATCAATGGATTCTCAGCCGATTTGATTGAAATCAGTCAGATCTGAAGCAGATTGACTGGATCTGACAAATCCTTGACGTAAGGAGGTGATCAAATCATATCTAGAGTTGATATTGAGCATCCTTTATGGGGAATTTCACCCTCCCTCTCTCCTCCACATGTTTTTGGGTCAACTGGATGAGTTTTCATGGATTCTTCAGTCAACAGGCTGAGGTGTTAGTCAGATCAGCCCCCCGATTGACAGTTGCACTCAGTGAGACTCATATCTAGCTCAGCTAGACACATATCAGGCATTGATGGACTCTCCTTCAGCTGATTTGATGTGTCTCCTTGGGATTTGCGCCCCCCCTGGGCTGGATGTCCTGTATTTTGTATATATCCAGGCACAGCCTCCTCTTCCAAGCTAGTTAGAACTGGGAAGGAGGTACTGCTGCTATTGTAACTCTGTAATTCTGTATTTGACATAAAGAAAAGATTTGGATTCAATACGGTGTGGTGCCATTACATGTGTGGATGATTATTTCCATTGTTTTACTGAGGTAACCGGTATCTGTGGTCATTTTTTGCTAATGTCTTGTAGATCTGTGGTTAAGATTGGTAATTAGCTTATTACAATATTGATAGGAAAGGTGTTGTTCAATAGGTTTATTGACTGTCACTCTCCTTTGATGCATGATTAGAGATATGGATTTAGCATTTCCTATAAGCTTATATGCATGTTATCTTGAATCTCTTTGTATGTACTAATCAGATCTCACAAGTTTCTTGGCAAGTTCTTTGTTTCAGCTGAGTTGAAGGTTCATAGTTTGGAGAGGATGCTGATATAGTTTGTTTCTTCATTCTTTTCAAAACCTTCCAAAAGGCATAGTCCCTCGACATTCCACCTGAAAGCTCCACTGGGGATCTTCAAGGAAAACAACACTTTTCTCCTCTTCTTCCTCCCTCAAAAATCAACACTTTACCCGGTTACTTTTTCAGTTCATAGCTATGATTTCATTTGGATATGTTTCATCAAATTAAAATATACATAGATCTAATATTTCATAGCTCATATCCTATATCTTGCACTTAAAAAAGTTTCATAAGCATCCTAGATCTAGCTATAGGGAAATCGCCCTTTTTGCATGAATTTTAAAGAAAACTTGTAGATCACATGCATTAGATTTCTGTTCACTGTTATAAATTTAATATTCTACAATATCAGTGCACTTTAATTGGCTGCAAAAACATCAATTCAAGATCCCAAGGAAATCTTGCTTTCCTTGGTTCCTTTTTCACCGGTTTAGCTAGTTTAACCGCATTATTGTTTGAGATAAAGTAGGCTGATCCAAAGGTACTCTTAAAGTGATTTTGGGCATATGTTATTTCAAATTTATCGCTGTCATTTATCAGGTATTACATAAATAAAAGGAAGATGCTGTCCGAAGTGGTCTCAAGAGCATTCAAATCCCCCTAGGGGTCTCCCTTTTCACTAAAAAATCTTAATTTCTTTTTGCAAAATTGTAAAAAACTTAGTTTCAACCTATATAAGGACCAAGAAAGTTCTGATTTATCATTTCTCTGATATTTTAACCTCTGTAATAAAATCATTTTTGGAATAGGCTCTTTCGAGCCCATTCCCCATCCCCCCTTGGGGGATTTGCGTCGGTGCCCTTTTCATCACTTTTTGCTTATTTATTTTTTACTAGAATTGATATAATTTGCAGGTTATTATACTTTATTTTGTTATTAATTCCATACTCCATATCTTACATTTCAAATTAATCGTAATACTTAGCCCACGATTTCCCGATTGACCCGAAAGGGGAAAGAGATTCGCGGTAGGATTAATTAAGAAACTAGAACTGTGTATCTGTTTTCTTTTTTCTATCATTTGTTTATCAGCAATGTTAAAATTAACCCCTCCTCGATTCCCCAATTGAGATCCACTTGGATCGAAAGAGGTTCTTGGAGGCTTTTCTTTTAAACAAGAACATCCGGTTTCAAACTTATTAAAAATTACAAGACTCCAGTGTGTATGCTCTGCACTTGGCTGCGGTTTGACCGATCAGTCAAGCTGTATCAAAAGCACTTGGGTGACTAGTATAATTAGGACTCACTCTTCCCAATTGACAAACCATCAGGTGAAAATCCAACACCTAGATCAGACCTCTACGGTGGAAAAATACCCAAAGGAAGTGGGAACCTACTGAAAAGTGACCTCGGGGCGTTGATCTCTGTCCCACCCTAACAGGTGCGTTACAAACAATAGCCCCAGAGACTCCATTTCAGCCCACATATTCCTTGCGGGTAGCCGTAAAGGTTTAGTTTTGGACATACTCTAAGTACTCTCAGGTATATTTGGAGTCCCCCTTTTGCCTAATTTAATCAACTCATACTTCAATTTTAACTTAAAACATACCAAGATGCAATCGTAAAACATTCACTTCAAGCACATGCAAGCACATTGATCTTATTGATTTGACTCCATTCTAAGGCACTGGTCATTTTTTTGCTTTATATATATATATATATTGTGTATCATCTTTGTGCTTTCGTGTGTTTATCTTCGTATCTTGTCATCTTTAATTGTCTATAGTTAAAATATTCAAACTCCTAAATAACTGATTCAGTTTAACATCACCACACTAAGAAATCATCCTTAGTAATTTAATAGGGTCTACCCCACTTGGCTTCGTTAGGAGTTGAACCTAAACGGAGGAGTCAAGAACAAGGTGACAGCCTTGACTCGAGACTTGCCCCCAAGGACACACCGAGTGGCTTGAATATTTTTTCCACGTGACCCAAGTGTGTGAAAGGAGGCAACAGGCTCAATTTTGATATTTGCTAGGATCAAATTGAAGAGCTTAGGGTGTAGTCTTACCTGACACTTGCAGATTTGTAATTGGTCCACTGGATTGTCCACACCGAGCAACTGAAGGTAGAGTTGAAAACTTGTCTTTTATGGTTAAAAATCCAAATGGTGAGTTTTATTTATGTTTTTGAACTATTTATAGAAATTATATTTCTCAAGTGGGTTTTTTCCCTATAGTTCATAATTCATCAAACTAATACCATATATTTTTTTCTTGTAACAGGTTTATCATCGTTCTAAGTTGTTTTTTGCTCATATAGGATGGTTTTTCGTTGTTTCACATGCATTTTGCATCTATACCTACTCCATCTTATACTTAGCAATCAACATTTTAAACCACGGACTATGGTATTTTTAAACCATTAGCTCCTTGTCTTTACCATTGTTCTTTCGTGGATAGGGCCTTCCTCTCATGAGTATCCTCATTTAGAACCTATGTTGTCTCTCGATACTCATGCTACAGTTGTCTTAGGTACATCGGAATCCTTTTAGCTATTTTTCATGCCAAATGGAGCCTCATTTTGGTCTCTTTTTACAAGCTATCCCTTTATAGGACTCCCCTCCCTTATGGAGTTTCTTTAGGCCCAGGTCTGACTCCTTAAAATAGACTTGACTGCCAAGTTAACTTATCCATTCAAGCTCATTAAGAATATGTGAATGGGCATCCGTATTGGTGGTAGGTTATCTCTTTCTCAGACCATGCGGAATAATACGAGAAAGGATCACTCTCTTTTCTACGGAATTGAGAAGAGTATTCTCAAGTATAGGTTTATCACTTTTCTGGACCCGAGGGACTGAATTTACGGAAAAGGAACACCTGGTATGAGCTTAGTTTTCTCTTTTTCATGCTCTGGACCTAAACATGAAAAATATTTCGAGTGTACTTTATGTCTTTGTCATGCTCGTTAAACACTAAAGAACAAAGCATCAAGTTTATTGTTGTGAGCCCCATTTCTCGTACTCAAATGGATCTTTCCGAGTGATCTTTCTTTCCTTCACACTCATAAAACTCAAGCTATATTCTGATCTTGAAGGAGCATTCGGTAGGTGGTAATTTAACCTTTCATAGACCTCCCTGACTAATTACGAAAAAGGTTCACATTTTCTTCTACGGAAGTTAAGTGAGTTCTTTTGTGGTATGTTTTATACTTTTCCGGCCTCAAGAGACTAAATTGGATGAAAAAGGACCTCCCTGGAGTCTTCTTTGGAGTTTTCAGACTCTCTAAATGTGAAAACACCAACTGAGCATGTACTAGTTCGGGCTCATTAAATCCACGAATCAGTGACACTATCAATCAATATTCCCTCTTCTCTTCAAGCTTGTTAAAAAATGAAGAGAGATCTGATTTGACTTTCCTGGACTCGTTAAAATTTAACAGGGATGGTAAGGAAGAATTTTTCTTTTGGTTTTCAGTTAGTGGCAGCATGTCATCCTTGAACATAGCACTCTTTGTTTTTTCCCATACTCATGTCTCAGTGTTCACTTTCAGTTCAGCTATAACTTCAATTTTTTTACTCCTCCTCTTGTTAGTTCTACTTGGGGAATCTAATCATGTCTCCTACATGACAGATAAGTCTAGTTGTTCTATCTATAAAGTTAAAATCTGCCTTGGGTCATCTCTATGTCATGCTCACTGTTCAAGGAATTAACTCAATGTTTGATCTATATCCTGATCCCATCATTGTCGTATCTCTTATCACTTGTGTCTCCCTTCTGTTACCCAGTTCCTAGTAACTCTTGTGATCCATTGGAGGATCTATTGCCTTCCTTATCACAGTATGGTTTCGCATTAGCACTTCCTAATGATGAAGACCTAGGGTTTTGACGATTGTACCTCATGATTCACTTTCATTATTGGTGAATTCCTTTGCTTCAGTTGTTGATTATCACCTATTGTTTGACAATCTGTTGAATCTGCTCCATGTTTGACTCCAATAACATATATTCACTTGGCTTGGATTGTACTGGTTCTTTGGGATTGTTTATGAAGACCTTAGTTTCATATCTATGCACTAAGTTGCACAAGAATATGTTGTACCTATTTACACAGCTTCCAGATCTTTGAAGACTCATCATTATTGTATATTGTGGCTTTGTTCCACCTTTGCAATATACGTGCTCTAGTACCCGTACTATATGATGTACTCAAATATTGTAAAGGAGCTAGTGTTCTAGTATATTGAACATAGCATCCTCAGATATGATTTTGTGTATGAAATTATTATGTATTTGTTTCAGGTACTACCTCTGCTCCATTTGATTTCTGAGTTCTCCAAAGATAATGATTATAATGTATTTCGGCCATTGCTTCCCTCTGACCTCACACATTAGGGGGAATTTGTTATCAACCCAAATGGAACTTCTCCGTCTGAGTGGAGACACTTCATATGTTGGTACACAAAAGGACACTTATGGATTGAAGGTTGCCTAAACACTATAGATATGCATGACATGAGATGCATTCACTATCAAACTAGCTTGTCATTAACTTTCTATGTGTGGATTGACATACGCGACTATGTCCATTCAAACTCATGTACATACACAACTATGTTCTTTGACAACCTGCGTACTGTACATGACTATGCTCATTGCAACCCGCGTACAGATCTGTATGCAGGTTTCCCTTATGAAAATCACATGTCATACATAGGTTTCCAATACCAATAGTCGCTTATACATCCATTCGACATTAAAAATAATAAAACATGATTAATGGAGATTTGTTGAGCCCTAATCATTAACTATCTCAATTGTCTCAACCTCCTTGACCTTTGAAACTGCTCTATTTCCCAAAGTATAAATAGAGGCCTTGGGGAGGGCATTAATCAATCATAATTGGAGAGCAAAGGTATGCTGCTGGTATATCTTCATAATTCTTTGGAGCAGCAAAACTCAAAATCCTTTGGTTGCATAGGAGTCCTTGTCTCAAGCGTTGGATTGTACACTTATCTCATTCACTATTGTTAATAGAGAGAATTATTCTTCCAACTTTGTGTTGAGTCTCTTTCATGTATCATGTTTGATGAATATTTTTTATTAAGCACTCTATATATTGTTCATCTAACTTGTCATATATACATGTATAATATTGTATTTGGACAATTTTCTCTTTGCAGGTGAAGGAGGTGCATCCCTGAAAGCTTTGGAGAGAAGCAAAGTGGGAGAACAGAAATCTTGGATCAACCATCATTAATCGGGTGAGTCCAACATATCTTCCTATTTCCTTTCTGTACGTTAAAGCTGATTGTCTGCAAGTTTTAGAAGTACGTTGGTAACCCCAGACACTAGGTTACAAGGGTTTTTATTCCTGAACAACAACATTTAACCACGTAAGGACAATGCCACGTGGGATTAAAATTTCCTGCCCCTAAGGGTTCCTTATCTTGAACCCATAAAAGGACCAAGTCACCTTCACTAAACCTCCTAGGACAGACAGACTTATCATATTGGACCTTAAAGCAACCCTTGTTAACCTCTAGGTCCACTAAGGCATCTCGATGCTGCTCATCAAGCTGCTCTAAGTGTACCAAACATTCTTCCAATGCGGACGTGTCTGGTAAAATATCCACAGCTAGCTTCAGAGAAGGGATTTCACATTCAACCAGTAATACTGACTCAATCCCATGCACAAGATAATAGGGAGAAAAACCGGTGACAGTCTTAACCGCGGTTCTATAGGACAACAAAGCGGGATAGAACATGATATGCCAATTATTCTTGCTTTGTGCAATGGTTTGTTGGAGAATAGACTTAAGTGACTTGTTCACTGCTTCAACCTGTCCATTCTCTTGAGGGTAATAAGAAGAAGAGTGCTCTTGCTTATACCCTAACTTGGAAGCCAACTCTTCCATCATTTTGTTTTGAAACTTCCTACCATGGTCAGTGACAGGCTCTTTCAGAATGTCGAACCGAGTGATAATCTGGTTAAATATGAAATGCATGGTTGTCTCACCATCGAATTTAACTCTAGGCATAGCCTCTACCCATTTCGTGAAGTACTCGACAGCCACAATAATATGATGGTGCCCCCTAGCCGAAGTTGGGTTGCAATCCATAAAATCAAGCCCCCACTTGGTGAAGGGACCAACGGTGACAATAGGATGCAAAGGGGTAGGACACGAGAACATATTACATGCAAACACCTGGAAAGGGTGGCACTTCTTGACTGCATTAATGCAATCCTTAAAGATAGATAGACAAAAATAGCCCACTCTTAATATTTTTTGAGTTGTAGAAATCCGAAATAAATGACCACCACACACCCCTCCATGGAAATCATTAAGCACAACCTTAGCCTCATCGTGAGTTAAACAACGATGTAAAATGGAATCCACCCCATGGTGGTATAAAGTGTCATCCACTATATGGTCGTTCTTCGCTACGTGACGTAGTCATTGTCGCTCATCCTATGAGAGGTGAGTGGGGACCTTCAATGTTTTCAAATACACAATGATATCTCTGTACCAAGGGTCCACCGTTGAGATGAGGAATATATGCTCATCGACAAAAGAATCTTCATAAACCTCCTCGTCCTCCGAATTTGGGAAATCTAATATGAGCTCAAAAAATATTAACAATTTCTTTGATTTCTCTGAAACGAACTCGAGATCAAACTCTTGCAAAATCACAATCCACTTATTATATTTTCCCCCACTCATCCTTCTATTGAGGATGAATGAAAATGGATTGGTGTGAGCTACGACCAAAGTTTAGCGAAGGATAATGTAATGTCTCAAACGCTGAACCGCATGAATGGTGGCTAAGTCTAGCTTCTCCACATGGGAATAGCAATGTTCTGCATCAATAAGGTTTCAAATCAAATAATATATGACATGCTCATGGATCTCCTCATCCTCTTGAACCAATACCATACCAATCTTCTCTTGAGATGCGGCCACATAAATCAAGAAATCACAGCTATAGTCTAGTGGAGTAAGCATGAGGGCCATTACTAAGGCTTGCTTGAGAGCATCAAAAGACTCATGGGCTCACTCATCCCAGTAAAAAGGGGTATCCTTCTTCAACAGATGCATGAATCCTTTAGTCAAGTTGGAAAAATTGACCACGAACCTTCGCAAGAATTTCTCCATGCCTTGTAAGCATTGAAGGTGTCGAATGTTATGCGAGGGAGATAA
This sequence comes from Pseudotsuga menziesii, assembly GCA_001517045.1. Taxonomy (NCBI): domain Eukaryota; kingdom Viridiplantae; phylum Streptophyta; class Pinopsida; order Pinales; family Pinaceae; genus Pseudotsuga; species Pseudotsuga menziesii. The sequence goes on along the minus strand of LPNX010531287.1, from coordinate 225,566 downwards.
TTGAAGTATTGCCTCAACCTTGAAGGGATCAAATCTAATACCCTCCTTGGACATGATGAATCCTAGTAAACAAACAACTGTCACACAAAAGATGCACTTATGAGGGTTTCAACGAACTTGATAATGACAGCATATTTCGAACACTAATCTCAAATGATAAGGATGATGCACTCTCAAACGAGAGTGAGCAGTGAGATCATCAAAATATACTTCAATAATCATGAAAGATCATGAAAGATTAAGGTCATGGCCCGCTAAAACGTAGCTCTGACGTTTTTAAGGCTGAAGGACATCTTTCGATATGCAAAAGTTCCCCAAGGAAAAATAAATGCGGTCTTGTGTTGATACTCAAGCTTAATTTGTATCTGATTATATCCAGAAAATCCATCCATAAAAGAAAATACCTCGCTTCCTGCACACTCATCCAAAATTTGATCAATAAATAGTGTAGGGAAGTTATCTTTAGGACAAGCTCAATTTAAATCATGGAAATTAGTGTATATTCAGATTGCTCCCTACTTCTTATCCACCGAAATGGGATTTGAAACCCACTCCATCAAGGGAATGGGATAGATAAAACTAGCTTTAAGCAGTTTCTCTATCTCATCTTTAATGGCAGGTGCTTTTCTAGGATTGATGGCACACAAACGTTGTCAAACTGGTTTTGTATCTGGATAGGTTTTGATTTTGTGTTTGACAATACGAGGGTATATACCTGGAATTTCTTCATATGAATAAGTGAAAATATCACTAAACTCCTTAAACAGCTCGGTATACTCTTTGGTCTCATCAGTGGAACAATGCACCCCAATGTAGACATTCTCAATCTTACTAGGATCACAAGAAATATTGATAGGAATTGTTGGTGACAAGTTAGCCATGTTCCCTTCAGCCATCTGACTAGGACAGCTTAATGGGACCACAGGGCTACCAATTTTCTCACTAAGTATCTCCCTAAAGTCATCAGACTCTAAACGATCAAGCTAGGGAAGGAAATACGATCTATGGTGCAACTCTTCCCAAGGTTGCTCAATCCCATACATGGCCTCAAGAATAGCTTCATCTAATAGAAAAACATCATCAAGGAAGTCATGAGAGTGAGATGACTCTATTGCCCATGCAGGCAGCACATAAGATTCCTCCTCCTCCGTCTGTGAAGAGGAAGGACTAGGATCTACAACATGATCAAGATTCGGTTGATATGCCACCATTGTTGTAGGAAACAACACATTTGTCTCGACAAGAACACTCGAAGTACTCAGTGAAGGAATAATCCAAGGATCTCCCATATGAGTAGTGCAAAAAGATACTGAATTCGACGAGGATGAGGCCCCACCAATACTAGACCCAATCATAAGGATGGGCATAAGACGACTAAAGTTTACCATAAGAGAAGGATACATACCCACACCCACATTCTCATTTGTCAGCTGAGAATGATCAATAATCAGGTTGGAAGCTCCCAATGATGCATTGACACTTGGATTATGGAATGACATTTGATCAATAATAATGATCTTCCCATTAAATGGAAATCAAACCACTTGAAACAGGGAAGAAGCTACAACTGGCATATTGTACATCCAATTCCTACCCAGCAAAAGATTGTAGTCAAGGGGTGCATCAACCACCTTGACCTCGATCACGATAGTCTTCCCTCCCAATTGGACCTCAAGAGAAGGAAGTATACCGTGTGGCTGAAATGACCTGCTATCAAAAGCATTCAACATGTTGGCAGATTGAGACAATGTGGGAGAACCTGAACCCTTCAAACAAGACAAAGACATCACAGAAGTAGAAGCACCTTCATCAATGATGGTACACATGATGGTGTTGTTGAGACACTCTACATGAATCAAAAGAGACACGTAGTAAGGAAAGTGAGGTTGGATTCCACAAGTTTCAAATTTAATCATGGAAGAAGACGTATCATCACTAACCCCAAGAGAAAATAGAAATGCATTTCTCTGTGAAGGACAATTCTGAATTACTTCTAATGTGGACATCCCATAAGGATTTTGGCCCAAATCCTCGACAACTGAATAGTTCTGGGTAGCTTGAGCATTAGGAATGTGCCTCCAGAGTTTCATTACTCCCTTAGGAATGTGAGGCAAAACTTGGGGTTTATCTGTACGTTTTTCAATTCACAAAGGGATTTGAGGTGGAGCAGGTTCTTTACCAAGGTTAGGTTGTGACGAACCATAATCTTTTGCACGTGTTACAAATTTGGTAGCTCTCACAATGTTGATGCAACCGTGACCAAGAGTGACCTCTGGCGGGTTTTGATTTCCACAAGAAGCACAACTAGGATCAATGGTCCTCGAGTTCATATTTTTATTTTTCGGTAAAGGATTAGTAAACACAGTTGGGCCTTGTGCTATGAACTTTGAGGCGTCCTCTATATAAGGGCACAAGTGAGTTAGGTGTCCGTCCTTACACAACTTACAAGGAAACTTCACCTTATGCTTAGGCTGCTTGTCCCCCCTAGCATTATTCATGTTCTTGTCATTATTATTACCATTTTCATTTTTATTCCCACCCTTATGATTATTCTTTCCTTTCTTTTTATTCCTTCCAGGATGCTGGTTCGATGTTTGCACGGAGAGTACACTCATCGATTGGGTAGGTTGAGATAAAGCCATAGCTTGTCTTGGCACAGGCTGGTTAATCGATAACTTGCTCACTTGTTTGGTAACCGAGTCTCTGGGTTTGGTACTCATGTAGCCAACAATACCATCAGCATGTGGTCCAAGTTTGATCTTGGGGTCTAAATTGGATCTTGGAGCATTCAGGATAATCTCATACAAGAGTCCGGACTGACCATAGATCAGATCCAACTCTTGAGCCTTAAAAATAGCTTGGTCCTCATTTTGAACTCTGGATGTAGAAACATCCTTCGCAATGTAAGATAGCAATGACTTGAGGAACCATTCTAAAAGAAACTCTGGTGGTATAAAGGCTTTAATTAACCCTTTCCGCCTATGCCACTCTTGATTATGACACAAAATATGTGTGGCTTTGTCTTGCCAAAAGGTCAACAAGAGTTCGGTATCGACGTCGTAATGTATGGGTAGCTGGAAATGATTAAGAAAAGCCATGGCAATGTCATCAAACGTAGTATAAACCCCCCTAGTAACTCTATGTACTATTTCACCACAGGACCCATGAGGGTGCATTGAAATAACCTCAAATGGATGGGATCATCATGTAAGGAATTAGAAGAACAACAAAGGTGGAAGGTTGTGACATGCTCACCAAGATCTTCACTAGCCTTACCTTCAAACTTGGGAATGTCCGAAGAAAACTTCGTAGGGATTGTCGACCATGTCCGATTATGAGACACAGGATCATTCATCAATCTCGACAAATCAGGTAGGTTCAATGTCGCAAGGAAAGGGAGCCTAGGGTGATCCATTTGATGCCACACTCCCTGTTAGTACTGATTTTGATTGCTATACACACCATGGCCTTGGCTAGTGGGATAATAACCTCCTCTCATATGGCCCATGATGGGCTGCATGGAAGCATTGTGATGTGGAGTAACTCGATTATAAGGTGTTACAAAACCATAATTAGAAGAGTAAGTGGGTTGTTGATATCCAAACCCATACGGTTGATAGTTTTTTATGTACTGCGGTCCATAAGAATTTCCATGGGAAGCTCCATAAGGTGTTCCATGGGATGTTCCATGAGATGGTCCATAGTTAGGTATATGGGGAGCTCCATGGGCTGGACCATGAGATGATCTAGAAACAAGTACATGACCTTCTCACACAACAGGAGGAACTTGTCTTTGTGATACTATAGTGTTAGAAGTCACAGGATGAACATGGCTAGTAGTGGTATTCTGGCCCAAAGGCCCACACAAATTAGGGGGAGGATGGGTCGTTAAAAATCATTCGAAGGAATGGGGTTTGAAGACGATGGGACATGTGAAGGAATGTAAGTGGTGTTCCCAATGTTCACACATCTCGGTTCTGGTATCTGAATAGGGTTACTAACACTAGGCCCTAGGATGGGCATGTGAAGATGTCTCCACCACAGGGATGGAAGGTGCAATGTGACTAGTGCCCCCAAACCTCTCCACATGGAAAGGAATGGAAGTGACCCCAAGCATAGTTCCAAGGTCAACTTTAGACTCGGCATGATATGCCGGATCGGACTCAAGGATATCAGGAAAGCCATATCTAACATTACTAGTGCTTGTGGGTTCATAGTGAGTCTCGTTGCCCAGAAACCAATACCAGGAACCCATGAATGAGGGATCATAACCAAATCGTGAAGGTTGTTCATGTGGTGGATCATATGTGTTAGTAAGATAACCCTCCCCAAACTCATGAGGTGGGGAGGACATCTCTGGAAACTCATCCTCATGATCTCCCATGGTGTGTGAATCAAAGTGAGAAGTAGACTCAATCTAGCTACGCAACCCTGAGCAAACTAGCATGCACAGAGCATACACCTAAGAAAATGTAAATCCAAACAACAAGCCAACCAAGGGTAGGATAAGTGAGCTCCTGAATGAAGTAGGTATGTCTCACCTAGGAGAGGCTTGAGACTCCCATACACAATAAGCGAAGCTTTGTAACCAATTATAGTGTCTCTCAGATTCAACGCATATAGTGACTATGTCCTTCGACCCCTACCTGGCCAGGGAACCTGCAAAATAACATATGAAAATAACCCCTCGATAACCTAGGTAAGGAAACTAAGATCACCTCAATATAATCATTGCTCAGGTGGACAGTCGCAGGAGGGATTGACCGTATGGGCAAGGTAGTGAAGCCCGAAGCCTGAAAGCACAACTGGTACCCTAGGAGTGCACCAGCCAATACCTCAAAGTCCCCCAGATACGAATACGATCCTAGAAATATCTCCAGTGCTAATCAATCACAATCAAGGGTCATCCCAATCATAATTTCTCACACTGCCTTGTGCTTAACTCCCATGTAAGAGGAGGATCCTGAGAAACACTAATTATATGAAGGGTTTCACACTCTCACCTAGAAAGACACCTAATTGTTTTGTTTAGTGGTCTTGGAGAATTAACTTACAATGAACTATTCCAAGACCCTAAAACATAATCTTGTTAATGCACCCTAGAAAAAAAAAGAGTGTAATTCATTTTATTAGGCGTTGATTTTAGTTGGCTGTTATACTCAAAGGTTAATTGTCATGCAACTTATGGTGTTATGACACAACATGAAGCAAAATGCACACCTAACAATCAATGCAAATGCACTATGTACAATGAAAAATAGGGTATGCTACTACGTGAAGTGCAAAAATTTTCCTTCAAATGTAAATGCAATCATTCCTATATGAAAATATGACTAAGATTCACCATGCAAAACTAATGCAAGTACCATGCTGATGCAAAATGCAAGAAATGCATAACTATGCAAAAAGAAAAATATTTTTGTATTTTTGAATTAAATGAGATATAAAAGAAAAAAAGATGACTCTACAACCCTCAGACTTTGCAACCACTCACAAACAACAGCCAAGAAAATCACAAAGGTAAAACAAATTTAATGCACTAATCTCAAAACAAAAAAGTAGAAAATGAATGACAAGAACATTTCTAAAAATCAAATTAAAAACCAGTCTCTAGTCAGAAACAGAGGGTAGATACAAACTCCAGAAGCATCCAAGAATACTCAGCAATCATCCAAAATCACCCAGCAACACTTAATCCTCCAATAAAGCAAAAAATCAAGGCATACGCGACTGTTCTAAGTAAACCTTCGTACATACGCGACTGTTCTAAGTAAGCATACATACGCGACTGTTCTAGGAAAACCCACGTGTATACACGACTATGAAAGATAAACCCACGTACAAGAAGAAAAAGAAAGAAAAATAAGGTAAACAGACAAGCTGAGACAAAATTTACTCCTTCAGGACACTACTGGGAAAACGTGCCCCCAGACCCGACACATAAATAGAGAAATTAGAGCAATTCAAGTACATTGAATACCGAAAAACCCCCAAGGAGAAACAACTAGGAACCTCCCCAACGGAGTCGCCGATTCTGTTACAGAGAGAAACTTCCTATGGCTTGGGGTGTACCACAATAGACAGATAAAATGCAGAAATCAAGCATTTCCCATATGCAAGAGAAACCAAATATCTAACACTAAGGGATCATAGTTCATACCTTATTCCGGACGATTGAAGTAGATCCCCATTAAGCTTTTTCCAATCCCACTTGCTTTAGCAATTCACTCTCAACAACAGTAAACAAGGAAAGCATGCTATATAATATGGTGTTAAATCTAATCTAGCATACATATTCATCACTATATAAACAATTAAACATATCCATGGATTCAATATTCATTCAATTGCACATTAAATGGATAGGAAAATATATTTGTATTAATTAAATCAGAGATTACACAAGTGACAACCTCTGTCGACACGTCTGCGAACCAGAGAAACTGAGTCCTCCACTTGGGAATCCACCACCTCAATCCTCCATCTCTTGATAGCAAGCTCACAAGAAAAGGCAAGCTTGGTAAGAACACAAAGTTCTCCAAAGGGACAAAAGGATGTAGACTCAAGTATAAGCAAGCTATGGTAACAATGGACTATAGTTTCCTTGCTCTTCAATTCCTCCTCCTTAATGTATCCAAGGGGTTCCTTATATAGCATTCCAATGGGGTAATGGAGGGTCAAATTCAAGCCATCTTGAGGCATATGGAAGGCCAAGAGTCAAGTGGTTCGGACACACATCAAGGAAAACTCCAAAAATATTTGGATTTATGCACACATTCCGATTTACACGGGTTTGAGTTCAATATCTGCGTATATACATGAATATGGGATTAAAAGTCATGTATAGCAATAAACAGGTGTTTTTAGGGATGAAATTGGAAACATCAAAGTATAATATTTGTCCATGGGGTCCAAAGAGTCTACAAAGAGACAAGGAAGGCCATAAATGTGTGATCAACCATGTGTGGTAAAATCAGTTGTAACACCCAGAATGATAACTAGTCCGAGGAAGAGATTGGTGAAGCAAGTATAGTGGGGGAGTCTAAATATAGAAAACCAGCATTCCTACTCACTTTTGAAATTTTCAATTACAACGTGCATAAATGTTTGGTGGACTCTGGAGCATCATTGAATGTTATTCCGCTTTTAGTTGCAAGCAGATAAATGGTCAACCCAAGACAAGTATAGGACAAGTTGTCCAATTAGATTGGACTGTGGTTAAAGTGGTAGGAGAAATGGAGGATGTCCTGATATGTTTTTCAGCATATGAGAGGGTTTTCCAGTATATATACATTATGGTAGCAGAAATTCCAGATGCCTATGCACTGGTGTTGATCCGGGACTGGTCGACGAAATGAGATGATTATTTTGCCTCAGATTGGTCACATTTGTGGTTTCCCTACAAAGCTTTCCGGAATTAGATAAAGGTGTTGAGGGAACCTCAGATGAAACACAATGTAACACAGTTGGAGGGAAATAATGAACTAGTTAATTCTATTTTGGGAAACTATTTTCTTAAGCGTGAATTGGGAAATTATCAAGCTAAAGAAGCCAGTGACACATCAGATACCCAGCCCGATCTCCTTCAGTTTTCACGAGCTGATAATATTGATTGTAATATAGTAGAGTTAGTCTCAGATGTAGATGGTAGTTTTAATTCAGTAGGGGTAGAAAATAAATTTTGGATTCTTTATTTTGATGGTTCCAAAACCTTGGAAGGATCAGAAGATGGCTGTGTCCTGATGGATCCTGAAAAAATAATAAATATTTCCTTTCCTGTAGATTATAATTTAAGTGCACTAATAATACAACTAAGTACGAGGCATTAGTCCAGGGACTAAAAAAGGTAATGGAATTGAAAGTAAGAAATCTAAAAGTGTATGGAAATTCGGAAATCATTGTTAAACAAATCTGAAACAAAATTCATTACATATCACCACATTTGAAGGATTATAAAAATGAAGTATGGGATTTACTAACAAACTTTGATGCATTCAACATCACTTCAATTCCTAGATTAAAGAATGCAATAGCTGACCTATTAGCTACTTCGGCTGCAAGGCTGGTACCCACAAATAATATATGTTCAACTAAATTGCTTTTTAGGCCTTTCGTTCTAGACAATATCACAAATATGAGGGTTTTTGATGATGATCAACAAATTTTGGAATGTTTAACGAATGATGAAACCTTCAAAGGAGCCATAATAGATGATGAAGAACATCAAGCAAACCTCCAAAATGGAAATTTTATTCCTAAAGGGGTCAGAATGTTAGAACAAATTTTCAACCTAGACACCAAATTTAGAATACCAGAAAATGTCAAGACACACAGTTCGTCTTTGCAATTCGAATTGATAAATCTAGGGTGAGAGGATGGTCCCAAAGATGTGAACCTAGGGAAGTGTTGTTCTCTCGGGGAAAGGAGAAAACTTATCAGCTTGTTTAGGCAATAAAAAGATGCCTTTGCTTGGAAATATGAAGACCTCAAAACCTATGACACCAAAATGATATAACATGTCATTCCAATCAAGGTTGGAGTCAAGCCTTTTCAACAGCCTTTGAGGAAGATGCACCCAAAACTAGAACCTCTAATTCAAAGTGAGGTGAAGAAGATTCTTGATGCTAAGATCACATATTCAAAGTTAGACATTCATAATGGGTTTAAAATTTGGTGCCAGTACAAACAAGTCTAGAGAGATCAGACTTTGTGTTGATTTTAGAAATTTAAACCCTGCATCTGATAAAGACAATTACCCTGTCCCACCCATGGAGTAGATATTACATATGGTCTCGGGCTCTGAGTTGTTTTCTCTGTTAGATGGTTTCTCAAGCTACAAAAAAGTGTTATTAGAAGAAGTTTAGTGGTTTAATTGGATGATGTCACGATATTTTCTAAGAAGAGAGAAGAACATGCGTTTCAATTAAAACAGATTTTCAAACGTTGTAGAAAGTATGGCATTTCTTTAAACCCAAATTAATGGGTGTTCATTGTTATATAAGGAAAACTATTGGGTCACATAATTTCAAACAAAGGGATCTCAATAGACCTGTTGGGTGTTATCTCGACTAGATTAATACCTAAATTTTTGGATGTGTTCTACTATCTTAAATACACCTGATATTTAATTATCGACCAGGATTGGTAGGCTTAGAGTTGCTACAAAATATATGCGAAGGTAGAGGGGTTCCTAGGGCGTTGTATAAATACTTTAATAGAAAAAAGATTGAAAAAGATTCAAAATGAAAAACAAAGTTAAACTCCTAAAAATTTAATTATTAATGTGATTAAAGAAAAACATAATACTAGGATAATATCAGACTACTCATTAATTAACTCTTCTTCTCCTTAATCTAAGAATGGGAAAATTTTCTTAAACAACTTCAAAAACTGAGAAAGGTCTAATTTATGAATAAGTAGAAAAATAAAGAAAGAAGCAACTAGAAAACTTAATAATGAAAACTTCAATAAGATCAAGTAAAAAACTCAATGAAGATAATTTTAAGTTCTTTTCTACAAGTCTTTTCAATAATCACAAAGTGAAAGGAATAGGTCTTATCACTATGATGAATTGACAAGGTACTAGTATACTAGCAATTAACACACCTAACCCTACAAATCCACATACAAAGAAATAAATCAAACATCATTTAAAAACATTACAGCAATACTTAAGAAGAAAATCATAAACCAAAAGAAACAAAATCACCACGCATAATTCAAAGCATGAGTTGGAAAGAGAAAACTAAGGATAAAACTTAGTAAATACTTCAAACAATCTAATCTACGGTTCAAATAAAAAAATAATCATTGTCTAATGACTACAATCAGAGCATAATAAAAAATCCAAAGAAACATAACTGAAAACAGGTTTAAAAATAAACTAAGAACACTAAAGGTCGGACGGAACACTGGATAGCAGTCTGGAAGGAGGGTCCGAATGATAGTCCAATCACACAGTCCGAATGAGATCCTGTATATAGAAAATAATAAAAACTGTAATGTCCTAGTTTTGACCCCGTTACAATAGATGTATATGATGTAAATATTGTAAATGATCAGGGTGTGGAGCTAAAGGCCAAGGCCCCACCATTGATTGGTCATGCTATGTTTTGGATGTAAATTTGTCACCGATGGTATATCAGAGCATGTGGCATATATTATGTTGTCATCATGTAAATATGCATCTATAACTAATTAAATGAACCCGACCAGCTACGATCGTGGAAACTAAAATGAGAAAGGGGCATGATTTTCCCAAGGATAAGGGTGTGGAGGGGGATTAGTCAAACCTTAGCCAATGAGAGAAAAATACCCATGTGTCTTCTTTTCCTTTCTTTACCCAACCACTTTCATTGAAGAAATGATGCTGGTGGTTGAGGCAGTTATGATCTTTGGGAGTGGGGTGGCAGGACTATTAGTCCTCACCTACATGCACACTCCACCCAGGGTTGACTCCACAATGGCAAAAACGCTCACACCCTTCCAATTCGCGTCCTCTGATTTTGTCTGTTCATCCACGCGCAGAGGTAGAGGTTATGATCTTCACATGGGGGGTCGTTGTCTATTCTTTTGTCTTCCACGCACAGACTTCTTTCCATTTTGGTCTCACGCAGCCAAGAGAGAGGAGCCGTTTCCACCACCATTCACGTTTTCCTCCCAAAGGAATCGACTGTGTTTTAACCCGTAGTCAAAATTGGGTGTGGATTTCTCTCACACACTATGTTTTCCTCTGTATTTGGGAGTCTGGGTAAGTCTCCTTGGTGGTTTTCGTTGCTCAGGACGAGCTGTGTTCCTCACGTTTGTTGCGAGCTGTGCTCACTGATACATTTTGGGTTGCTGATTATCCCCCACGTTGTTAGCGGTGATTGTCGTGGTCTACTTTACATTTTGGGGACTATTCCAAATTCGTTTGAGAGTCATTTTGGCCACGATAGGGCCAAGAATGACTCTGGAATTTGTTTCCCTGTGTAAGCTGTGACAGCTGACTTAATTGCTTGTGGGAAATGGTTGGTCTTCAGACTGTGTAAGGAGCAGGGATGGGGGCTTGGGTTGCTTGATAAACCTGGTGGCTGGAAACCACACAGACAGAGCTAGAGAGCTGGCCTTCTTCTCCATCACCCCTGAATAGCACTAGAAGGGAATGCAGGGCCTGAGGGACTGTGTAGCAGAGAAGGGACTGATTCCTTGTGTTGGGTGTGTTTGGGTGTCTTAGAGGTCAGGCTAGTTCTAGTGTAGGTGTTCTTGACTCTGCAATGAGCTCACCAGCTTAGCATTTAGCCTTTCCCAACTCCTTGATGGCCTGATAAACCCAACTTTGTTGGATTGGCTATGTGTTTTGTATATCCTTGGCTATGTGTAAACCTGCTAGTTCCCTTACTCCTTGGAGAATCATGCCCAGCTCGGGGGTGGCAGCGTTGCTGAGAGATTAAGGAGCACGCTGGCCTATGGTTGGGTGGACCGTTGCAGTGACGTAGGTGGTTGCGGAGCAAAGTTTTCATAAGATAAGTAGTCTTGCCCATTTTTACTTCTGCAACCATATTAGCATGTTATTTTATGCCTGTGCATGTTCATGGGGCTCTTAGCCTGGGTGGTTTAAGCCACGGGTCGCGTCCTCTTCTCTGGTCGGAGGCATGGGGACGTGACAGCATGGTATCAGAGCAACATTGGCAACAATGGGACTCTATGGGCCAAGACAGAGCAACTGACAGACGTGTATCTCATTCTACCCAGCATAATCAGTGGACAACTGGTAAAATTAAAAAAGAAACGGGCTAAGTGTTCAGCGGTCGGACCACTAGAGGAATTGACTTCCCTCATTGTGGACGAATTGGTGAAGTTTCCCGTCCGCCTTTATGGAAGGGTTAGTGGTTTCCCGTCCACTGTTGCGGCTGTTGAATGACTTTCGATGTGGTGGAAGCGTAGCGGAAGTTTTCCCGATAGGGTACAGTTGGAAAGAAAAGCAGAGAAACTTCCGTCGTTGCGGAAGAATTCACGAAGTGGACTTTCGATGTAGCGGAAGAGTTAGTGAACTTCCACCAATCGGAAGAGAAAGTGGTTCCCCATCCGCAGTTGCGGAAGCCAAAGTCATTTGGATTCCGATGTGGAAGGACCGTCGACTCGTTGCAGAAGTATTGATGGTTTCCAGTCTGCTGTTGTGGAAGCCAAAGTCATTTGGCTTCCGATGTAAAACGACTCCCGGGGTAGCAGAAGAATTAGTGATTTCCCGTCCGCCATTGCGGAAGACCAAATCGTCAAGTCTTCCGACGGGGAAAGAAAAATGTAGAAATTTTCTAAGTGTATTGACGCCTGGTAGGAAGAGGAAAGTGCTTGCATGTTCACCGTTGCGGAAGACAAAGAAATAGGTCTTCCGATGGGAAAGCCCTCTGATCGTTGACACGTCAAAAGGGGTTAAGGCTCAAAAATCAAGTAAAGAGCGGCCGTCGGAAGGAGTTGGCCTTTGCTGTGCCGCCGTTGCGGAAGCCAAAGTCATTTGGCTTTTGATAGGGAAGAACCGCCGACGCCGAGAGTTGAAATTTTTTCTAAGTAATAGCCAACAATCGAAAGAGAAAGTAGCTCAAGCTCCGATTCTGGGGAAGAGAAAGCAGTTTCCCGTCCGCTGTTGCGGAAGCCAAAGTCATTTGGCTTCCGATGTAAAAAGACTTCCGATGTCATGGAAGAGAAAGCAATTTCCCGTCCTCCGTTGCGGAAGCCAAATTCATTTGGCTTCCGATGTGGAAACACATCCGACAGCCGATGAGAAGGAAAGGAAAATTCTGGGTTTTTCCATAGGATTTCTCAGCGGATTTCAACTGTTTTCAGAGGGATTTTTCAGCTATTTTTCAGTGAAATTTCAGGGTTGAAAAGGAGAAATTGGTAGCGATCTTATGCGCCATATTGCACAAAAATCAATAATTTACAAAAAACAAAAATGCAAAAAATGAGGGCGTTGCCCTCGACCCGCCCTACAGTGGCGAAGCCACAAGGGGGCAAGCCCCCCCTTGACCCCCGTCGTCCCCTTCAAACAGTCATTCCTTGATGAAGAAAATTCTGTGTGTTTGGGCATTTGTAATTTTATAATTATTCCGGGAGAAGGTAAGCAATTCTGAATTCATATCAATGTTAAGCATCTAACATTTGTGTTATTAACACGTTTGCAGAATCATAGTCACCTTCAAGGGAAGTATTCCAGGTAGTAAAGTTTGGTAAGTAAGTTGCGGTTCAGTCATGAGAACACGATGGGTATGATGCTCAGGATTCCTATGAGCGAGCAGAAGATGCCGTGGGAGAAAGTGTCCATAATAGAAATGATGATGTAGAGTCTAATGGAAGGAGATTCCAAGAGACACCATCAGATGTTGCAGCCACTATGAGAAGCTTGATCAAAGACCAGGAAGAGCAGCATTAGTTGAATGCTGCAATGTTGCAGAGTCTGACAGACTTGCAAAGAAAGATAGACTCTAGGAAAGGTACAGCAAGACCAGAAGGCAGTAAGAGCAGTACTAGGAGAAGGAGAAGGACTTCTAGTGGATCATCTGATTCGGAGGAATCCAGTGGGGATTCAAGATCTTCTTCTCATAAAAGGAAAAGAAAGAGACACCATAGGGATCGCACTCGAGATGAATTCAAGAAAGCTAAACCTCCTACATTTGATGGTGAGGTAAAGAATGGACAAGAAGCTGAAGCTTGGATTCTTGGGATAAAGAAGTCCTTTCAAGTGCATGACTATTTAGGAAACATGAAGGCAAGAGTTGACATATTCAATCTGAATGGAAGGGCATCCATTTGGTGGGAACACTTCAAGCAGGTAAAGAGGATTAGTGAAAGGAAACTAAAGTGGAAATAGTTCAAGAAGTATTTCAAGCAGAAATACCTCTCTAACAGGTATTATGATGACAAGATTAAGGAGTTCCATGAGCTGAGATTGGGACAGCAGACCATGGAAGAGTATGCTAATACGTTTTTGGAGCTGTTGAGGTATGTCCGATATATCAGAGATGAAAAAGTGAAGGTCCAATGTTTTCTGAGTGGATTACCTCAGTCTTACAAAGATGGAATTGAGTTCTATGAGCCTAGAACTCTTGAAGAAGCAATAAGAAAGGCTAAGTATTGCTATGAGAAAATCAAAGGTAAGCCAGATTACCATAAGGCATGGAAGGACAAGAAGAACGAGAAGTTTAACCAAAGGAAGAAGGGTTTCAAACCTTCTAGCTTCAGGAATCAGCCGAAGCAGCCATCTCAAGCTGCGAGTAAACCAGTTGGAATGGCAGGAGAAAAGCCTAATGATCCACAATAGAATAGAGGGCCACTTCAATGTTGGAAATGTGGTGGAGCCCACATGCACAGGAATTATCCACTCGAGAACGAGGTTGCAAGGCCATCTTATAATGTTCAAGAAGTAGAAACAGTGGGTCAAGTATCAAGGGTAGTTCCTACGATTTATGCAGCACTGGAGGACCGTCAAGCGGATCACCAGTCAACTGTGGTTGAAGTAGCAGGTAAGATTGTTGAGCAATCTGTTTCTATTTTGATTGACCCCGGTTCTACGCACAGTTACATTACTCCTAGAATAGTGGAGATTTGTGCTTTTAAGAAAGTAAATCATAGAAATTCTTGGTTAGTTCAGCTAGCTACTGGAACTAAGAGAAAGGTTAGTGAAGTGGTAGAGAAATGTCCATTGGTCATGAATGGATTGGCCAATTGTGTAGATATGAATGTTCTACCGCTTGGTTCCTATGATATTCTCATTGGAATGGATTGGTTAGAAGCTCACAGGGTGAATCTTGATTGTTACAATAAGACTTTTGAATGCATGAATGAAGAAGGAAACCTAGTAGTTGTGAAAGGCATTCCAAAGGTGATTTCAGTACGGCAGGTTTCAGTAATGCAGTTAAAGAAGTTCTGTAGGAAGGGTTTCTAGTTGTATGCAGCTCAGATTTTGGAGGAAACGAGAGATGAAAATTTGAGGTTGGAGGACTATCAGGTGTTACAAGAATTTAGGGATGTGTTTCCTGATGATATTCCAGGGATTCCTCCAAAGAGGGACATTGACTTCACAATTGAACTTGTGCCAGGAGCAGCACCAGTGTCCAAGGCACCCTACAGAATGAGTAGACCAAAGATGCTAGAGTTGAAGATGCAACTACAAGAGTTGTTGGAAAAGAAGTATATCTGACTGAGTGTGTCCCCTTGGGGAGCACCAGTTCTGTTTGTAAAGAAGAAAGATGATACACTCGGGTTATGCATTGATTACAGATAGTTGAACAAGGTTACTGTGAAGAATAAGTATCCTTTGCCTAGGATTGATGACCTCTTTGATCAAATGAGAGGAGCAAGGGTATTTTCCAAGATTGACTTGAGGTCTGGTTACCATCAGGTAAGGATCAAGCTTGAAGACATTCATAAGACATCCTTCAGGACAAGGTATGGGCATTATGAGTTTGTAGTGGTACCATTTGGTCTCACAAATGCACCAGCTACATTTATGTGCCTCATGAATAGTGTCTTCAGCAGGTATTTGGACAAGTTTGTGCTTGTTTTCCTTGACGACATTCTCGTTTACTCTAAGAATGAGGAAGAGCATGAAGAGCATTTGAGGCTGACATTGAGTTTGCTCAGGGAGCATCAGTTGTATGCAAAACTGAGCAAGTGTGACTTCTATAGAGATAGAATTCAATATTTGGGTCACATTATCTCAGAGGAGGGTATATCTGTGGACCCTGAAAAGATTGAAGCCATTATGAATTGGCCTACTCCAAGAAATGTGACAGATGTGAGATCTTTCATGGGACTTGTAGGATACTACAGGAGATTCATTGAGGGATTCTCCAAAGTTGCACATGCTATCACTTCTTTGCAAAAGAAGGGGATGAAGTTCGAATGGACATTGAGGTGTGAAGAAAGCTTCCAGCGGTTGAAGAACCTTCTCACTAGTGCACCAGTATTGAAGGTTGCAGATCCATAGAAAGATTTTGTGGTATGTACCGATGCATGCAGACAAGGGCTTGGAGGAGTCCTTAAGCGAGACAACCACGTGATATGTTATGAGTCAAGAAAGCTGAAGGAACATGAGAAGAACTACGCCACTCATGATCTAGAGCTTGCAGCCATAGTACATGCTCTCAAGATGTGGAGACATTACTTGATGGGTAGGATATTTGAGCTCAGAACGGATCACTGTGGATTGAAGTATTTATTTGATCAGCCTACTCTGAATGCTAGGCAAGCAAGATGGCTAGAGTTTTTATGTGAATTCAATTTTGAAATCAAGCACATAAATGGAAAAGAGAATAAGGTAGTTGATGCACTCAGTAGGAAGGTGCAGGAAATGCATGTGGCATCTCTTAGTATTTGCCAATTACATTTGAGGCAGCAGATTGTTAATTATGTTGCTAGAGATGAATTGTATGAGCAAGTAAAAGACAAGTTGCAGTAGCAAAGTCTTGAGAAAATGTATGCGGGATATAAATTGGAAGAAGATGGACTTCTCACTTACAAAGGAAGAATTTATATTCCAAATGTAGCAGATCTAAGGAGAGTTGTCATGGATGAAATCCATCAAGCTCCGTATTCTGGTCACCCAGGATATCAAAAGACAATTGCTACAGCTAGAAGGAAGTACTTTTGGCCAGGAATGAAAAGGGATATGGCTGAATACATTTCGATATGTATGAAATGTCAACAGGTAAAGGTGGAGCACCAACATCCAGCAGGCTTGTTGCAGCCTTTTCCAGTTCCAGAATGGAAATGGGAAGTTATTTCCATGGATTTTATTACAGGATTGCCGATGACTTGGAGACAACATGATTCCATCATGGTTTTGGTAGACAAGTTGACTAAGGAAGCACATTTTATTTGGTTAAGTCTACGTATGAGGCTGGCGACATTGCAAAGATCTTCATGAAGGAGATATTCAAATTGCATGGGTTGCCGAAGGCAATAGTATCTGACAGAGATGTCAAGTTCACTTCCAACTTTTGGAAGGGGTTGTTTGTAGATTTGGGTACAAAGCTAAACTTCAACACTACATACCATCCTCAGACGGATGCGCAGACTGAGAGAGTTAATCAGGTGCTTGAAGATATGCTTCGCATGTATGTGATGGACAAACCAACCAAGTGGTAAGATTACTTGCACTTGGTGGAGTTTGTTTATAACAATGGACAGCAGACATCCTTGGGGATGAGTCCATATGAAGCTTTGTATGGAAGAAGGTGTAGGACACCAGTAACTTGGGATAATCCAGTGAATAGGATTGTGCTTGGGACAGAATTACTCAAGGAAATGGAGCAAGAGGTCATAAAGATTAGGCAGAATATGAAAGCAGCACAGGATAGA
>LPNX010531287.1:170816-208160 GCA_001517045.1 Pseudotsuga menziesii | reverse complement strand
CCTCGATAGGAAGGTCACAATGCTCCAGAATCGAGCCATAGGTCAGGTAAAGGTGCAATGGGAGCACTTCGGACCTGAAGAGGCTACATGGGAGCTGGAGGATGCCATGCTATTGGCACATCCATTTTTTTTCAATTCTGCGGAACACTGAGGCGATACCAGTGTAGCATTTTGTTCAAATTTTGTAAAGCACTGAGGACAGTGCTATTGAAGGGGGAGGGGAATGTAATGTCCCAGTTTTGACCCCATTAAAATAGATGTATATGATGTAAATATTGTAAATGATCATGGTGTGGAGCTAAAGGCCAAGGCCCCACCATTGATCGGTCATGCTATGTTTTGGATGTAAATTTGTCACCGATGGTATATCGGGGCATGCGGCATATATTATGTTGTCATCATCTAAATATGCATCTATAACTAATTAAATGAACCCGACCAGCTATGATCGCAAAAACTAAAATGAGAAAGGGGCATGATTTTCCCAAGGATAAGGGTGTGGGGGGGGATTAGTCAAACCTTGGCCAATGAGAGAAAAATATCCATGTGTCTTCTTTTCCTTGCTTTACCCAACCACTTTCATTGAAGAAATGCTACTGGTGGTTGAGGCAATTATGATCTTTGGGAGTAGGGTGGAAGGACTGTCAGTCCTCACCTACACACACACTCCACCCAGGGTTGACTCCACAATGGCAAAAACGCTCACACCCTTCCATGCGTAGAGGTAGAGGTGCTGATCTTCACGCGGGGGGGCGTTCTCTATTCTTTTGTCTTCCACGCACAGACTTCTTTCCATTTTGGTCTCACGCAGCTAAGAGAGAGGAGCCGTTTCCACCACCATTCACGTTTTCCTCCCAAAGGAATCTATTGTGTTTTAACTCGTATTCAAAATTGGGTGTGGATTTCTCTCACGCACTGTGTTTTCCTTTGTATTTGGGAGTCTGGGTAAGTCTCCCTGGTGGTTTTCGTTTCCCAGGACGGGCTGTGTTCCTCACGTTTATTGTGAGTTGCGCTCACTGATACATTTTGGGTTGCTGACTATCCCCCACGTTGTTAGTGGTGATTGTCGTGGTCTACTTTACATTTTGGGGACTATTCCAAATTCGTTTGAGAGTCATTTTGGCCATGATAGGGCCAATAATGACTCCGGAATTCGTTTCCCCGTGTAAGCTGTGACAGCTGACTTAATTGCTTGTGGGAAATGGTTGGTCTTCGAACTGTGTAAGGAGCAGGGATGGGGGCTTGGGTTGCTTGATAAACCTGGTGGTTGGAAAGCACACAGACAGATCTAGAGGGTTTGCCTTCTTCTCCATCACCCCTGAATAGCACTAGAAGGGAATGCAGGGCCTGAGGGACTGTGTAGTAGAGAAGGGACTAATTCCTTGTGTTGGGTGTGTTTGGGTGTCTTAGAGGTTAGGCTAGTTCTGGTGTAGGTGTTCTTGACTCTGCAATGAGCTCACCAGCTTAGCATTTAGCCTTTCCCAACTCCTTGATGGCCTGATAAACCCAACTTTGTTGGCTTGGCTATGTGTTTTGTATATCCTTGGCTATGTGTAATCCTACTAGTTCCCTTACTCCTTGGAGAATCATGCCCAGCTTGGGGGTGGCAGCGTTACTGAGAGATTAAGGAGCACGCTAGCCTATGGTTGGGTGGAACGTTGCAGCGACGTAGCTAGTTGCGGAGCAAAGTTTTCATAAGATAAGTAATCTTGTGCATTTTTACTTCTGCAACCATATTTTCTGTCAATGATATGAAAATGATGAACATGTTAAAATGAATGCTTGTGTGAATGAATGTTTCTTCCGCTATGTATGATAAACAATTGCGTTTATGCATGTTATACTGCAACGCATTTTATTTCAGCATATCAGCATGTTATTTTATGCCTGTGCATGTTCATGGGGCTCTTAGCCCAGGTGGTTTAAGCCATGGGTCGTGTCCTCTTCTCTGGTTGGAGGCATGGGGACGTGACAAAAACAAACCTAAATGATTTAATCATCAGTTGATTTTGTGCACATGAAAACAAGATGCATAAAGACAAAATTTAAACCTAATTAATCATCGTATTTAACAGTGAAATAAACAAAGAAAAATATACAAAAATAAGAAAATCATTGCATATTAATAAACAAACTAGAATTTAATTTGCGTAAACTCATAACAGGAATAAAAATAACTTAATCTATCTAAATTGATAAAAAAAACCTATTCTATATGCTTGTAAATAAGACTGAACAATAATATAAGAATGAAAGGATTAAAAGCAAACCTGAAAGCAAACTATACATGACTGGCCATTTATAAACAAAAACTACATGAATAGCATAGTATGAATTTTATTAACTACAATAGATGCATGCTACAGGAAACAGAGAAATAAATAATTGCAGGAGCTTAAATACCTAAACAAATTAGAAATAAAACTACTTATCTGTAAGGATGAGATAACAAAAACTCATACGAAAATAGAAACCACAGATTTTCAAGGGGCCCTCTCAGCAATCATGGACAATTCCTGGCGAATTCTTGCACACACAGTCATAAACACCAAAGCATAGAGTTCTTATTAAATAGAAGGAACATAGTTACAATCTTCTTCTTTAAAACAGACTAATTATCTACCTAATGGATTGATCAATCCCTTATCTATTTGTATGGAGGTGTTTATATACACACTATTTTCAAGAGGTTTAGCAAGTTGACCCTGTAGTGGTCGACTGCTCTTCTAAATTTAGTCAATCATAAAAGGAAATAATAGTTTACAGGCCAGCACATAGGCATATCCCTTCTTTGGTGTAAGTCTGGTTTTCTTCATTGTGAACATGGCATGTAGGCTCCTCTTCAGCGTGAGCAGGGCATCGTGGTGGTGTAACTACTCCTCCTTCCACGTGACTGATGGAGTGGTGTTGGTGTAGGAAATGTACACAACAGGTCTTCCAGAACATAGGTCCTTCATCAGCATGTATGAAGTGGCATGCTTCCCTTCCTTAGTGCAACTGATGGTGTGGTGTCAAACGAAGGTGAGTACACAATGGGATTCCAGAACGTAGGTCGTTCCATTCTTCGAAGCGTGCAGACTAGTAACAATTCCTAGTTTAAGCAAAGGAGGCCATGGCTGATCCTTCTAGACTGGAGACGTTCCATCCTCTGAACGCATGAATGACAAGTAGTGTGATGGTGATCTTAGGTTGAGAGCCTCTTCAATCATCAAACACATGGGTAGCAGGCCGTTTGCAGAATTGTTTCAATATTAAATGCCTAAAATCAGTTATGGACAATGCACAAACTAATTAGCGATCTAGACGAGAAACTCAAAGGCGAGTTGGATGACGAGCTGCATGATGAATTGGACAGTGGTTGTGCAAATCGGGTTGAATGATGAGTTGAATGCGTTTTGTTTATAGATTCTCCCAAACATACTACATAACCTGCAAACAAATACACATATTAATTAATATATCAAATATGGTTTAAATAATATAGATTTTAGTTAATAAATTCATAAAAATGATATTAATCACCAAAATTGAATAAACATTAAATTTGTTCTTACCTTGTGCTAAATAACGATCTGCGTGACCTAAAATATACAAAAGATAGTAAAATATGCATTTAAATGTGTTATTTTAATGCCAAAAAATGATAACAAAATGAGGCTTAACATTCCCCCAAACTGGAGAAATGCTAAGTCCCACTAAGCAAAGAAAAAGATAAGAGATAATACTGTCAAAGCGAACTTTAAAATGTGAGCTAGCAACAGGCATATGTATGAATGAGTGAGTTCATAAAGCTTATAATTAGTTCAACCATGTCCAAAGTAAAACTTTGGACAAGTTGAACATATGACACAAAAGGTATAAAATTAATCATTTCATAGTTTATATGCACGATTGGGTAAAAGGATAGGGTTACTAACAGTGAAATGATAACTAAAAAACTTTTAAGGTCAAAGCATTCTCGTGGAGGTAAAAATTATTTTCAAAAACAAAATTTGGTTAGCAAATTTTAGTCATAAGTGTTATAATATCACCAAGTTGAGATCATCATGTGGTATTTCATTTGGATTATCCTTCGATCTTAATATAGTCATCCATATTGATCTTCTATAAAAATATACTTCATGCTATAACCAAGTTCCATTGCTAATTTATCTTGAAAAACACTCATTTTTGTCAAAGAAAAGAGATCTGTCATAAATAATGAAAAATAAAAACAGTCTAATTTTTCCTAATCCTTCTTCCCCCAAACCAAAGGTATGGCATGTCCTCAAGCCATGAGAAAGAATATTTGATTGTTCCATATAACAAGAGTCCTATCATGTTGTTTTATTATTTCGTAAAAAGAAAAACTAACTAGTAAATGGAAATGATTTAGATATGTATATTCATGAAAAATGTAACAGTGCTGAGAAAGACCACTTAAATGTTGATAAAAGAACTGAAAGCATGATAGAGGAAAAACTTGTCATCCATGCCTTATTTTAAAGATATCTTGTCATCATAAGATATTTTGAGTTTACCTCGGAGTGTGTGAGATTTGATAGATATGGGTCCCATTTCTAGGATAATGGCATCCTAGGTATTTGTTGAATTAGATGGCTAGGTCCAATCCTAGCTTAAATCGATTCTCAAATGACATTAAAAACAATCGACCTTAAAATAAAATTTGAAAAAATTTCTTCATATTTATCATTATTCTTTGAATCATGTGCATAGTAGTGCATTAACTAGATCTCTTTTTAGCCGATATTTCCCCACTGCCAGCAGGCATGTTCAGTACCCCAACGAGTTTATCTTGGTACCATGCAAGCATAGTCCCACTGCTAGCGAGCCTGTTCAGTACCTCGATGGGTTTACTTGCATTTATTGAGCTTCCTTGTTGTAAGTTTTTATTTAGTATTGACCCGCTGCCAACAAGCTTGTTCCGTACCCCGACAGGTTTACTTGCATTTATTGAGCTTCCTTGTTGAAATTTTTAACTTATCATTGACCCGCTGCAAGCAGGCCTGTTCAGTACCCCGGAGGGTTTTCCTTGTATAATGATATTAATTATATGGAATCCCATTGGTACTAGAGCGTGCTAAGCACTGCTAAAACACATAATTCAATTTTGTAAAAACTTATAAGTAATTTTCATAATGGCCTTAATCATAAATCATGTCAAAAGAGAATAACTTAAAGTTGTTCTTTGACCATATAACCCTTCTTCTTTGTGAAAGATAAATAATGTTCTCCATAGGAAAAAATCCCACCTACTGTTGAGTTATCACACAAAGATATCTTAAGAGACAAGTTTTGATAACAAGTATAGGATAAACTTAGTGAATAAGAGGTATGAGATTCGAAGAATGAGACTAAGTCTTATCACGCAATTGTTTAAAATAGAAAATCAGAAATATACATGTCTGAATCAAAATACAAAAAACTATATGAATCATAAAAGGAACGATTAAGAATGATATACACATAATTGTTTTTAATTATCACTATAAGCTGCAATTTTTAAGAAAGGCTTAAGACATCTTACGATCATAAATTGTCTTTCAGATAATACTCCATGAGCTGCTTATAGATAAAACTCTTATAATCAAGCTGCAAAACCATTTGTTAGATGATTCAGATTTATTTATAAAAACATATATAACATTATAGAAAGAAAAAGAGCCACCTGTAGTAACTCTTATTTATTTAATAAAACAAAAATATATTTACATGATATCCTATCTACTAAAAAGAAAGAAAACAATTCAAGTATATGAATTCTTCCAATGTAACCATGTTCGAAGCAAAATTAGAAATATACCTTTATCCACATATAAGAAAAATATTAAAATGGTTACCGGGATATGAAGAATCAACTGAGTTGTTTGATTTAGCAGCAATAGACATTGAAGGAGGGGATGGTACCATGGCGTACTTCCCTCTCGGAACCATATTTCAATGTGACTTATGTATTCTATGTTTTCTTCTTCTTTTGTTATGTCATGAGATCTTTCATTGAATGCTAGAATGTGTACAGAATCTGAGTTTAATGACAATGAATATTCAGGTTCTAACGTCCCTTCCTCATCAAATGAGAGGCATTTCAGGTTTATCTTATCTTCTTGTGGAAAAGTCCAAATAGAAACTTCTCTTTCTTTCGTAGTCTTTACAATCCCTTGATCTATAACCTCTCCAAATCTCGTATGAATTTCTTGAAATAATATTGGTGAGGTAGGTAAGGTGGATAAATGTTGCACTTCAACACTATAAGCATATTGTACTGCTTTATTGTTGTTAGAAGGTGGACTGGACTGAACAGGAATATGCATAAGGCATAGAGGAGGTTTATGAGAAGGTAATTGTGGAAGGTGTAATTGATTAGATTGTGTGATTGATCCTACCTGAAAAATGGGATATTGTTGAAAATATTGTAGAACAGGAAGTGTTGCATCATAAGAGAAAGTATCCCTATGATCATCAGACGGGATAGAAAAGATTTGTGAACAAGGTTGACAGGGGTTAATATGAGGCTGAGAAGAGGGTATATTCTTACTAATATTGAATTTTCCTCTTGAATACCTTCTACATAACTCACGAACATTATCATATGATAACTTGGATACATCACATGTGCCCATCACGTTTAAAATTTCTAAATATTCACTTTTTATTCCTTTGAGTAAAAATGTTTTTAAGGTATTTTTCCTTGATTGTCTTAGTTTTGATCTTTGAAGGTTGTATTGAAAACATTCGACATAGTTTTCCAATGTTTCTTCTTCTCCCTGTGTTATTTCAAAGATGTCCTTGTTAACCCTGTAATACTCTTGGTATCTTTTCAAGAACATATGTTTCATGTCTTCCTAAGTTTGAATGCAATTCCCACCTAAGCTCATGAACCATTGTTACGGAGAGAAATTCCTATGGCTTGGGGTACCACAACAGACAACTTGACTCCAGAAATCAATCCTTTCCAATATGCAATATAAATTAAATGTCTCACACTAAAGGATCAGACCTTGTACCTTATTCCAGATGGTTGAAGTAGATCCCCATTGAGCTTTCCAACTTCAGCTTGAATTGATAGAATACTCCCTCAACAACAAGTAAAGAATACAAGCATTCTATATAGCATGGTGTTATATCTATTCTAGCATATATAATCAATAATGTATAAGCATTTGACATAATCCCATGGATAAAATATACATTCAAACATACATTATTGGACAGGAAAATATATTTCTATTAATATAAATCAGAGATTACAAGATACAACCTCTGACAGTACGTCTGCAAACCGGAGAAACTGAATCTCCCACTTGGGCCTCCA
The DNA here is from genome assembly GCA_001517045.1 of Pseudotsuga menziesii. Lineage (NCBI taxonomy): Eukaryota > Viridiplantae > Streptophyta > Pinopsida > Pinales > Pinaceae > Pseudotsuga > Pseudotsuga menziesii. Next base: position 200,848 of record LPNX010531287.1, on the reverse strand, counting down.
CCACTTCAATCCTCCATCTCTCGATAGCAAGCTCACAAGAAAAAGGCAAGCTTGGGAAGAACACAAAAGGGCTCCAAGGGAAAAAGGGATGCAGACTCAAGCATAAGTTCCGGCAACAATGGACTATAGTTTCTTTGCTCTCAATTCTCTCTTATGCCTTCAATGTACCAAGGGGTTCCTTATATAGCATTTCAAAGGGGTAATGAAAGGTCGAATCCGAGCGATCTCAAGGCATAGGGAAGGCCAGGAGTCAAATGATTCGGATCCATGTCAAGGAAAACTCCAAAAGGATTTGGATTATGCACACATCCCGATGTACACAGTTTTAGTGGTCAAACCCACGTATATACGCGCTTATAGGTTTAAAAGTCGCGTGTATCATTTTTCATATGTTTTTAGGGATGATCAAGGAAACATCAAAGGACAAAAAATGGTCTATGGGGTCTAAGGAGTCTGTAGCGGGACAGGGGAAGGTCATACAAAGTGTGATTCACCTGGAGTGGTGAAATCCGCTATAACAGATGCCCCCTAATGTTTGAGGTCAGAGGGGTCATACGATAGCCGAAATACATTATAAGTCCATCCCAGAAGTGGAGTGATGAATGTAACACCCCGGTTTTGACCCCATTGCATTAGATGTATATGATGTATATATTGTAAATGATCATGGTGTGGAGCTAAAGGCCAAGGCCCCACCATTGATCGGTCATGTTATGTTTTGGATTTAAATTTGTCACCAACTGTATATCGGGGCATGCGGCATATATTATGACGGTCATCATGTAAATATGCATCTACAATTAATTAAATGAACCCGACCAGCTATGATCACGGAAACTAAATCGAAAGGGGCATGATTTTCACAAGGATAAGGATGTGGGGGGAATTGTTAAACTTTGGCCGTGAGAGAAAAAACCATGTGTCTTCTTCCAACCACTCTCATTAAATAATTGTTGCTGGTGGTTGAGGCAGTTAATTGCTTTGGGAGTGGGGTGGCAGGACTGTCAGTCCTCACCCTCACGCAAACTCCACCCCACTGTTGACTTCACTATGGAGGAAAAACCTTCACGCTCTCTCCAATTCGCAACCTCACAATTTTTGTTGTTCATCTCCACGCATTATCTCCATTGTCTGATTCTCTTCACACATAGGCTCTGGGTGGATTGGGTCTCACGCAGACATTTTCTTGGCTCCACGAGTTGCTGAGCCCCCACGCACTGCAAATTCACATCCTCCTGGTAGTTGTTCACCTTCATGCACTTCCCATTTGGCCGCTCACTGTTTTCACGCACAGGAATTTTCCTGGGTTTTACCCACGCGATTTTCTCTTGTAAATTCACGTCCTCTCCATTGTTGTGCATTCTCACGCAGAGGGATTCCTTCCCATTTTTGGTCTTCACGCACAGGATTTTGCTGGATTTACCCATGCAGCAGTTTTCCTCTGCGGATTGGTGAATAGTGTGGCCATATCCTGTACTCACAGGACGATTGTGGGTTATGCATTGTTGCTCACGCTCACCCACAGGCTGGGAGACTGTAATTTCTTCCCCAGCTCGGTCTGCATATGTTTTCTTGGTGATTTCTTTGCCCAGGACGGGCTGTGTTTTCCCATGTTGTTGGTTGTGGTTGTTGTGGTCTTCCTTACATGCTGGGGACTATTATAAATTCGCCTGAGAGTCATTTTGGCCATGATAGGGCCAATAATGACTCAGAAGTCGTTTTCCTGTTTAGGCTGTGACAGCTGACTTAGTTGCTTGTGTGCAATGGTTGGTCTTTGGACTGTGAGAGGAGCAGGGATGTTGGCTTAGATTTGCTTGATAAACCTAGTGGCTGGAAACCACACAGACAGAGCTAGAGGGCTGGCCTTCTTCTCCATTGCCCCTGAATAGCACTGGAAGGGAATGCAGGGCCTGAGGGACTGTGTAGCAGAGAAGGGACTAATTCCTTGTGTTGGGTGTGTTTGGGTGTCTTAGAGGTTAGGCTAGTTCTGGTGTAGGTGTTCTTGGCTCTGTAATGAGCTCACCAGCTTAGCAATCTGCCTTCTACAGCTCCTTGATGGCCTGATAAACCCAACTCTGTTGGCTTGGCTATGCTTGAGTATGCTTACCTATGCGTTAGCCTGCTAGTTCCCTTATTCCTTGGAGAATCATTCCCAGCTCGGGGGTGGCAGCGTTGCTGAGAGATTGAGGAGCATGCTAGCCTATGGTTGGGTGGAACATTGCAGCGACGTAGCTGGTTGCGGAAGGAGATTTCATAAGATAGTGATCTTGTTCATTTTACTTCTGCAACCTTATTTTCTGTCAATGATATGAAAATGATGAACATGTTGAATGAATGCTTGCTTAAATGTATGATGTTTCCGTTGTTCCTGATAGATGTTTGCATCTGTGCATGATAAATTTTCATGTGTGTATGTTTAAGCATGTTGTTTTAGCAATTTTGTGAATGCACATGTTCATGGGGCTCTTAGCCCGGGTGGTTTAAGCTTGTAGTCGCGTCCTCTTTTCCGGCCGGTGGCATAGGGATGTGACAGTATGGTATCAGAGCTCTGGGTTGCAGCAATGGGCCTCTATGGGCTAAGAAGATGCAAGGACAGAAGGTAGAATTACCTTCTCTGTTCAGCAGAGCACCAGCAAGTTTCAAAAATCACCTAAGTGTTTGAACAGTCGGAAGGATTGGCAGAATTGACTTCCACTGTAGCGGAAGGTTTAACCTTTTCCCATCCACCGTTGTAGACGGCGAAGCGATTCCACATCCGACGTGAAAGACTGCTGATAGCTGACGCGGTCGAAGAAAGACAAATTTTGAAAATTTGTCTAAGTGTTGGGAAATCAGAGGCGGGAGTGATCTTCTGTCCATCGTTGAGGAAGGATTCGCGAAGTGAACTTCCGCCAGTCGGAAGGGAAAGTGGTCCATCATTCCGCCGTTGCGGAAGTGAAATCTTTAAAGATTCCGACCAGAAAGGTCGTCGACGCCCGAAGTTGAAATTTTCTCCAAGTAAGAGTGGACGTCGGAAGGATTCGGACTTTGGTGAGCCACCATTGCGGAAGCCAAATCTATTTGTCTTTCGATGTGTAAAGACCACCGACGTCTGAAGTGGAAATTCTCTAAGTAAATAGCCGTTGTTGCAAAAGAGGAAGCAATTTCCCATCCGTCGTTGCGGAAGCCAAATCCATTTGGCTTCCGATGTGGAAAGACATCCGACAGCCGATGAAGGAAAGGAAAATTCCGGGTTTTCCCACGAGATTTCTCGACCGATTCCAACTGTTTTCAAAGGTATTTTTTAGCTATTTTTCGGTGAATTTTCGGGGATTGAGAAAGAGAAATTGGAAGCAATCTAATGCACCAAATTGAGCGAAATTAATGTTTTACAAAAAAAAACAGAAAACAAAAAAAAACAAGGGCGCTACCCTCTACCCGCCCTACAGTGGCGCCAGAAGGGGGCAAGCCCCCTTGACCCCCGTCGTCCCCCTCAGATAGACGTTCTTAGATAAGGAAATTTTTTGTGTGTCTGGGAAAATTGTTATTTTATGGTTATTCCAAGAGAAGGTAAGTGGTTCTGATTTATATCAATGTTATGTGTCTAACATTTGTGTTTTTAACACGTTTGCAGAATCATAGTCACCTTCCAGGGAAGTATTCTAGGTAGTGCAGTTGATAAGCTAGAGGTGGTTCAGTATGAGAACCCATGATGGGTATGATGCTCAGGATTCCTATGAGAGAGCAGAAGATGCCATGGGAGAAAATGAATGTAATAGAAATGATGACATTGAGTCTAATGGAAGGAGATTCCAAGAGACACCGTCAGATGTTGCAGCTACTATGAGAAGCTTGATCAAAGCCCAGGAAGAGCAGCATCAGTTGAATGCTGCTATGTTACAGAGCTTGACAGATGTGTAGAGAAAGATAGACTCTAGGCAAGGTACAACAAGACCAGAAGGCACTAAGAGCAGTACTAGGAGAAGGAGAAGAACTTCTAGTGGAACATCTGATTCTGAATAATCCAGCGGGGATTCCAGTTCTTCTTCTCATAAAAGAAAAAGAAAGAGACACCATAGGGATCACACTCAAGATGAATTCAAGAAAGCTAAACCTCCTACGTTTGATGGTGAGGTAAAGACTGGACAAGAGGCTGAGGCTTGGCTTCTTGGTATTAAGAAGTACTTTCAAGTGCATAATTATTCAGGAAACATGAAGGCAAGAGTTGCCATATTCAATCTAAATGGAAGAGCATCCATTTTGTGGGAACACTTCAAGCAAGTGAAGAGGATCAGCGAAAGGAGACTAAAGTGGAAGCAGTTCAAGAAGTATTTCAAGCAGAAATACCTATCTGACAGGTATTACGATGACAATATTAAGGAGTTCCATGAGCTGAGATTGGGACAGTAGACCATGGAAGAGTATGCTAATAAGTTTTTGGAGCTGTTGAGGTAATCCAATTGGAGGGACCGGAGAAAATCCTAAAGATCCACCACAGAATAGAGGACCGCTTCAATGTTGGAAATGTGGAGGACCCCACATGCGCAGAAATTGTCCACTCGAGAATGAGAGTGCAAGGCCAACTTATAATGTTCAAGAAGTAGAAACAGTGGGTCAAGTAGCAAGGGCAATTCCTAGGATTTATGCAGCACTGGAGGACCGCCAGGAAGATCACCAGTCAACTGTGGTTGAAGTAGCAGGTAATATTGTTGAGCAATCTGTTTCTATTTTGATTGACCCTGGTTCAACGCACAGTTACATTACTCCTAGAGTAGTAGAGATTTCTACTTTTAATAAAGTAAAGCATAGGAAGTCTTGGTTAGTTCAGATAGCCACTGGAACTAAGAGAAAGTTCAGTGAAGTGGTAGAGAAATGTCCATTGGTTATGAATGGATTGGTCACTTGTGTAGATCTGAATGTTCTACTACTTGGTTCCTATGATATTCTCATTGGAATGGATTGGTTAGAAGCTCACAAGGTAAAGCTTGATTGTTACAATAAGACTTTTGAATGCATGAATGAAGAAGGGAACCTAGCAGTTGTGAAAGGTATTCCAAAGATGATTTCAGTACGGCAGGTTTCAGCAATGCAGTTAAAGAAGTTCTGTAGGAAGGGCTGCCAGTTGTATGCAGCTCAGATTTTGGAGGAAACAAGAGATGAAACTCCTCGGTTGGAGGACTATCAGGTGTTACAGGAATTCGGGGATGTGTTTCGTGACGAGATTCCAGGGCTTCCTCCAAAGCAGTACATTGATTTCACAATTGATCTTGTGCCAAGAGCAGCACCAGTGTCCAAGGCACCCTACAGGATAAGTATACCGGAGATAATAGAGTTGAAGATGCAACTGCAAGAGTTGTTGGAAAAGAAGTATATCCGACCGATTGTGTCTCCTTGGGGTGCACCAGTTCTATTTGTAAAGAAGAAAGATGGTACAATCAGCTTATGTATTGATTACAGACAATTGAACAAGGTTACGGTGAAGAATAAATATCCTTTGCTTGGGATTGATGACCTCTTTGATCAAAAGAGAGGAGCAAAGGAATTTTCCAAGATTCACTTGAGGTCTGGTTACCATCAGGTAAGGATCAAGAATGAAGACATTCATAAGACAGCCTTCAGGAGGAGGTATGGGCATTATGAGTTTGTAGTGGTACCATTTGGTCTCACAAATGCACCAGCTACATTTATGTGCCATATGAATAGTGTCTTCAGCAGGTATTTGGATAGGTTTGTTCTTGTTTTCCTTGATGACATTCTTGTTTAATCTAAGAATGAGGAAGAACATGAAGAGCATTTGAGATTGACATTGCAATTGCTTAGGGAGCATCAGTTGTATGCGAAACTAAGCAAGTGTGATTTCTATAGAGATAGAATTCAGTATTTGGGTCACATTATCTCAGAGGAGGGTATATCTGTGGACCCTGAAAAGATTGAAGCCATTATGAATTGGCCTACTCCAAGAAATGTGACAGATGTGAGATCTTTCATGGGACTTGCAGGATACTACAGGAGATTCATTGAGGGATTCTCCAAAGTTGCACATGCAATCACTTCTTTACAAAAGAAGGGGATGAAGTTCGAATGGACATTGAGGTGTGAAGAAAGCTTCCAGCGGTTGAAGAACCTTCTCACCAATGCACCAGTATTGAAGGTTGCAGATCCATAGAAAGATTTTGTGGTGTGTACCGATGCATGCGGACAAGGGCTTGGAGGAGTCCTTATGCAGGACAACCACGTGATATGTTATGAGTCAAGAAAGCTGAAGGAGCATGAGAATAACTACACCACTCATGATATAGAGCTTGCAGCCATAGTACATGCTCTCAAGATGTGGAGACATTACTTGATGGGTAGAAGATTTGAGCTTAGAATGGATCACTGTGGACTGAAGTATCTGTTTGATCAGCCTACTCTAAATGCTAGGAAAGCAAGGTGGCTGGAGTTTTTATGTGAGTATGATTTTGAAATCAAGCACATAAAGGGAAAAGAGAACAAGGTAGCTAATGCATTCTGTAGGAAAATGCAAGAAATGCATGTGGCATCTCTTAGTATTTGCTAATCAGATTTGAGGCAACAGATTGTTAGTCATGTTTATGGAGATGAATTGTATGAGCAGGTTAAAGACAAGTTGCAGCAGCAAAGTCTTGAGAATAGGTATGAGGGATATAAATTGGAAGAAGATGGACTTCTCACTTATAAAGGCAGAATTTATATTCCGAATGTAGCATATTTGAGGAGAGTTGTTATGGATGAAATCCATCAAACTCCATATTCTGGTCACCCAGGATATCAGAAGACAATTGCTACAGCCAAAAAGCAGTACTTGTTAGCACTCCAAGAAACTACTTAGTGGTTATGGCTAAGTATGCTTGGTAACTTAAGAAATCATGTTTTTGTGTTTTTTGTAAAGGTGGATCAATGGGACAACTCAATCTGAGTACAGCATTCAGACATTCAGAATGATAAACAAATAAAACAGTGCTCTCAAGAGTCGATTAATCAGCAGATAACTTTAAAGGTGGATGAAGAAAAGAATGTAACTAAACCAGTACAAAGTAGGGTTCAAGAGACATTCAAGAAACTAATATCAGGCTATGAGCTAAACAATGGAAAGCAACCATTCAAAGCTAGACAACACAGATAATAGTGGACAGGAAAACGGAAAGATGACATCAAAACTGAAAGAAACCTGTGATCTGTATTAGCATAAAGAAGACTGAGTACAATAGCAGATTACTCTATCCAAAATCGAACCCCCTCTGTTCTTCCAATGTCTTTGGATTTATAGCCTTACAAAATAGTCTACAGATCCTAAAACATGGATTTGTCACACTAAGAGATTAACTAAACGGTACATGCAAAAAAGTAGGAATGATTCCTTGAATCAAGGCAATGCTGATGTGTCGATCTGCTTTAAAAGCTCGGTGGTTGATGAAGTGAAGTAGCCTCCCAAGGCTCAGTGGACTTAGTTGGGCGCACCACAGATTTGAATTTAATGATGTGGCAGTCGAATTTTAGTGCTGTTCTTCAAGACGAGGTTGAAACTTAGCCAAAATGCCAAAATGACTTAAATATTGCTCAAAACCCTTCAATATTGATAACATAATTTATGATCCATTCATTCTCATCGGCTTTCTGCTAGTTCAGCGAACAAAATTGAGATCTGGGCGAAATTTAGAGAAAAAATGCAAAAACAGGCTTTCGGCAGCTAACTCTTCTGCCGATTTCGTGCCTTAGCCGCCGAAAGTCAATCCTTTCAGCAGCTAATGAGCTCTGTGGTCATACTGAAATTCAGCATCAAAGTAGCCTGTTCGATCATGCATACTTGAATCAGGATGATCATAGTCAAAGTAGGGAAGCTCTCGTTTATTATGCATATTTCTTTCTCGACCATTGATTGCATCCCTTCCAGACTCCATTTCATGTTTAGAGTAGTAATCAGCATCCTCCCGGTGGCTCAGCTGGTCAGGTCCGTCGTCCACAAGAACATCAAATCCTGGTGATGATCCCCCTAACAAATCCTCCGATTCTAATCCATTTTATATTCAATTCTGGAGGATGAGACTGGCGTATGCGAGGTCTGTTTCTTGAAGCATCATGTACCCTCGGTCTTGTAGATTCAATCTCTGGCAAATATTGTTCAACTTCATGTGGAATTCCCTTTATATAGGTAGGCTGAGATCTTGATTGAGAAATATGTCTAGCTTCTGGTTGCAACTGGGCTTCTTTGACATTATTTGACTGCACTATCATAGGGTTTCCCAAATTCCCTGCGTGGAAGTTATTTGACTGCAACGCAACAAGATTGTTTAAATTCACTGCCGTAGTGTTTCTTGACTGCACTGCCTTATAGTTATTTGACTTCACTGCCATGGGATTGCTTGACTGCACTCTATTTGGATCAACTGATTGCACTGCCTTGGGAAAGCTCTAGCCTTAATAAGCGATTTAGCTTTAGAAGAAGCTTGCCACCATCAATATGCCATAGAACCCTCCAATACCACATGGCTCCGCTTTTCTCATACAACATCTGGGATAGTCTCCTCAATAAACAAGCTGGTTCATCTGACTTGTAGCTTGGTCTTACAAGTGCCATATCATCTAGATTCGTGCCAAAAGGAATAAGTGCCAAACCCATCGATTTCTGCTCTCAATGCCGAGCAACACTTTTGTCATCATTAACTTGCTGATGTGTCGCTTAGAATCAGGGAAAATGTATGTGATAGACAGATAGACTTTCTTTTCCACGGAGCTAGGAATCGATGTGTTTGTTGAAAACAAACTCCACTACTTAATGATGACTAACAGCCCGAGTATATAGAGGATTTTTAGGCAGCACTTTATTAAAAACAATTTTTAAGACCAAAACTTACAGGAATAAAATATTTTTACCCATTCTATCATCCAAAATGACGGTGGTCAATTTGGGAGATAACATCTGGCTCCTACTCGGGGATGGAATCCTCTCAGTGAGGTTCCGAAGAATCCCAGAACTAAGTAGTTCCAGTAGCCTTTAGCATTGGGCATGGAGTCATTAAGTCTTTAACACTGATCCCTCTGCAAACCTGTATCCCACCTGTAGCTTACATGCAGCCTGCTCTGCTTATTCAAGAACTGAACAAAATTGAAAAAGGCCTAACTGCTCATATGGCGAGCTTATTTCTCTACCTACCCCTACACTAACCAACTGTACTACCTTTTATCAAGTGAATGTTGATTTCCATAACAGCCATCTAAGCAGTTTGGATACTGAAAACATATCATCTTTCTCGCCAATCAGCAAATGATGTTTGACATGAATGAACAATAATAAGAAGTCTTTCAGGAAACCATACTTACCCAGACACACTGGCAAGCTAAGGAAATCTGAAATCTCCAGGTTCTTTGAAAAGTATAGGTCAATGAAAACTGCCACTGGATCTTTAAAAGGAAGATAAGTAACATGCTGCTCCTCGGAAAAAAGCTGCACATCTATGGCAGCCTCATGCTCAGCCATGATTGTTTCTCTACAAGAGGACTGATCATCTTCTTGTCTTCTTGAAATTAGTGATTGATCATCAAAGATGGTAACTTCCTCCTCAGAAAAATGTACACAAGATGGTGACATAATAGGCTTGACATCATGTGAATTTTGATCAGCTGAAAATATGTAATTGTCTATATCATCATTAGTTACCATAGGCTCTTCTTGATTTGCAAACTGGTCATAAAATTCATAGCCATACCTGTATTTGGAATACTCTGCACACACTGAAAAAATTGATTCTGAATCTGAAATGCACTCACCCTCAGGCTGCTGGTCCAAATCTGTTTCATACCCACTGCTTTCATACTCAGAATCTGAAATGTCATGACTGTCTTCTTGCACATATGTTTGCAGATTTTCAGAGTCAGCCTGCATTCTGATCCACCTAGATGCACGGATGTTTTCTTCTACCTTTTGCGCATCCTCAAACAACTGAGTTAATGATGAAGATTCCCTTTCTAGCAGAAGAAGGGCGAGTTCTGAATGAAGACACATAACATAGTGTATCATAGCAGCTGTTTCTGTAGGTCAGATCTCCAAAGGCATGTCATGATACATGCTGTTAAAGCTTCTGTTAAAAACAGACAAGGCTTCACCCTGCTCTCATTCCAAAGCATAGAAATCAACAAGATAAGAATCTAGAGACTTGTATTTGCCCCAATCTTTCAGGAAAGCATTAGAGAACTCGGTCCAAGAGCCAATTGAATCAGCTCTTAGGCCTTTAAAACATGTAGCAGCATCTTTGATCAGAGACTTGGAGAAATATCTCATGACCACATCTTCATGAACAAGCTGAAGACGATCAACAAAATCCAAAAAGGATTCCATGTGTTCCTCAGCTGAAGTTTGATTCTCTCCAGAAAACCAAGGAAGATATTCATAACAATCATAGGGATAAGGATGAAGAAGAAGGGGCAGCTTTAAAGGCTTGAACATCTTCATCCAGATCTTAACTTGAAAGGCTGTGGGCTGATCATGAGAGTTAACGAGTTCATGACAAGGTTCTGAAATTATAACAAGAGGGGCTGAGATTTGTACAGGGTCTGAAACAATTTCTATACTTTTAAGGTCACATGGCTGATCAGATTCTGAATGGAATGAAATACAGTGGTCATCTTTGTGAATGGGCTAAGGTAAAGCTATCGAATCTACATCTACAATGCAGGGCTGCAGGATTTCCTCTTCTAAAGATGAATATATACAAGAAGGAGGATGATTTTCTAGATATACAAAACAGTGAATAATTCTCTTTACACGCGAAGGAAAAAGAATGAAAGAGGTAACAAAGAACAACAGCAGTTCATGAAGCAAACTAATGAACTGATACCTGGACTTTGATTTGAGCTTCTTCATATTTTATCAACAGGATCCTCCCCATTGGAGTCTTTGAACGTGGAGTCGCCAGATAGATGCTTACAACCAATATAATGTTCAGCCTTTGTCTATCATCAAAAACTGAAAATATGTCGTCTCCCAGGGAAGCTTGCTTCACTCTCCGTTCCCCGGCAACGGCGCCATTTTGTTAGCACTCCAAGAAACTACTTAGTGGTTATGGCTAAGTATGCTTGGTAACTTAAGAAATCATGTTTTTGTGTTTTTTGTAAAGGTGGATCAATGGGACAACTCAATCCGAGTACAGCATTCAGACATTCAGAATGATAAACAAATAAAACAGTGCTCTCAAGAGTCGATTAATCAGCAGATAACTTTAAAGGTGGATGAAGAAAAGAATGTAACTAAACCAGTACAGAGTAGGGTTCAAGAGACATTCAAGAAACTAATATCAGGCTATGAGCTAAACAATGGAAAGCAACCATTCAAAGCTAGACAACACAGATAATAGTGGACAGGAAAACGGAAAGCTGACATCAAAACTGAAAGAAACCTGTGATCTGTATTAGCATAAAGAAGACTGAGTACAATAGCAGATTACTCTATCCAAAATCGAACCCCCTCTATTCTTCCAATGTCTTTGGCTTTATATCCTTACAAAATAGTCTACAGATCCTAAAACATGGATCTGTCACACTAAGAGATTAACTAAACGGTACATGGAAAAAAGTAGGACTGATTCCTTGAATCAAGGCAAAGCTGATGTGTCGATCTGCTTTCAAAGCTCGGTGGTTGATGAAGTGAAGTAGCCTCCCAAGGCTCGGTGGACTTAGTTGGACGCACCACATATTTGAATTTAATGATGTGGCATTCGACTTTTAGTGCTGTTCTTCAAGACGAGGTTGAAACTTAGCCAAAATGCCAAAATGACTTAAATCTCGCTCAAAACCCTTCAATCTTGATAACATAATTTATGATCCATTCATTCTCATCGGCTTTCTGCTAGTTCAGCGAACAAAATTGAGATCTGGGTGAAATTTAGAGAAAAAATGCAAAAACAGGCTTTCGGCAGCTAACTCTTCTGCCGATTTCGTGCCTTAGCCGCCGAAAGTCAGTCCTTTTGGCAGCTAATGAGCTCTGTGGTCATACTGAAATTCAGCATCAAAGTAGCCTGTTCGATCATGCATACTTGAATCAGGATGATCATAGTCAAAGTAGGGAAACTCTCGTTTATTATGCATATTTCTTTCTCGACCATTGATTGCATCCCTTCCAGACTCCATTTCATGTTTAGAGTAGTAATCAGCATCCTCCCGGTGGATCAGCTGGTCAGGTCCATCGTCCACAAGAACATCAAATCCTGGCGATGATCCCCCTAACAAATCCTCCAATTCTAATCCATTTTATATTCAGTTCTGGAGGATGAGACTGGCGTATGCGAGGTCTATTTCTTGAAGCATCATGTACCCTCGGTCTTGACATTATTTGACTGCACTGTCATAGGGTTGCCCAAATGCCCTGCGTGGAAGTTATTTGACTGCAACGCAACAAGATTGTTTAAATTCACTGCCGCAGTGTTTCTTTACTGCACTTCCTTATAGTTATTTGACTTCACTGCCATGGGATTGCTTGACTGCACTGTATTTGGATCAACTGATTGCACTGCCTTGGGAAAGCTCTGGCCTTAATAAGCGATTTAGCTTTAGAAGAAGCTTGCCACCGTCAATATGCCATAGAACCCTCCAATACCACATGGCTCCTCTTTTCCCATACAACATCTGGGATAGTCTCCTCAATAAACAAGCTGGTTCATCTGACTTGCAGCTTGGTCTTACAGGTGCCATATCATCTAGATTCGTGCCAAAAGGAATAAGTGCCAAACCCATCGATTTCTGTTCTCAATGCCGAGCCACACTTTTGTCATCACTAACTTGCTGATGTGTCGCTTAGAATCATGGAATATGTATGTGATAGACAGATAGAATTTCTTTTCCACGGATCTAGGAATCGATGTATTTGTTGAAAACAAACTCCACTACTTAATGATGACTAACAGCCCGAGTATATAGAGGATTTTTAGGCAGCACTTTATTAAAAACAATTTTTAAGACCAAAACATACAGGTATAAAATCTTTTTACCCATTCTATCATCCAAAATGACGGTGGTCAATTTGGGAGATAACAGTACTTTTGGCCAGGTATGAATAAGGATATGGCTGAATACATTTCAAGGTGTATGAAATGTCAATAGGTGAAGGTTGAGCATCAACATCCTGCAACCTTGTTGCAGCCTTTGCCAGTTCCAGAATGGAAATGGGAAGTTATTTCCATGGATTTTATTACAGGATTGCCGATGACTTGGAGACAACATGATTCCATCATGGTTGTGGTAGACAAGTTGACAAAGGAAACACATTTTACACCAGTTAATTCTACGTACGAGACTGGTGACATTGCAAAGATCTTCATGAAGGATATTTTCAAATTGCATGGATTTCCTAAGGCAATAGTCTCTGACAAGGATGTCAAGTTTACTTCCCACTTTTGGAAGGGGTTGTTTGCAGATTTGGGTACAAAGCTAAATTCCACCACCGCATACCATCCTCAGACAGATGGATAGACAGAAAGAGTTAATCAGGTGCTTGAAGACATGCTTTGCATGTACATAATGGACAAACCAACCAAGTGGGATGATTACTTACACTTGGTAGAGTTTGCTTATAACAATGGACATCAAGCATCCTTGGGGATGAGTCCGTATGAAGCTTTGTATGGAAGAAGGTGTAGGACACCAGTGACTTGGGATAATCCAATGAAAAGGATTGTGCTTGGACCAGAATTGCTCAAGGAAATGGAGCAAGAGGTCGTAAAGATCAGGCAAAAGATGAAAGTAGCACAGGACAGATAGAAAAGCTATGCAGATAAGCATAGGGTGAACAGGGAGTTCAGTGTTGGGGATCATGTTTACCTCAGAGTGAGGGCAAGGAAGAGTTCCTTGAAACTTGGAAGTTGTGCCAAGTTGTCACCGAGATGCTATGGACCGTTTGAAGTGCTTGAAATAATAGGGCCAGTTGCATATAGACTTGCATTGCCTGCTAGCACTAGAGCTCATAATGTTTTTCATGTTTCTTTGCTTAAGAGATATATACATGATCCTAACCATGTGATAAATTGGGATGTGATTCAGGTGGAACCCGAGGGAGAGTTCCGAATAGAGCCAATGTGCATCCTCGACAGGAAGGTCACAATGCTCTGGAACCAAGCCATAGGTCAAGTAAAGGTGCAATGGGAGCACTACGGACCTGAAGAGGCTACATGGGAGCTGGAGGATGCCATGCGATTGGCCCATCCATTTTTGTTCAATTTTGTGGAACACTGAGGCGATGCCAGTGTAGCATTTTGTTCAAATTTTGTAAAGCACTGAGGACAGTGCTATTGAAGGGGGAGGGGAATGTAACTCCCCGGTTTTGACCCCGTTGCATTAGATGTATATGATGTATATATTGTAAATGATCATGGTGTGGAGCTAAAGGCCAAGGCCCCACCATTGATCGGTCATGTTATGTTTTGGATTTAAATTTGTCACCGATTGTATATCGGGGCATGCGGCATATATTATGACAGTCATCATGTAAATATGTATCTATAATTAATTAAATGAAACCGACCAGCTACGATCGCGGCAACTAAATCGAAAGGGGCATGATTTTCACAAGGATAAGGATGTGGGGGGAATTGTTAAACTTTGGCGATGAGAGAAAAACCCATGTGTATTCTTCCAACCACTCTCATTAAATAATTGTTGCTGGTGGTTGAGGCAGTTAATTGCTTTGGGAGTGGGGTGGAAGGACTGTCAGTCCTCACCCTCACACACACTCCACCCCACTGTTGACTTCACTATGGAGGAAAAACCTTCATGCTCTCTCCAATTCGCGACCTCACAATTTTTGTTGTTCATCTCCATGCATTATCTCCATTGTCCGATTCTCTTCACGCACAGGCTCTGGGTAGATTGGGTCTCACGCAGACATTTTCTTGGCTCTACGAGTTGCTGAGCCCCCACGCACTGCAAATTCGCGTCCTCCTGGTAGCTGTTCACCTTCATCCACTTCCCATTTGGCCGCTCACTATTTTCATGCACAGGAATTTTCCTGGGTTTTACCCACGCGATTTTCTCCTGCAAATTCACGTCCTCTCCATTGCTGTGCATTCTCACACGGAGGGATTCCTTCCCGTTTTTGGTCTTCACGCACGGGATTTTGCTAGATTTACCCACGCAGCATTTTTCCTCTGCGGATTGGTGAATAGTGTGGTCGTATCCTGTACTCACAGGATGATTGTGGGTTCTGCATTGTTGCTCACGCTCACCCACTGGCTGGGAGACTGTAAATTCTTACCCAGCTCGGTCTGCATATGTTTTCTTGTTGATTTTGTTGCCCAGGATGGGCTGTGTTTTCCCATGTTGTTGGTTGTGGTTGTTGTGGTCTTCCTTACATGCTGGGGACTGTTGTAAATTCGCCTGAGTCATTTTGGCCACGATAGGGCCAATAATGACTCAGAAGTCATTTTCCTGTTTAGGCTGTGACAGCTGACTTAGTTTCTTGTGTGCAATGGTTGGTGTTCGGACTATGAGAGGAGCAGGGATGTTGGCTTAGATTTGCTTGATAAACCTGGTGGATGGAAACCACACAGACAGAGCTAGAGGGCTAGCCTTCTTCTCCATCACCCCTGAATAGCACTGGAAGGGAATGCAAGGCCTGAGGGACTGTGTAGCAGAGAAGGGACTGATTCCTTGTGTTGGGTGTGTTTGGGTGTCTTAGAGGTCAGACTAGTTCTAGTGTAGGTGTTCTTGGCTCTGTAATGAGCTCACTAGCTTAGCAATTTGCCTTCTACAGCTCCTTGATGGCCTGATAAACCCAACTCTGTTGGCTTGGCTATGCTTGAGTATGCTTACCTATGCGTTAGCCTGCTAGTTTCCTTATTCCTTGGAGAATCATTCCCAGCGCGGGGGTGGAAGCATTGCTGAAATATTGAGGAGCACGCTGGCCTATGGTTGGGTGGAACGTTGTAGCGACGTAGCTGGTTGCGGAAGGAGATTTCATAAGATAAGTGATCTTGTTCATTTTACTTCTGCAACCTTATTTTCTGTCAATGATATGAAAATGATGAACATGTTGAATGAATGCTTGCTTAAATGTATGATGTTTTCGCTGTGCCTGATAGATGTTTGCATCTGTGCATGATAAATGTTCATGTGTGTATGTTTAAGCATGTTGTTTTAGCAATTTTGTGAATCCACATGTTCATGGGGCTCTTAGCCCGGGTGGTTTAAGCTTGTAGTCGCGTCCTCTTTTCCGGCCGGAGGCACGGGGACGTGACAATGAAGGATGCCAAATGGAAGACCAGCCACCCAATCAGCATAGTACAATAATACAACTCTATATACAACTGCAAATACATATAGCAGTCCCGGATACATACGAGTACAATGGCCATGAATAGGCATGAAACATTATATCACATATGTGGTCATCGCCACGTACAATATACATAGCTCAGAATCTCCATGATGAAGATATACAAAGGACCATGATCTCCAAAATGGCTGAAGATATATAATAGATCAAGATCTCCATAGTGGCTGGAAATGTCTGACATATACTGGAATCAAGTCACGAGAGCTGAAATCTCATGAACACTGGCATGATCAAGGAGGTAGCATATAAAAGATGCCACCAATATAGAAAGTATTCTACACAAACTGCTACGAGCACATGTCCTACTATGCCAATAGAGGTGTCGAGGTGGAACATACTAGTCCATCATCTGATTACCAGTCATTAATGTATACCGTTAATAGACACGAGATCACCCATCGATAATGGAAATGGGAATCAAGGTACTAGAGTGCAAACTAACAAGTGTGAATAAATGTGTTGATGTCGAACACTTGAAAGGATCCATCGATCAGGGGACATTGATGTATTCCCAAGAAACTGTCGATGGTGAGAGAACCTACCACTAATGACTGCAAGTCTCAAGGCACTCAAAATGACTCTAGACTCCAATCCCAGAATAAATGATCTAAAGTCGATGGGATGAAATCCACTGGGAGGAGGGAATTAAGGCATCCCCCATCATCTAACACCAGGTACTCAGCAAAGCTGTATAATGTGGAAGGACTCGATCATAAGGTGCACGAACCAGTAACTGTACTGGGAATGGCCGACATGAAAAGTCAAGATAACTGAGGAATGGCTGACTCAGGTTTCAACTTCCTTCAAACAAGAGCATAACGATGTATGGTGATTGAATGAAGGAAGCATAAACTCGATATAAAAACTGGGACATCTCTGCGACACAGGAGGCATCAACAGAGGCTCCATAGGGACTGGAAGCTTAACCAGTCGATGGAGATAAACTCAGATAAATGAGTACAGCTCCTAAAGTCAAACTATAACCCAACCAATGGATGTGATATACAGTGCTCTATTCGAAGGCGACACGACTCGACAGCTGCCAAATATAACATCTTTCCTTGTCCAACTTTTTGGTTTTTTGATTTTTTTTGGGACTTTTTCAGTTATTTGAAAAGCTTGAAAAAAGAATAAAATAGCTTTATAGTTACAGACTAGGAGGAGATGAGTGTCATAAGGGAAAACAAACTAGTTCCAAGTAGTGGAACATACCTATGCACAATGCAAGGATACATGTGTAGGATATTGACACTCAGGGGAAAATCCCCTCCTAGTAAAAAGGGAATCAAGCTGCAAAGGATATAAAAAAAATGGCTCTGCATGGCTAGACATGAGACAAGCTCGGGCTATATGGCTGAAACGCAATGTCAGGGGAGCTGGCATAAAGCTCAATAAGGTAGGAAAAGCTCATGATAATGCATTCACAACTTGACATAAGGGAGTCCTGAGGGAAAAAGGCCAGCATAAAATCAAGAGGAGTATGAGGCTCTTGTGAAATGTCATGGCAATACTATACAACGGACTCCCACACTCTAAAAGAGAAAAAATCGGCATGGGCACCAAATGCAAATAAGGCGCTAACTAGGGTACCCATGTAAGGTGAAGCTCTACCACTCATATCATGCCACTTCTAAGGCAGCAAGAAGGTTCCGTGACATAATAGAGTGGGTTCGTACCTAAGGCCATGATGAGATAGTCATAAGGTCATGCAAAATCAAAATGGTGGTGAAACCTAACCTATATGCCAGTTTAGACATGATACCTGAGATCAGCACGAATGGATCAATCTAATGGCTGAAACGGCACTGAAAAAGGTCTTCTACATCACAAATTATGTCAAAAACTGTCCAAAATGGTTAGAAAATGTCGAAACTATATAAAAGGGGGTAAAAATTTTCAAATATTTGAAAATTTTCTATAAATAGTAAAAAATATAAATCATTTGAAACTTTTACCCATTTGAGCTCTGATTTTCAATAGCAAATTCCAAGAGATCCAGCCGGCGGAATTCACTACCGTTTCTTCCAGGTATTTACTCATTCTCTCCTCTTGCATTTTGATATAATTTTTATGAATTTTCATTTTCAAATAAGTTTTTTAGGCCATCCCAAAATTAGCGCTACGGCCCATGCGGAAATCGAGGTTTTTTCCACGCATATGGTTTTTCCAATAAACTAATGGAAAATTTCCAATTTCTTGTGTAGGATGGTGCTAAAGTGGAGAGAGCGTGAGCATGGTGAAGTAGAGGAAGAAGTAAGGGCCAACTTAATGGCTCAACAAGCTTTACGTGCATGTGGACTCTACAAGTTTTGGTGTCTTGGTGGTTTGAGGGCCAAACCAAGACTGTTACAAATGCTGGTAGACTATTGGGATCCAGACTCGAAGTCCTTCCATATTGATGGGATGTCCCTCACCATAGAGGTGGAGGACATATACTTTATCACAGGGATTTCTAGATGAGGGGAGGTGGTGAACCTTCATTCCCATGGTGGGCCAGGAGGTGGCCTAACTATTGACGAGTACATTGTAGTGTATTGTTATCCAGACATCGAGAAGGTGGGGAGTCAGGTCCCTACCAATGCTATACAGGTGCTAGGCCTAAAGGCCATATTGTTGACACTGAGTAGGATAGCCGGCTTGGCATCACTCCACCAGGCCTCGCGGCCTCTGATGTTCTATGCAGTGGAGTGTATGAGACCCACTATTTATGACTGGAGTACTACACTACTAAGCAACATGAAACACCAGCTCAGAGAGTGTAAAGCAGGCAGGGTATGAAACTTCGGGCTCAGCAGTATTCTAAGCACGTTTTTCTTCGAGCGTGTTCTAGGATTGAGCCCTAGAGTGGACGTTCCTCTCCATGGGGTTCGAGATCTAGCCCAACGGCATTGGGCAGATGCTATGCGCAGACTGGGGGGTGGTAGGGTGGCCAACCCATATCCAGCTGACTTCTTTCCATGGTGGTGACGACATATAGTTGCCATCGATGACTACCCCTATGCAGGGATAGATTTCCAAGGGGACCCAGACATGCCGCTACCACTAGGGTTGTCATATGGCGATATAGGTAACGAATCTCGACCCTCACTCGTTTTAAATTTTTTGAGTTATTTAATTTTTTTGTGTTTTCTTGATTATATGGAATCAAAACGACATGTTTTTGTGTGACAATACATAGTGACATCTACCATTTGTGTGCATATGTGGGACCATGGTGGTCAAAGGGATTCCCTCATCATAGACGGAGGGGAAGAAGAGATGACATCACGGGTGTGGATGCGAAGCGAACGCTCTAGAGCATTCATACCAACTTTGTTAGACTGACTCATAGATTTCCCATGGTGCAAGTCGAGGACTTTCCTGAGGCCATGCAGGGACAGGTGGTGGGTGTACCACGCGCATGGGTGTGTTTATTTCGACGGTTGGCTAGATCCGTAGTGACGTTCCATGATCACAACCCTCCTCCTCCTCCACAGGATTAGACACCTGGGAGTGTATACATTTTGTATGACCGTGTTTTATATGATGGTGGCTTAAAAACCCCAATTTTGTATCATGACACTATGTATTACCACATTTTTGATGTATATATAAAAAGTTTTATGGTGATTGATTTATTTATTTACATGTGTAAAAATTGTGTTTGTGATTAATTTATTGTGAATGAAACAAATGCCAATCTAACACATAGTTAGCATATGAGTCAGCAACTTGATTATTATTTCTTGGAATGTGTATATATGTTATATTGTCAAATCGTTGTTCTAACAATCTCACATGCAAGAACCTTCTCAATAATGTCGGATCTCTAACATGGTACAAACCATTGAGCTGTGACACTACTAACTCCAAATCAATACGTACCTCAAGAGATAGAATTCCATGTAGAATGGCATCCCGTAGAATCTCAATAACAGCGCTATATTCAGCAACATTGTTGGAAGATGGCCATAGACATACACCTCCTGAAGACAGTACCTGACCCATAGGAGTATAAATCACCCAAGCAGCAGAGGCTAAGTGTTGAGTGTGACAGCTTGCACCATCCATGAAACCTATGTAGATGGAAGATTCCATTGACATCTGCCAAAATAAATGGAAACTAATCACAAACCCGATCACGATAAGAAAAAGACCTAACTATGCAAAGTTGTACAATAATATACAACAAGAAGATTTGGTTAAAAATCATGCATAGTATTTTTTAAGATAGAGCCCATTTCTAGGCTTCGCCAAGGCCGTCCCTTCATAATCCACTAACTCATAGGCGCCCTTCTCTAACACACACTTGACCACGTAAGGACCACGCCACATAGGATTAAATTTCCCTGCCCCCAAGGGTTCGTTCGGTTGATCCCACAAAAGGACCAAGTCTCCTTCACTAAACGACCTTGGACGAACAGACTTATCATATTGGGCCTTTACGCGACGTTTATTAGCCTCTAGAGCCACCAAGGCATCCCGACGCTGCTCATCAATTTGCTCAAGGTGAACCAAATGCTCCTCCAAAGGTGAAGTGTCTGGTAAGAGTTCCACAGCTAGCTTCAATGAAGGAATCTCGCATTAAACCGGCAATATAGACTCCACTCCATGTACAAGTTGATATCGAGAAAAACTAGTGGCAGTATTAACAGCGGTTCGATATGCCCACAAAGCAAGGTATAACATAATGTGCCAATTTATCTTGCTTTGTGCGATGGTTCATTGGAGAATGTATTTGAGTGATTTATTCACTGCCTCTACCTATCCATTCGCTTGAGGGTAGTAAGAAGAGGAGTTCTATTGCTTATACCCTAACTTCGATGCCAACTCTTCCATCATATGGTTCTGAAAGTGAGAGCCATGGTCAGTGACAAGCTCTTTCGGAATCCTGAACCGAGTAATAATTTGGTTGAACACAAAGTGAGCGGCTGTCTCGCTATCGGATTTTACTATAGGCATAGCCTCAACCCAATTCATGAAGTAATCAACAGCCACTATAATGTGATGGTGCCCCCCAGCCGAAGCTGGGTTGCAATCCATAAAATCGAGCCCCCACTTCGTGAAGGGATTGACGGTGATAATGGGATGTAACAGGGCAGGTTTCGAGCACTTATTACATGTGAACACCTGGCAAGGGTGGCACCTCTTGACCGCATCAATACAATCTTTAAAGATCGATGGCCATAAATAACCCGCTCTTAAAATCTTTTGAGCTGTAGAAAGCCCAGATAAATGACCACCACACGCCCCTCCATGGCAATCATTCAGCACTACCTCAACCTCCTCATGAGTTAAACAATGTCATAAAATGGAATCTACCCCATGGCGGTACAAAGCATTGTCCACTGTGAGGTAGTTCTTAGAGACGTGACGTAATTGTTGTCGTTCATCTCGTGAGAGGTGAGTAGGGATCTTCAGTGTTTGTAAATATATTATGATATCCCCATACCATGGATCTTGTTGCCTCCTTTCACACACCTGGGTCATGTGGCAGAAATATTCCATCCACTCGATGTGTCCTTGGGGGCAAGTCTCGAGTCAAGGCTATCATCTTGTTCTTGACTCCTCTGTTTAGGCTCAACTCCTAACGAATCCAAGGGGGGTAGACCCTATTAAATTACTAAGGATGATTTCTTAGTGTGGTGATGTTAAACTGAATCAGTTATTTAGGATTTTGAATATTTTAACTATAAACAATTAAAAATGACAAGATACGAAGATAAACACACGAAAGCACAAAGCTGATACACAATATATATATATATAAAGCAAAAAATGACCAGTGCCTTAGAATGGAGTCAAATAAATAAGATCAATGTGCTTGCATGTGCTTGCATGTGCTTGAAGTGAATGTTTTGCAATTGCATCTTGGTATGTTTTAAGTTAAAATTGAAGTATGAGTTGATTAAATTAGGCTAAGGGGGGACTCTAGATATACCCGAGTACTTGGAGTATGTCCAAAACTAAACCCTTACGGCTACCCACAAGGAATATGTGGGATGAAATGGAGTCTCAGATCACCCATTAGGGTGTGATAGAGATCGGCGCCCCGAGGTCACTTTTGAGTAAGTTCCCCCTTCCTTGGGGTATTTTTCCACCGTAAAGGTTTGATCTAGGTGTTGGATTTTCACCTGATGGTTTGTCAGTTGGGGAGTGTGAGTCCTAATTATACTATTCACCCAAGTGCTTTTGATATAGCTTGACTGATCGGACGAACCACATCCAAGTGCAGAGCATACACACTGGAGTCTTGTAAATTTTAATAAGTTTTAAACTGGATGTTCTTGTTTAAAAGAAAAGCCTCCAAGAACCTCTTTCGATCCAAGTGGATCTCAATCGGGGAATAGAGGAGGGGTTGATTTTAAATTTGCTGATAAACAAATTATAGAAAAAATTAGACAGATACACAGTTCCAGTTTCTTAATTAATCCTACCACGAATCTCTTTCCCCTTTCAGGTCAATCGGGAAATCGTGGGGTAAGTATTACGATTACTTTGAAATGTAAGATATGGAATATGGAATTAATAATGAAATAAATTATCCTACCCTGCATATTAGATCAATACTAGTTTAAAAAATAAATGAGGAAAAGCACAAAAAGGACACCTACGCAAATCCCCCCCAGGGGGGATGGGGAATGGGCTCGAAAGAGCCTATTCAAAGAATAATTTTATTAAAGCGGTTACAATATCAAATAATAGATAAATAATAACTTTCTTGGTCCTTATACAGGTTGAAACCAAGTTTTTACAATTTTGCAAAAAAGAATTAAGATTTTTTAGTGAAAAGGGAGACCCTTGGGGGGATTTGAATGCTCCTGAGACCACTTCGGACAGAAGATTCCTTTTCTTTCTGTCAGACCTGCTAAAGGACAGTGATAAAGTTAGAATAACATATTCCCAAAATCACTTTAAGAGCACATTTGAATCAGCCTACTTTATCTCAAAAAATAATGCGGTTACACTAGCTAAACCGGCGAAAAAGGAAACAAGGAAAGCAAGATTTCCTTGGGATCTTGGCTTGCTGTTTGTGCAGCCAATTAAAGTGCACTGATATTGCAGAATATTAAATTTTATAACAGAGAAAGGAAATCTAATGCATGTGATCTACAAGTTTTCTTTAAAATTCATGCAAAAAAGACGATTTCCCTACAGCTAGATCTAGGATGCTTATGAAAATTTTTTAAGTGCGAGATCTAGGATATGAGCTATGAAATATTAGATCTATGTATATTTTAATTTGATAAAATAGATCCAAATGAAATCACAACTATGAACTGAAAAAGTAACCGGGTAAAGTGTTGATTTTGAGGGAGGAAGAAGAGGAGAAAAGTGTTGTTTTCCTTGAAGATCCACAGTGGATCTTTCATGTGGAATGTCAAGGGACTATGCCTTTTGGAAGGTTTTGAAGACAATGAAGAAACAAACTAGATCAGAATCCTCTCCAAAGTGTGAACCTGCAACTCAGCTGAAATCAAAGAACTTGCCAAGAAACTTATGAGATGTGATTAGTACACACAAAGAGATTCAAGATAACATGCATATAAGCTTATAGGACATGCTAAATCCAGATCTCTAAACATGCATCAAAGGAGAGTGACAGTCAATAAACCTATTGAACAACACATTTCCTATCAATATTTTAATAAGCTAATTACCAATCTTAACCACAGATCTACAAGACATTAGCAAAAAATGACCACAGATACAGGTTACCTCAGTAAAACAATGGCAATAATCATCCACACATGCAATGTCACCACACTGTATTGCCTCCAAAGCTTTTCTTTATTTCAAATGAATAATTATAGAGTTACAATAGCAACACCATCTCCTTCCCAGTTCTAACTAGCTTGGAAGAGGAGGTTGTGCCTGGATATATACAATTTGCAGGCCATTTAGCCCAGGGGGGGTCCATCAATGCATAACTGAAGCTGCACTGAGTCCATCAATGCATAACTGAAGCTGCACTGAGCCTACTTGTCAACCGAGGGCTTGATTGAGCTGACACATCAACCCATACACCGACACATCGGCCCACAGAGCATCCAGGAGAGTCCACACGTGTCGAGGAGAGAGAGAGGGCGCAATTCCCCATGAAGACCACTGTAGATCAGCTCTGGATCTGATTTGATCCCCTCCTTCAGTTAAGGATTTGTCACATCTAGTCAATATGCTCCAGATCTGATTGATTTCAGTCAAATCAGTTGAGTATCCATTGATTTATTGATTTTGGATTTGCTCCATTATTCATCAATTTATTAATTAAAATAATCAATAATTGATTTTTGGGGCTTTCTGACCTGAGTGATGGAAGATCACTCAAAACTTAGGAAAAAGTGGGTCCATGGGTTTACATGGTGCTCTTAGCTTGAAAATGAGCACCCACATGACTAAAACCGACTATTTGGCCCACTTTTATTACAAAATCAATTTTTCCAATTAAACTATTAAAAAAATAGCCTAAGTTTTTGAAAAATTTAATTTAATAAAAAAAACACTGAAAAAACTAAAAAATTGAAAAATTGAAAAACACCTAGGGGGACTTAGACATGTTCATATGACTCAAAAAATATGTCTAGCATGCTTATACATTGACACATAGACTGTAATAACCTCAATATGCCTAAATGCCAAGCCGACCACCCCAACTTTGGAGGTATGGAGTGAAAAACTCAGAAATTATCAGTCGTTTGTTCAACAACCAATAATAACCAAGGGAAAAAACACCCTGGGCTGATCGGATTGACAAATTAAGTCTAAGAGACCGAGTCTTTTACAGACACTATCATGCTATAACATTTATTACAATTGCCCCATGGGGTATGAACATGTGATATAGTACAACAAGCACTTCCCAGAAGTACTTCCAAAGGTATTTTTGAAGTCCGAACAAGTTAACCCTGTCCGGTTCACCAAGCTCACTTGATAAAAACCACTAAGTACAACTTAAGTGGTAACATTCTGGCTCCATCTAGGAGACATTCTCTGACTGATCTTCTGTTCAAAGGAGAGGATGTGAGAACTCTGGAATCTCTGGTTTGTGCAAGGAAATTAGAGTTTGTCAGTAACATGTATATATAAGAAAAATTAGCCATAAAAAACAAACTAATGTACATAATTAATATATAATGTGCAAAAAGGAATATTTTACAAAAACTAATATACAGAGAAAAATTTTCAACATGGTACAAGATAACTATAATACAACAATATGATATATTCAATTTAGAAATACATGCAGGGCAAGGTTTAGAAATTGCCCGTGAAACCACCGATGCCACTAAAGGCATCAAACTGTCTCGGCGAAAAATAGCTTGAGGAGGAAACCATTCACTAGTAAGCTCAGTCTTTCTCCTTCCAAGTCATTTATATAGAATGAGTTCATTCCTGCTATTTCATCGATGATGTACGGTCCCAACCACAGGCTGTCGAGCTTTCCATGTTTCCCAAGTTTTTCCCGTCATTTGTCCCAACGTAGAACCGTGTCACCTAATTGGAAGGAACTTGGCCAGGTAGACTTATCAAAGGCTCTCTTGACCTTGTCTAAATTTTTGATACTATGGTCAAGAGAGTCTCTTCTGCTCTCATCTAGCTCAATCAACTGGTTTATTCTATTCTGGATGGCCTCTTGATCTGAGCTGAATGTCTGGAGGAGCTGATAAACTGGAAGCTTTAGATGGACTGGTAAGGTAACATTAAGGCCATAGACTAGTTTAATGAAAGGGGCTCCTCTTTATTGAACTTTTCTTAGTGATCGTGTCGGCCCATAATGCCAATTTGATTTTGCTATCCCAAGCCCTCTTATTGTCACCCACAATTTTTTTTTATTATGGTCATTAAGTTCTTGTTACTTGATTCTGCTAGACCATTTCCTTGGGGATAGTAATTAGATGAGTGAGATAGGATAATGTCGTACTTGAAACAGAAAGATGACATCTCGGAAGAAACAAAGCATGGGCCATTATCCATGATTATTCTAGCTAGCACACCGAATCTTGTGATGATTTTATCTTCTAGGAAATCCATGACTATGGCATCGGTTGCCTTTTTGGTGGGTATCGCCTCTACCCACTTGGTAAAATAATTTGTGGTGGTAAGAATCCAAGAGTAACCATTGCTTGAGTTATCCTTGAACTTACCGATGAAGTCAAGCCCCCATTGCTGAAAAGGGGCTTGGACTACTATTGGATTTAGAGGCAAGGCTTTCATTTGTTACTTTCCGGTGAATAACTGACACTGGGGACAAACTATGACATCCTTTTGCACATCTGAAAATAGGTTTGGACAATAGTAGCATGCTCTAAGTATTTTGTGGGTGGTTGTTTAAGCTGCAAAATTTCCACCACAAAATCCTAAATGGAACTCAACCATGAGTTTCTTGGACTCAGTTTCATCGACACATCTAAGTATCAAACCATCTGGGTTTTTCCAACCCAAACCATCTTTGGTCAAGCAATACTTAGTTTCCTTTAACCTTAATGCCCTTCTTTTATGACGCAGTAAGTGATTGGGGCATGTAAGGTTGCGGAGGAAAAATATGATGTCGATGTACCAGGGTTGCTGCTCTAATCTCTGAAACTCATCTGATACATTTTGCTCTGAATTGCTGCTCTGGAAGATTACTCCTAAAGCCTTCTCATTTCCTTGGGTCAACATCTTTGCAAGACCCTGTCCTTTAATTAATTTAGTAGGTCTTATCTCCAAATCATATTCCTGAATTTTTGAAACCCACTTACCCCTGACTCCTAGACAATCCTGCTGAGACATGATATCCTTGACAGCTGCATGGGGTACATATCCAATGATTTTGGAGTAACCTATATAAGTTCTAAAATGTTTCAGGGACTTGACAAGAGCATAGGACTGTTTCTCCATCGTGGTATACTTCAATTTTGAATTTTCTAAGGATCTACTCATAAAGGCTATGGGTTGCTCTTGTCCCTCCTTATTCTTTTGAAGTAAAACACTGGCAATGGTGTCTTCTGAGGAAAAGGAAAATATTTGGAATTCTTTGGCATAATTTGGGCTAGTCAAGACCGGGGACATGGATATGGAATTTTTGATGGACTTGAATGCATCTTTCCCTTCATCTGTCCACTCAAACTTAGCATCTTTCTTTAATAGCTTTTGTAGAGGTTTCATTAATTCTTCTAAATTTCGGATGAATCTTCTTATGAAATTGATTTGACCATTAAAGGACTGGAGAGCTTTTATATTGTGAGGCAAGGGGACTTTCTTAATAGCTTCAACTCTCTCAGGATCAACCTTGACACCATATTTAGAAATGATGTGTCCCAACAACTTGCCTTCATCAACTCCAAAGATTGACTTGGCAGGATTCAAGGAAATACCATATTTCCGACATCTTATAAAAACCTGCCTAAGATGACTTATGTGGTCAGATATTTCTTTTGAAAAAATAGTTAATTCATCCTGATATATTTTAAATATTTTTCCTATAAGTTCTTTGAAGGAAAAATCCATGGCTCTTTGGAAGGTGGCACCAGCATTCAATAAGCCAAAAGGCATTCTTAGAAATTTATAGGTACCCCAAGGTGTGGTGAATGTAGTCTTATGTTGATCTTATTTATTTACCAACACCTGGTTATAACCGGAAAATCCATCTAACATGGACATCATTCCTGATCTTGTTACTCTTTGAAGCAAAGTTTCCATGTCGGGTAATGGGTAATTATCTTTGAGGCATGATGTATTCAGATTTCTAAAATCTATACATATTCTAATTGACCCATTCTTCTTTCTAACAACAACTAAGTTGGAGCACCAAGATGAATGCCTTGTAGGTGCTATGATCCCTGCCGCTAGCATCTTCTAAAGTTCCTTTTGCACAATGGGGGCTAACTTAGGGTTTATTCACCTAAGTTTTTGTCAGAAAGGTTTGGCCTCCTTAGATTCTTCTGTGAGGGGAATAGTGTGTTGAAACACATCCTCCCTATAGGCTTTCAGCTCATCATAACTAAAGGCCAACACATCTCTATACTCTTTGATTAGGTTGATCAAGTTGTTCCTTTCCTTTTCCGAAGTACCTTTTCCAATTTTTATTAACTTGGGATCCTTGTCAGTTCCTATGTTTATTTCCATATAATTCCCAGTTTTTATTTCTTCTTTTTGTTTTTTATGATGATCTTGACAATCGAAAAGATTCTCGAAAGCTATAAGGCTACTCGGGATGTGATTCCTTTCATTATCCTCGCACTCCTGATACTCTTTACCTTCCTACTGATAACTGATCTTGCAACCCTCAAACTCTTGTAGATTGTGGATGAATCTCAAGAGTTGCTCATCATCTTTGAACACTTGCCAGTGGTCTATATTATCTGGAATTGAAGGTCTGAAATTTATTTCCATCTTTCCATTCCCATTAATCATTTCATCCGATGGCTGGAGGGTGGATGCTGCTACTACTAATTTATCTGCTAACCCATTCATTTACCTATGGACCTTTTGAATGTTAAGTGCATCAAACCATTCCATAGTGTCCCATGTGGCATTCCTATACTTCCTTAGTCTGTCATTTTTGCATTGAAACTGATTCTTAATCTGGAGGACAACTAGATCTAAATAACCCTTTATGTTCAACATCTTTATCCCCATATCTTTAGCAGTTTCTACCCCTAGGATCAATGCCTCATACTCAGCTACATTGTTTGATGCTTCAAACTCTAATCTGAATGCAAAGTTGTAGACTTTATTTGAAGGAGAGATGATGACGATGCCCGCACCCTTTCTGGTTTTGGAATAAGCCCCGTCAAAGTACATTTGCCAAACTTCATCGATCTTTTCATTTTGAATGTTTTCCTTAATGGGGACCATGAAATTTGACAAAATAGCATAGTTTCCAAAGTTATCAGTGAAATGAAAAAATTCATTTCCAGGCTTCTTAGGGTTTTCTACATGTCATTTCCTCAGCTTTTATCTATGAAGAATCACCATAGTGTTCTCTGATGCAGGTATAGTAGCATATGTCCAATCCATTTGAATGTGCCCACCAAGAGTTGTGGCCCATTTTCTGGATAACAATATACCCCAATTATCTGGAACATCTATCACCACCACATACATCGACATGTCGATATCAGGATACTTAGACAACTTAACTTGTAAATTTAAGATTATCCCTACCACTTCAACTTCTCTTGCATAAATGGCACAAACATTGTGGTAGGGTCGGGTGACCCTTAGATTTAATTGCTCCATTACGTTTCTTGTCATGACATTTGATGAAGCACCTGAATCTAACATACAGTTATGAAGGAGAAGTTTATCAACTAAGATGGAGACATAAAAAGGTGGGTGATCTTCTCTTCTCGGATCAACACTGTTGAGGACTATGGGCATATCTATGGGTTCAATATGTTCAGCTTCAAATATAGCATTATTATTAGGAAGAGGATCCTCTTTGATAATATTATGAGCTTTACTTTGACTATCCTATAAGGCTTTCAATGTAAAATCCCCTCAGAACATGACCAGAAAATGTGAAGCGTAAGTAAAAAGGAACTGTAAGTGAATACCCTAGCCTCATCCAAATTATAGATGAAATTTAATTATGCTAAGAGACTGAAAGCGTGTTCGACTAAAGCGATGATTGCGGATGAATCCACTAGGGGGAGAGGAAAATAGCTGGTGAAACCCTTGGAAACTTGGTTTAGGATTTTTGGGTGTCATCCTGGTACTTATGAGTCTAAAAAAAAAGAGTTAGTTAACTCTT
>LPNX010531287.1:155808-170483 GCA_001517045.1 Pseudotsuga menziesii | reverse complement strand
TAGAGAGGCTAAGAGAGAACGAACTCCAAGTAATCATCGGATCTTATGGGGAATTGGTTAGTTAGTTGCCACCATTTTCGATGGAGAGGAGTATCTTCTTGAGAAATAAGGAATTGTGTTCCCTGGATTAAAATGGAAAAGAAATGTGGCAATACTTCTACCATTTGTCTTCTAAAAAAAAGGAAGGGTTTTATTATTTAAGGCTATGATTTTTGAAGGAGAGGGGGATCTAACCCAGAATGGCAGCGGAGGGAGAACATGGCTAATGGAGAAGGGCATCCGCCTTTGGGAAGTTTTATACTTTTCAAAAGGAGAATAGGATCGGTGTTACCTGTAGCCCTGACCCAACCTCAGAGAAGATCTTCGGATACATTGTACTCGTTGCAAGAGACTTGGGAGTTTCCAGGTATGCGCTATTATATGCATTGGATATTTGATTAGTTGTGATCTAGATATGAGAAAACGTTATCAATGCTTTGGATTCATGCATGGAATCTATAAAATCCTTGAGACTTGCCTTTGTTTTTATATCAATATTTGGTTGGAATAGAAAGCTTGCAATTTCTGATTTCAATCTTGGATCTTATCTCTTGCCTGCGATTTTCTTTCCTCTGAATACTGAAATCGTTGTAGATTGCGATATATACATTATTTGATATTCTTTGTTGTTGGAATCATTGTTTTTCGTTTATATGGATTTACAGATCCATTTTTTATTGTATCTTCCTTTGAGTATAAACAGTGTTGTTGTTTGTAACTCCACGATTTTGGCATGGAATAATTGTTTACCAGGTTTTAAACACCAGATACATTTCTTATCTTCCAGGAATTATTGGGAATAACTGCATTTTTCTATACTTTTGATTTAGATCCAGCTTCATACCATACAATCCTCCTGTAACCTCTGCATGTTTGGATTTTGGATCTATGATTGGACTTGGACCAGCTTTGATTTGTGTAATAATCCTTGGGTTGGGTTAGAATTAGGCCCGTATTTGTTTAAAATCTCTAGCATGTGCTTGATACCTGTGATCTAGATACTATGCATAATGATTCATATATGTCTGCAACCGATATGATTTGATGCATGTTATTGATTGTGCCTACGATATGATTGCAATTTCATATATATCATCTTCCTAAGTTCAAGCAAAGAAACACCTTTTAATCTTGTGTTGCTAGATCTTGCATTTTTAGAATACGGTATTGCTATAAAAACACATTAATTTGCGGTTAAGTCACGAATACCATCCGGGGTTTTAGGATGGATACCAGACTGTGAGATGTATCAATGTATAGTAATGGTATGGAGATCAACACTCTCTTTTTTATCAGTACCTTATGTTTAATAACTTGAAGGAACGTTAATGCCCTGAAGTAACGCCCTCTTCTTGCCAGCATTACCATATGTGCAAACTCTGAAGACTACACCCTTTGTTTCCAGCTCTAAGTTAAATTTAAGATATGAACATTTCACCCTTTGCTGCCAGTTTTAATATGTGTTTAAGATCTGAAGCGAATGCCTCGTTTTGCTAGCATTTCCCACATGGTGGAGAATTGGAATCTTTTACCACCATTCAGCTTTTGGTTTAAAACTATTTTTTCACCTCCGACAATTGTGCATAATACAGATCCGATTTTAATGGATGTTTGTTTTAAAATATCTCATTGTTCTTCTGCATTTTTTTTAATGAACTAAAAGTGTTGTGATTTCTATGAACTAAGTATGCTTTTTAAAACATGTACATGCAATTTATTATATCATATTTGTGTTGTTATAAAAACATTACATACATGTTCTTAAATGTTTTAAAACATATGCATGCGATTATATTATTTCTATTCTATTATATCTTCATCTCATAAAATATTTACGTTACATGTTCATAATACTATTATGAAGTATGGATTTTTTTAAGTGTGAAGCTATGTTCATAATACTATTATGAACTATGGATTTGTTGTGAAGCTAGAACTCATGGACAATGGATATTTTGACTTAATGCAAAATCTCATAAAGTGATTTTAATAACTTTATGGTTAATTCCCATGGAATTAATAAAGTAAAATACTAATTCACCTATACATATATGTTTATAATCTTATTATAAACTATGAATTTGTTAATAAAAGATAGCACTTTATACACATAGACATATTGGTAAACTTTACTATAAAAGTAGATACAGATAGAAATTCTATTTATATGTAAAGTGGAAAATAGTCCTATTGGAATTTCTTTAGTAGAACATATATATATGGTGGGAAAATGCTTCATTCTTAAATTAGAGTGAAAGTAGCAGTTTGGGATATAAATATAAACTTAAGGATAGAGCAAACATTGTTCTGGGATTTAAGTTATATTTATAAGACATTACCATCACTAGGTGATTATATATGGGAAACCTCTCCATGATTAAATAAATGTATGAAATTGTGCCTTAAACAAATAATATGATATTGACCAAGTATAAATATGATTATGTGGTGTAAGGCATGGAGTAAAAGGATTTATGCCTGCAATAATTGGTAATGCCTCAGTTCAATTCTATAACTAGTCAGAATGAGCCATGTAAAGGACTTAAACTATCTAATGAACCTTAGTGGATTCGTCGCCCGGCTCGGGGGTGGCTTTAGACGGAAAAACATACGTCGAATGAAGCGTACGGTTGGGTGGAAAGTCGTGGACACGCTTTCAGTCGCCTAGGTTAAAGTAACATTAAAGAACTATCAGCGGTGTTAAAATTGATTATAGAAAATTATCATGCAGTTTACATGTTTTATAGCACTAATACGTAAATTGAGTGTTGGTTGTAGAACTATGGCTCGTTGATGGCAGGTTATTGGAAGACTCTAGAAAGACAGTATAATTTTTTTATTTATAAAGAATTATTTCTTCAATAGTTAAACTTGGTTAGATGGAGTTAATTATCTGGTTCTACTAATTATGTTGAGGTTGCATGATTTTCAGGGTGGGTGCATAAATTATGTCTAGAGGTGCTGAATGACATCAAGATATCTCTTGAGGGACACCGAGACTCATGCATAGTACCTTGTTATGATGGAGGCTCGAGTCGATTAAAAGAAAAGGTTTAATGTGAAATGCCTATCCCATTTGAGGGATAACCTACCGTCTCATATAAAGGTTGTGCTCCCTTATAAGATATTTATGTATTAAAGTGATTTGACAAACCATTAATGTAAAAGAATGATATAGTTATTAGTAAACAATTTTTTTTTAGTATGTTCAAATGTATATAATGTAACCCTACTAAATGAATGAT
Source organism: Pseudotsuga menziesii (assembly GCA_001517045.1). Taxonomy (NCBI): domain Eukaryota; kingdom Viridiplantae; phylum Streptophyta; class Pinopsida; order Pinales; family Pinaceae; genus Pseudotsuga; species Pseudotsuga menziesii. Next base: position 167,199 of record LPNX010531287.1, on the reverse strand, counting down.
TCAATGATTCAAATGTATCTGATTAAAGGTATAATTTTTGGGTAACAATGAAAACGACAATAATGTTTACATTACAGGACTAACACAATTGGCTTGTTGCATATAGTAAAAGCAAAAAAAAAAAAATTACCCCATTTCCTCCAAATTTACTATGGGGATTTTAGGGATGTGACAAATGGTATCAGAGCCTCAGGTTCAAACACTACAGCCAAATGGACCCATGTGTACACAAGTAAGTGGTGTACTCCCTGAAATACTGTTTCTGAAAATGATTTGCAGTAGTATTGACTATGCTTCTATTCGTTGTTCTAGAAGATATATATCTTTCAGCAATTTGTAGATGCACCCTATAAATATTTGAGAAGATCGAACATTATTGCATTGAAATATCGATCAGAAAAACATTTTGTTTCAAAACCTTTCATGTACGAATTTTTCAATTTAGATTGTGATTGACGTGTTCTTGTTTTCCCTTTATGGATGCTTTACAAAACAACGGTGAATACTTGAACCAATCTGACCAAGTGTTCGAATGCTCTTCTCTTAATATTGTCAAGTAACTAACAACAATATTCGAATGCCCATTTTTGCACCCCATAAAATCATATCCACTAGAGGAACAATCAAAGTAGTTTACCATTCAAGTAAACTCGTAATGGAAACTTTTCTTCATTAAAATACGTGCCATTTGGAAATTTATTTTGGTTTATAGCTTGATTGTATAGTTCCATTAGTATTTAGATTGTTTATAAAGCTACCCTACAAAAGGGGTCAAGATTACACTACTAGGAAAATGCCAAAAACCTGGTGGAAAACTGTTTTGATCAATTGTCGTTCAAAAAGTGCTGATAATTATATATGATACTAGTTTGTTGTTGGAATTATCTTTTTGATTGAATATGGAATATTATTTGAAATATAAAATCAAATGTGCATCATACATGTTTCTAATAGGTTTCTAATATGTTTCATGTAATTGTATTGTATATGCGCATATACTATTGGTTGTCTAAATTTATAAGTATGGACGATAGATTCATAACTTGAACTTACATATGACATATGTATGTGAAATAAATATATTTTATTTATGTATATCACAATATCCAATTATTGAGCTTGGAAATAATTGACTGATGGGTAAAAAGAATTTTTCCTGGACCCAAGCAGGTGGCTGGGTGGAAAAGAAATTCCTGGACTCAAGCATGAAGGCTTGGGGGAAAATAATCTCTTCTTTGAGGGAACACCAAGGGGCAAAAATTGAGGATCCAGCTCTACCTTTCTAAGGTAACTTTTCCTGGAGTCAAGCTGGGGGGCTTGGTGGAAAAGAAATTCCTGTACTCAAGTGAGGAGGGTTGAGGGGAATTATGAAAGAGTTTGTGATATCAATGGAAATACCTAGGCACAAAGTTGACATCTAGAAAAAAGGACGTTGTTTGATGTTTTGGGGGGAAAATTTTTTGACTAGCAATCAAAAGCGAGAGTAACCTCAAATTTTTAGCCTGTAAGACCAATTGCTGTCAGCAACTCGAGAGAGAGTTCAATGATCAGCATAGAGCTATTCAAGATGAGAATCTCAAGGGAGAGTTTGTTCATCAACAAAGGTGTTGTTGGGAGTTGTTCAACTCCATGATGAAACAATAAAACACATATTAACGATTTTTCTAATGACTAGATTGTTGAATGTCATCATGTGTGAATGTTATAAACACTTAACTAGGAAAAATTCCCTCAACGGTGAGGGTGAACGGTACATTTGTGAAAGATTACTTCTTGAAATTATGTGGAATAAATGATGATAACTTGTAAATGAAAGAAATGAAAGAATGCCTATCTCAATTGGAGGATATTTTTAAGCATTGAAGTACTGGAGGTAAAAGACGTCCTCCAAAAATATAAGCAAATTGAGATTACTTATGAATTATTTTTTATGGTAATGTTTTATTAGTCCCTCTTATGAGGATAAAGGCTCAAACAAATGCTAAAATATGATTTATGAATTGCAAATGTTGTGTTGCAGAAAGGACTTGGTGTTTATGTTTGGAATTAAATTATGAAGGAATGACATGTTTACTGAATAAGTTTTGGAAAGGCATGGTTTTGTTGCATAAAAGTACAAGTTATGAATCATAAAAGCTAGCGGGAATCACAAAGGATTGAAGATGATCAAAGCAAAGCTGAAATACATCGCAAGGGATGAAGAAGTAAGCAATAAGAACTTGAAGGAAAATTGACACAAAGCCTTGGACGAAGATGTGACACCGAGGACGGTGTTACTTCTAAGGGGGAAAGTATGTAACATCCCCTCAGAACATGACCAGAAAATGTGAAGCGTAAGTAAAAAGGAACTGTAAGTGAATACCCTATCCTCATCCAAATTATAGATGAAATTTAATTATGCTAAGAGACTGAAAGCGTGTTCGACTAAAGCGATGATTGGGGACGAATCCACTAGGGGGAGAGGAAAATAGCTGGTGAAACCCTTGGAAACTTGGTTTAGGATTTTTGGGTGTCATCCTGGTACTTATGAGTCTAAAAAAAAAAAGAGTTAGTTAACTCTTAAACTTGGATGTCAAAGGGAGGAAATAAGTTATCCTACTCCTGATTAAGTTAATCGATAGTAACACATGCATATCTCCATTATAAGTAGAAAGCTATATATAGGAAAAGGGTTAATGCTTTATGAAAACAAACCCTTTTAAACTTCAGAAAATACATAATATATATGCCTCTCTCAAAATAATCCTTATATATAAGGATATTGAATTTTTAAAAAAAATGAGAAAACCTTACCATAATGCAATTTAGAATGAATTTAAAATATTTTAAAGATATGTGTGTGTGTGTGTGAAGGATTTAATTATTTTATGAACTACAAACCCTTTTTCATTAAAAAGGATAAGAAACTTTAAAGAACCCTTAAAAGATGAGCTTCAAATGGTATATATAGGAATGACACTAAAGACAAGGAAGAAGAATTAAAATAAAAGAATTTTGTTAAGGTGATGTAGTAGTGTTGATTAAGACATCTGGAAAGAATTATTGATGGGCCTCAATATAGAGGCTAAGAGAGAACGAACTCCAAGTAATCATCGGATCTTATGGGGAATTGGTTAGTTAGTTGCCACCATTTTCGATGGAGAGGAGTATCTTCTCGAGAAAGAAGGAATTGTGTTCCCTAGATTAAAATGGCAAAGAAATGTGGCAATACTTCTGCCATTTTTCTTCTAAAAAAAGGAAGGGTTTTATTATTTAAGGCTACGATTTCTGAAGGAGAGGGGGATCTAACCCAGAATGGCAGCAGAGGAAGAACATAGCTAATGGAGAAGGGCATCCGCCTTTGGAAAGTTTTATACTTTTCAAAAGGAGAATAGGATCGGTGTTACCTGTAGCCCTGACCCAACCTCAGAGAAGATATTCGGATACGTTGTACTCGTTGTAGGAGACTTGGGAGTTTCCAGGTATGCGCTATTATATGCATTGGATATTTGATTAGTTGCGATCTAGATCTGAGAAAACGTTATCAATGCTTTGGATTCATGCATGAAATCTATAAAATCCTTGAGACTTGCCTTTGTTTTTATATCAATATTTGGTTGGAATAGAAAGCTTGCAATTTCTGATTTCAATCTTAGATCTTATCTCTTGCCTGCGATTTTCTTTCCTCTGCATACTGAAATCGTTGTAGATTGCGATATATACATTAGTTGATAGTCTTTGTTGTTGGAATCGTTGTTTGTCGTTGCTATGGATTTACAGATCCATTTATGATTAGATCTTCCTTTGAGTATAAACAGTATTGTTGTTTGTAACTCCACGATTTTGGTATGGAATAATTGTTTACCATGTTTTAAACACCAGATACATTTCTTATCTTCCAGGAATTATTGGGAATAACTGCATTTTCTTATACTTTTGATTTAGATCCAGCTTCATACCATACAATCCTCATGTAACCTCTGCATGTTTGGATTTTGGATCTACAATTGGACTTGGACCAGCTTTGATTTGTGTAATAATCCTTGGGTTGGGTTAGAATTAGGCCTGTATTTGTTTAAAATCTCTAGCATGTGCTTGATACCTGTGATCTAGATACTATGCATAATGATTCATATATGTCTGCAACCGATATGATTTGATGCATGTTATTGATTGTGCCTATGATCTGATTGCAATTTCATATATATCATCTTCCTAAGTTCAAGCAAAGAAACACCTTTTAATCTTGTGTTGCTCGATCTTTCATTTTTAGAATACGGTATTGCTATAAAAACACATTAATTTGTGGTTATGTCACGAATACCATCCAGGGTTTTAGGATGGATACCAGACTGTGAGATGTATCAGTGTATAGTAATGGTATCGAGATCAACACTCTCTTTTTTAGCAGTACCTTATGTTTAATAACTTGAAGGAATGTTAATGCCCTGAAGTAACGCCCTCTTCTTGCCAGCATTACCATATGTGCAAACTCTGAAGACTACACCCTTTGTTTCCAGCTCTAACTTAAATTTAAGATATGAAGATTTCACCCTTTGCTGCCAGTTTTAATATGCGTTTAAGATCTGAAGCGAACACCTCATTTTGCTAGCATTTCCCACATGGTGGAGAATTGGAATCTTTTACCACCGTTCGGCTTTTGGTTTAAAACTATTTTTCCACCTCTGGCAATTGTGCATAATATAGATCCGATTTTAATGGATGTTTGTTTTAAAATATCTCATTGTTCTTCTGCATTTTTTTTTTAATGAACTAAAGGTGTTGCGATTTCTATGGACTAAGCATGCTTTTTAAAACATGTACATGCAATTTATTATATCATATTTGTGTTGTTATAAAAACATTACATACATGTTCTTAAATGTTTTAAAACATATGCATGCGATTATATTATTTCTATTCTATTATATATTCACCTCATAAAATATTTACGTTACATGTTCATAATACTATTATGAACTATGGATTTGTTGTGAAGCTAGAACTCATGGACAATGGATATTTTGACTTAATGCAAAATCTTATAAAGTGATTTTAATAACTTTATGGTTAATGCCCATGGAATTAATAAAGTAAAATACTAATTCACTTATACATATATGTTTATAATTGTATTATAAACTATAAATTTGTTAATAAAAGATAGCACTTTATACACATAAAGATATTGGTAAACTTTACTATAAAAGTAGATACAGATAGAAATTCTATTTATATGTAAAGTGGAAAACAGTCCTATTGGAATTTCTTTAGTAGAACATATATATATATGGTGGGAAAATGCTTCATTCTTACATTAGAGTGAAAGTAGCAGTTTGGGATATAAATATAAACTTAGGGATAGAGCAAACATTGTTCTGGGATTTAAGTTATATTTATAAGACATTGCCATCACTAGGTGATTATATATGGGAAACCTCTCCATGATTAAATAAATGTATGAAATTGTTCCTTAAACAAATAATATGATATTGACCAAGTATAAATATGATTATGTGGTGCAAGGCATGGAGTAAAAGGATTTATGCCTGCAATAATTGGTAATGCCTCAGTTCAATTCTATAACTAGTCAGAATGAACCATGTAAAGGACTTAAACTGTCTACTGAGCCTTAGTGGATTCGTCGCTCGGCTTGGGGGTGGCTTTAGACGGAAAAACATACGTCGAATGAAGCCTACGGTTGGGTGGAAAGTCGTGGACATGGTTTGATTCACCTAGCCTAAAGTAACATTAAAGAAGTATCAGTGGTGTTAAAATTGATTATAGAAAATTATCATGCAGTTTACATGTTTTATAGCACTAATACGTAAATTGAGTGTTGGTTGCAGAACTATGGCTTGTTGATGGCAGGTTATTGGAAGAATCTTGAAAGACAGTATAATTTTTATATTTATAAAGAATTATTTCTTTAATAGTTAAACTTGGTTAGATGGAGTTAATTATCTGGTTCTACTAATTATGTTGAGGTTGCATGATTTTCAAGGTGGGTGCATAAACAATGTCTAGAGGCGCTGAATGACATCGAGATATCTCTTGAGGGACACCGAGACTCATGCATAGTGTGGAAATTGAACCCAGTGATATATTAATTTTACTCACAACAATTAACAATTGATCATGCAAAATCACTCACAAAAGAGACTGAAATTGGAGCTGAACACTAAACTGTATTAACTCAGTGTACAATAGCCAACCCTGTAAAACAATAGGTGGTTGTATAAATAAAAATACATCAGGGATTTGAATTTATGAGGAGCAATTCCAATCTAGCATAAAGCAGGCTTACTAAAATTAAGCAAATCCCCCATAGGTTCAAAAATATGATCCCAAATCAGTCATGGAGCTCACGAATTAGCAAAAATGCTTAGGCAAGCTAAAGAGGGATGGAATGAAAACTAATACTGCATGCTTTTACAAGGAGAAAAGAGTGGAGGATGAAGAGGACAAAAAACTAGTTCACCTCACCTAGTCAAACTTTCCCTATTGCCTTAAAACACTGAAAAAGCAAGCAATAAAGCAGAAAACACAGAAGGGCACCTAGGAGACTAGGAATAAAGTAGAATTAATTCCTTGAGGTTTCCCAAGCGCTACATGGGTCAAATTTGGCAAGTTGGACCACTATGGATAGGTAATTGACAACTTGCATAAGGTGGGACACATGAACTAGGCAAATAAGACAAAAATAATTAAATTAATGTCTAAGGTAGTAAACTATGGGTTGATTATTCTAACACCCCCCCTTAAGCCTGACTTATGAGTAATATATCAGAAAATTATAGGGCCTAGCAACAAGACTTAGTCACCCTTTACATACTACATGTCCATTTAAAACAAGGAAAGAGGAAAAACCAACTTGGGAAAATCCTCCCTTAAACATGGACTGTAAAACAAAATTGTGGAATATTGTCTTCACTCATGCTTCACAGCATGATCAACAATCCCCAGCAGTGATTTGATATTGCTAAAGGTCTTCTCACAAAATGCTTTGGTGAAGATATCAGCTACTTGTTCTGAAGATGAACATAAGAGTAGGTGAATGGTGCCATCATGCACAAGCTCTCTGATGTAGTGCATATGGATCTCAATGTGTTTGGTTCTCTGCTTCTAAACTGGATCTTTGCAGATTCGAATGGTACTCTTGTTATCACAGTAGATGGTATTTGAGTACTCTGATTCGAAGCCACACTCTCCAAGTAATCCCTGCAACCATAAACATTGAGTTGTTGCATTAACAACTCCTCTGTACTCTGCTTCTGTAGATGAGAGTGCAATGGCACTCTATTTCTTGTTTCACTAGCTAATTGGACCTTCTAAAAGCATGAACACATATCCTGATGTGGACTTTCTGTCTATGCTATCACCTGCCCAATCACTGTCAGTAAATCCAATCAAATCAAGATCAGATTTTGCTTTATAGAAGATCCCATGTGTCCTTGTTCCCTGAACAAAGTTAAGGATCCTTTTGGATGATTTTCAATGGATATCATGGGGCTGATCCATGTATCTAGAAGCCACACTTACTGCATAAGAAATATCAGGTCTAGTATGTGTCAGATACAACAAACATCCAATCAATTTCCTATACAGTGTATTGTTTACCATAGGTGAAGAATCAGCTTCTTCCAGCTTCGCTCCTGAAAGGAAAGGAGTTTTTCTTGCTTTACAATCCTTCATTTTGAATTTGTTCAGCAAGTCCAAGGCATATTTGGACTGGTGCACCTTGATTCCAGATTTGTTTTGAGCAATCTCAAGCCCCAAAAATTGACTTAAGAGCCCCAAATCTGTCATGGAGAAGGCTTGGTTCATAGCTCCTTTTAAGGAAGCAATCTCATCCTTTGAGCTTCCTGTAATGAGGAGGTCATAAACATATAACACAATGATAATTAATGAACCATTAACTAACTTCAAATAGACATTTGGATCTGATTTGCACCGAACAAAATTCAGTGATAGCAAGAAGCTATCAATCTTGGCATACCAAGCCCTGGGGGCTTGCTTTAGCGCATACAATGACTTTCTCAACCTGCACACAAGAGAAGGGTTAGTAGAAAAACCTTGAGTCTGCTACATATATATCTCTTTAGTGATATATCCATTCAAGAAGGCACAGTTTACATCCATTTGATGTACCTCCCATTGCCTTGAGGCTGCAATGACTAAAGCTAGCCTGATGGAATCCATCTTTGCCACTAGGGAAAAGGTCTCATTGTAATCTATGCCATGAACCTATGAGTAGCCCTTGGCTACCAATTTGGAATTGTACTTCAATGGTGAACCATCAGCAGTAAATTTGGTCTTATAGACCCACTTACACTGGACTAACTTTCTCCCTGGGGGAAGATCCACTAGCTCCCATGTGTTGCTCTTCTGGAGTGAGCTGAACTCCTCCTTCATGGATGTTTTCCATCTTGGATCTCCTACTGCTTCTTCATATGTTTGAGGATCAGATAGAATTTTTCAGCAAACATAGGATCCTTCATGCACAGACCACTCTCAAACTGAGATCTAGTCCTCCTTGGGTCATTGGGATCCCCAACTAGCTCTCCTGCTGCATGTAGTGTCTTGGCTGCCCATTTTGGCCTTGTAGGGATGTTAGGGTCTGCAATAAACTCATATCCATTAGACAAATCAGAATCAGCATGTTCAACAAACTCTTTACTTACTTCCTGAGGTTCAGGTGGAGAAGAGGCTTCTCCAACTTCCACTGCTGCAACGGGTTCTTCTTCAAACTGAACACACCTTTCGATGAAGGCTTTGTTTGTGCTAAAATTTATCAGTTTGTACCATTTTGAATCTTCAGAGTATCCAAAAAAAGGACACTCTTGGCTTTGGGGCTGCAAATCCTTCCTCTTCTCTGTTGGAATTCTAGCCCAAGCCTTTGAGCCAAAAATCCTGAAATGGGTCACATCTGGCTTGTGCCCACTCCATGATTCGAAAGGAGTCATACCATCAAGATGTTTATGAGGCACCCTATTCTGAATATAGGCTGCACAGTTGATAGCTTTGTCCCAGTACTTTGGTGGCAAAGTTTTGGCCTCCATCATGCATGTTGCCATCTCCTTCAGTGATCTGTTCTTCCTCTCAGTAACACCATTTTGCTGTGGTGTGTAAGGGATAGAATGCTGCATCCGAATACCTGCATCTACACAATAATTAATAAAATCAGACTTGACATACTCACCACCATTGTCAGATCTGAGGGCCTTGATTTTCCTTCCAGATTGGTTCTCAACCAAAGCCTTAAAGACTTTGAATAGGCCAAAAAGTTCAAACTTGTGCTTCAGGAAGTGAACCCAGCAATACCTGGAAAAGTCATCAATGAAATTCAATGCATATTTGGCCTGACTCATGGACATATGAGGGAATGGGCCAGCAACATCACTGTGGATCAGCTCGAGGGGTGTAGAGGTTCTCTCATGACTAGCTCTCTCAAATTTGTGCTCTGGGTGTTTTCCTAGGATACAACCTTGACAGACTCCTTTGGAAAATTTTATCTTGGGAAACCCGATGACCATCTCTTTTTCACTAAGATCAGAAAGATACTTGTAATTTAGGTGGCCAAATCTTTCATGCCAAAGCTTGTTGGATTCATTATCATGAATCAGAAGAGTAGAGGGGTTTGAGTAGGGTAGGAAGTGTGAGAACATGTATACCTTTTGAGCATGATTTGCAACTCCTTTTGCAATGACTCTACCACTTGAGATCTATGTGATCTCAACTTCATCAAGGGAGAATATGACTTTCTTAGGAGACCCAGTGTGGGTCATCTGGTACACTGAAAAGAGGTTGGAGGCAAGACTAGGCACATACAACACATTGCTGAACTGATCATGATCAAGATCAGTCCTCCCTTTGCCCAAACTTTTAGTGAGAGAGTCATCTCCTAGTACTATAGGTGGTCCTTTCGACATGTCAAGTGAGGAGAAGGCCTCCTTGGTCGAAACCATGTGTCTTGAAGCTCCAGAATCAATGATAAAACTGGGTGAGCTTGATGTGCCAGCAACCAATGCATGAACTCTCTCTCTATCATCTGAACTTGATCCTCCTTCTCTCTTCTTTGAACTTTCTGGAAGGGAGATGCCATTCTTCTCCAGGAGTTGGGTCAACATGTCTATTTGCTTCTTCATACAAGAGCTTTCAGTGTGATTGCCCTTATTGCAGTATGAGCACTTGTTCATTTCACTTTTGTTTTTCTTCTTCTGGTAGTTCTTCTTGGAACCTTGTGGCTCCTCCGGAGACTGTTTCTTGTCTCTCTTTTGCTCAGGTGGCTTTTTAGCTTTCTTTTAGCTTTTTTAATCCACCCTCGAATCTCCAACAATCAGAGATTGATCTTTGGATGGTTTGATGGTTCCCATCATCACCAGCTTATCCTGTTCTTGTGTGAGAGATTCCATGAAATCTGCAAGGCTAAGCATCTTCCAGGTTCGAGCTGTCAGTTTTGTTGCATAGAAGGTCGAAACAAACACTGAATAGTCATGGCCTAGCTTTGAGAGAATGGCCAGGACGAGCTGATCATCCTTCTTTTCGATCCCACACTATTTCAGCTGCAAAACAAGTGCTTTGAACTTGGAGAAATATACCTGCAGGGATTCAAAGCTATTTGGACTCAGAGAAATCAGCTCATTTTCGATTTGATGTCCCCTCATCTCATCTGTCTTTCCAAAAAGATCAGAAAGATTCTCCCATACTTCATTCGGTGATGTCAATCCATCAAGATGGAAAAGGAGGTCTCTGGAAATACTCAGACACATGAGACCATAGACCTCATCCCTCCTGTTGTGTCATTTTATCTTCTCTGCAGCTGCATTGGGCTCTGCTTCTGTTGACATAGTCACCCTGTAGAGGCCTTTCTCTCTCAACATTATCTCCATCTCTGCTTTCCGTTCAAATAAATTGAAGGGAGTCAAGATAGTTTTCTGTGATTGATCCATAGCTTAGAAAATCTGTCCCAACTGTCAGTAGAAGGATCCCAGTCACTGATGTCGAACCTGCAAAACAATTTTTGAAGGAGAGAAATCAATCTACAATGGCTCTGATACCATGTGTAAATTGAACCCAGTGATAGATTAATTTTACTCACAACAATTAACAATTGATCATGCAAAATCACTCACAAAAGAGACTGAAATTGGAGCTGAACACTAAACTGTATTAAATCAGTGTACAATAGCCAACCCTGCAAAATAATAGGTTGCTGTATAAATAAAATACATCAGGGATTCGAATTCATGAGGATAAATTTGAATCTAGCATAAAGCAGGCTTACTAAAATTAAGCAAATCCCCCATAGGTGCAACAAGCTGATGCCAAATCAGTCATAGAGCTCACGAATTAGTAAAAAGGATTAGGCAATCTAAAGAGTGATGGAATGACAACTAATACATGCATTTA
>LPNX010531287.1:137344-152197 GCA_001517045.1 Pseudotsuga menziesii | reverse complement strand
GTGAATTTATCGGTATCAACTCCGCTCAGTTATGTGCTAGGAATGGCAGGGTTTACACCTCTGCAAGGCACAGGAAATTTTCCATTTGTTTGAATGAGGGTAAGTCTGTTTTTTTAAGCCCTCGACCGAGGTATGAACCTCCACCGAGGTATTTAAATACCTCGGTCGAGGTATTTAAATACCTCCACCGAGGTTTTGTAAAGCCCGCAATACCTCGGTCGAGGTATTTAGATACCTCGACCGAGGTATTTAGATACCTCGGTCGAGGGCTTAACAAGCCCTCGGTCGAGATATTAAGACCTCGGTCGAGGGCTTAACAAGCCCTCGACAGAGGTGCGTTTTTCTGTTTTTGCCGAAATTCACTTGCCAAAAAGTGTTACCCAGGTCCGTGGATTCACCCTAATGCAATTTAGAATGAATTTAAAATATTTTAAAGATATATATATATATATGAAGGATTCAATTATTTTGTGAACTACAAACCCTTTTTCATTAAAAATGATAAGAAACTTTAAAGAACCCTTAAAAGATGAGCTTTAAATGGTATATATACGAATGACACTAAAGACAAGGAAGAAGAATTAAAATAAAAGAATTTTGTTAAGGTGATGTAGTAGTGTCAATTAAGACATGTGGCAAGAATTATTGCTGGGCCTCAATATAGAGGCTAAGAGAGAACGAACTCCAAGTAATCATTGGATCTTATGGGGAATTGGTTAGTTAGTTGCCACCATTTTTGATGGAGAGGAGTATCTTCTCGAGAAAGAAGGAATTGTGTTCCCTGGATTAAAATGGAAAAGAAATGTGGCAATACTTCTGCCATTTGTCTTCTAAAAAAAAAGGAAGGGTTTTATTATTTAAGGCTACAATTTCTGAAGGAGAGGGGGATCTAACCAAGAATGGCAGTGGAGGGAGAACATAGCTAATGGAGAAGGGCATCCGCCTTTGGGAAGTTTTATACTTTTCAAAAGGAGAATAGGATCGGTGTTACCTGTAGCCCTGACCCAACCTCAGAGAAGATATTCGGATACGTTGTACTCGTTGCAGGAGAGTTGGGAGTTTCCAGGTATGCGCTATTATATGCATTGGATATTTGATTAGTTGCGATCTAGATATGAGAAAACGTTATCAATGCTTTGGATTCATGCATGCAATCTATAAAATCTTTGAGACTTTCCTTTGTTTTTATATCAATATTTGGTTCGAATAGAAAGCTTGCAATTTCTGATTTCAATCTTGGATCTTATTTCTTGCCTGCGATTTTCTTTCCTCTGCATACTGAAATCGTTGTAGATTGCAATATATACATTAGTTGATAGTCTTTGTTGTTGGAATCATTGTTTGTCATTGGTATGGATTTACAGATCCATTTCTTATTGGATCTTCCTTTGAGTATAAACAGTATTGTTGTTTGTAAGTCCACGATTTTGAAATGGAATAATTGTTTAGCAGGTTTTAAACACCAGATACATTTCTTGTCTTCCAGGAATTATTGGGAATAACTGCATTTTTCTATACTTTTGATTTAGATCCAACTTCATCCATACAATCCTCCTGCAACCTCTGCATGTTTGGATTTTAGATCTACGATTGGACTTGGACCAACTTTGATTTGTGTAATAATTCTTGGGTTGGGTTAGAATTAGACCCACATTTGTTTAAAATCTCTAGCATGTGCTTGATACCTATGATCTAGATACTATGCATAATGATTCATATATGTCTGCAACCGATATGATTTGATGCATGTTATTGATTGTGCCTACGATCTGATTGCAATTTCAAATATATCATCTTCCTAAGTTCAAGCAAAGAAACACCTTTTAATCTTGTGTTGCTCGATCTTGCATTTTTAGAATATGGTATTGCTATAAAAACACATTAATTTGCGGTTAAGTCATGAATACCATCCGAGGTTTTAGGATGGATACCAGACTGTGAGATGTATCAGTGTATAGTAATGGTATGGAGATCAACACTCTCTTTTTTAGCAGTACCTTATGTTTAATAACTTGAAGGAACGTTAATGCCCTGAAGTAACGCCCTCTTCTTGCCAGCATTACCATATGTGCAAACTCTGAAGACTACGCCCTTTGTTTCCAGCTCTAAGTTAAATTTAAGATATGAAGATTTCACCCTTTGCTGCTAGTTTTAATATGCGTTTAAGATCTGAAGCGAAGGCCTCGTTTTGCTAGCATTTCCCACATGGTGGAGAATTGGAATCTTTTACCACCATTCGGCTTTTGGTTTAAAACTATTTTTCCACCTCCGGCAATTGTGCATAATACAGATCCGATTTTAATGGAGGTTTGTTTTAAAATATCTAATTGTTCTTCTGCATTTTTTTTAATGAACTAAAGGTGTTGCGATTTCTATGTAGTAAGCAAGCTTTTTAAAACATGTACATGCAATTTATTATATCATATTTGTGTTGTTATAAAAATATTACATACATGTTCTTAAATGTTTTAAAACATATGCATGCGATTATATTATTTCTATTCTATTATATCTTCACCTCATAAAATATTTACGTTACATGTTCATAATACCATTATGAAGTATGGATTTTTTTAAGTGTGAAGCTATGTTCATAATACTATTATGAACTATGGATTTGTTGTGAAGCTAGAACTCATGGACAATGGATATTTTGACTTAATACAAAATCTCATAAAGTGATTTTAATAACTTTATGGTTAATGCCCATGGAATTAATAAAGTAAAATACTAATTCACCTATACATATATGTTTATAATCTTATTATAAACTATGAATTTGTTAATAAAAGATAGCACTTTATACACATAGAGATATTGGTAAAAGTTACTATAAAAGTAGATACATATAGAAATTCTATTTATATGTAAAGTGGAAAACAGTCCTATTGGAATTTCTTTAGTAGAACATATATATATGGTGGGAAAATGCTTCATTCTTAAATTAGAGTGAAAGTAGCAGTTTGGGATATAAATATAAACTTAAGGATAGAGCAAACATTGTTCTGGGATTTAAGTTATATTTATAAGACATTACCATCACTACGTGATTATATATGGGAAACCTCTCCATGATTAAATAGATGTATGAAATTGTGCCTTAAACAAATAATATGATATTGACCAAGTATAAATATGATTATGTGGTGTAAGGCATGGAGTAAAAGGATTTATTCCTGCAATAATTGGTAATGCCTCAGTTCAATTCTATAACTAGTCAGAATGAGCCATGTAAAGGAATTAAACTGTCTACTGAACCTTAGTGTATTCGTCGCCCGTCTCGGGGGTGGCTTTAGACGGAAAAACATACGTCGAATGAAGCCTATGGTTGGGTGGAAAGTCATGGACACGCTTTCAGTCGCCTAGGCTAAAGTAACATTAAAGAAGTATCAGTGGTGTTAAAATTGATTATAGAAAATTATCATGCAGTTTACATGTTTTATAGCACTAATACGTAAATTGAGTGTTGGTTGCAGAACTATGGCTCGTTGATGGCAGGTTATTGGAAGACTCTAGAAACACAGTATAATTTTCCTATTTATAAAGCATTATTTCTTTAATAGTTAAACTTGGTTAGATGGAGTTAATTATTTGGTTCTACTAATTATGCTGAGGTTGCATGATTTTAAGGGTGGGTGCATAAACTATGTCTAGAGGCACTGAATGACATCGAGATATCTCTTGAGGGACACCGAGAATCATGCATAGTACCTTGTTATGATGGAGGCCAGAGTCGATTAAAAGAAAAGGATTAATGTGAAATGGCTATCCCATTTGAGGGATATCCTAGCGTCTCATATAAAGGTTGTGCTCCATTATAAGATATTTATGTATTAAAGTGATTTGATAAACCCTTAATGTAAAAGAATGATATAGTTAATAGTAAACAGTTTTTTTTAGCATGTTCAAATGTATATAATGTAACCCTACTAAATGAATGATTCAATGATTCAAATGTATCTGATTAAAGGTATAATTTTTGGGTAACAATGAAAACGACAACAATGTTTACATTACAGGAATAACATAATTGGCTTGTTGCATATAGTAAAAGGAAAAAAAAAATTACCCCATTTCCTCCAAATTTACTATGGGGATTTTGGGGATGTGACATTCAACAACTTTTCTTTTTGACCGGGAATTTTAAGGACATCAGTTGCATAAACATGAATCTTAGCACTACTTATCCATTCTCCCATATCAATATTTGACTCAAGGACAATACGAGTATTTGGGAGGGGAGGAGTGGTTACCTTTGGTTTGTAGTGTTTAGACGATGATTGCTTTTCTCTTTTTTGATACACAGCTCCCTTGAACCTGGCTTCCTTCATTTCCTTAATTTCTTCAGGAGGAGGCATTGTACCATAAAAGTTAGACAGAAGATCCTTCTCGAAACCATAATTCCTTGGCCTGCTTCCAATGCTGGTTTTATAGAGGATAGGTTCGTCCTACCATGTACACATGATCAGACTCGCCTGATGTTGTTTCCTGCTTACTGACCTCCTCCATCCCATGTTCTATAACCTGGTTTTCTATGTAGCAAGTACTTTCTGGGTGGAATTGCTCACAAGGTCTGCACCATGGAATTACTTCATCTACCAGGTTAGTTGAGTCTAACTGGTTTGGAATCCTAGGATATTGCTAAGGAAACTTCCTTTGATATACTTGATTCTATTTTGGTTGAAAATTCCTAGGTCCATTATTTCTCTCCAATGTAACTATTCTGTTCTGAATTTTATTTAATTGCTCAGATTGGTTTGTCATGAATTTTTCCAACATGTTAGTTACCTTTTCCATGGGGTCTTTAGAGGTTTCGTTTTCCTCTAATTCAATGGCCTTTCCCTTCTCTTTGTTGTATGAAGTGTTTCCCCTAGTGTAACCTGGAATGTTGGATTTTCCCGAAGATTGCATATTCCTTTCTATTTTCTCGGCCAGATCTTGAGCAGTTTTTAGATCGATCGAATCTTTATCCCTTAATTGATATCTCAAATCACCAGTGAAAGCTTCGATGTAGGATATCAAGATGGAGGCATCCCTTGGCTTGATGTCTCTAGGGAGGTCCGTAACCACATGCCTGAACTTAGTATTAAATTCATCCATGGTTTCATTTTCCATCTTCTTTATATTATGAAGGGAAGCAAGCAAATGTCTTGGTTCTTTCTTTTCCCCCCCATTTCTTCTTAAAACCTTCTAGGAATTCATTAAGGGTTTTATATGAATCATCACCAAGGTCGGCATACCACTCCGCAGGATCATCCTCTAAGGATAAAGAAAAGAGCTTCATTTTGATATCTTCATGGTTAGAGGCAACATTATCGCAGTAACTGACTAGGTGCCTTTCAAAATTTCAGAGATGAGTCTTGGAATTGGTAGCATTATTTCCCTCGAACTTGGGGAGATTCTTGATAGCATCATTCAGAATGTTATGAGGAGCACCTGCTATCTAAGAAAAGTCAAGGGGTTTGTAAAAAACCGTCATTTCTTGAGATTGGAAAGTATGACTCTCTACAAATATGTGATGGATATGTGAGAGGGATTGGTCTCCTAAATATTCAAGGTTTCTACGAGAAGTCTGCCTATTTAATCTTTCCCTGATAAACCTTTTGGGATCAGGGAGATGATTGAATAATTGTCGGCAGTTTCTTCGGGTAGAAATTCTTGAAGGGATGTTAGACAGTGGAGTCGCCAGATGGATCAAGTTTTAATTTTTATGTTTTTTAAAGACTAGATCAATCAAAAGTTTTTTTATCTTTTTAGTTGTTTAGAAAAAAGTTAAGCTAATTTGTACTCGGGAATAAAAATATTTATCCCCGGCAACGGCGCAAAAAAGTGTTGCCTCCTTTCACACACCTGGCAAGGGTGGCACCTCTTGACTGCATCAATACAATATTTAAAGATCGACGGCCAGAAATAACCCACTCTTAAAATCTTTTGAGCTATAGAAATCCCAGATAAATGATCACCACATGCCCCTCCATGGCAATCATTCAGCACTACCTCAGCCTCCTCATGATTTAAACAATGTCATAATTTGGAATCTACCCCATGACGGTACAAAGTATTGTCCACTGTGAGGTAGTTCTTAGAGCCGTGACGTAATCATCGTCGTTCATCTCACGAGAGGTGAGTAGGGATCTTCAGTGTTTGTAAATATATTATGATATCCCCATACCATGGATCTTGTTGCTGCCTTTCACACACCTGGGTCACGTGGCAGAAATCTTCAAGGCACTCGGTGTGTCCTTGGGGGCAAGTCTCGAGTCAAGGCTGTCATCTTGTTCTTGACTCCTCCGTTTAGGCTCAACTCCTAATGAAGCCAAGGGGGGTAGATCCTATTAAATTACTAAGGATGACTTCTTAGTGTGGTGATGTTAAACTGAATTAGTTATTTAGGATTTTGAATATTTTAACTATAGACAATTAAAAATGACAAGATACGAAGACAAACACATGAAAGCACAAACCTGATACACAATATATATATATATATATATATAAAGCAAAAAATGACCAGTGCCTTATAATGGAGTCAAATCAATAAGATCAATGTGCTTGCATGTGCTTGAAGTGAATGTTTTACGATTGCATCTTGGTATGTTTTAAGTTAAAATTGAAGTATGAGTTGATTAAATTAGGCTAAGGGGGGACTCCAGATATACCCGAGAGTACTTGGAGAATGTCCAAAACTAAACCCTTACGGCTACCCGCAAGGAATATGTGGGATGAAATGGAGTCTCTGGGGCTATTGTTCATAACACACCCATTAGGGTGTGGCAGAGATCGGCACCTCAAGGTCACTTTTTAGTAATTTCCCGCTTCCTTTGGGTATTTTGCCACCGTAAAGGTTTGATCTAGGTGTTGGATTTTCACCTGATGGTTTGTCAGTTGGGGAGTGTGAGTCCTAATTATACTATTTACCCAAGTGATTTTGATACATCTTGACTGATCAAACAAACCAAATCCAAGTACAGAGCATACACACTGAATTCTTGTAAATTTTAATAAGTTTTAAATTGGATGTTCTTATTTAAAAGAAAAGCCTCCAAGAACCTCTTTCGATCCAAGTGGATCTCAATCGGGGAAATGAAGAGGGGTTAATTTTAAATTTGCTGATAAACAAATGATATAAAAAAGCATATAGATACACAGTTCCAGTTTCTTAATTAATCCTACCACGAATCTCTTTCCTCTTTTGGGTCAATTGAGAAATCGTGGGGTAAGTATTACCATTACTTTGAAATGTAAGATATGGAATATGGAATTAATAATGAAATAAATTATCCTACCCTGTATATTAGATCAATACTAGTTTAAAAAATAAATGAGGAAAAGCACAAAAAGGACACCGACGCAAATGCCCCCAGGGGGGATGGGGAATGAGCTCGAAAGAGCCTATTCAAAGAATAATTTTACTGCAGTGGTTAAAATATCAGACAACTGATAAATCAGAACTTTCTTGGTCCTTATACAGGTTGAAACCAAGTTTTTACAATTTTGCAAAAAAGAATTAAGATTTTTTAGTGAAAAGGGAGACCCCTAGGGGGATTTGAATGCTCCTGAGACCACTTAGGACAGCAGCTTCCTTTTCTTTCTGTCAGAACTGATAAAGAAAAGTGAGAAAGTTAGAATAACATATTCCCAAAATCACTTTAATATTATCTTTGGATCAGCCTACTTTATCTCAAAAAATAATGCGGTTACACTAGCTGAACCGGCGAAAAAGGAACCAAGGAAAGAAATCTTTCCTTGGGATCTTGGCTTGCTATTTGTGCAGACAATTAAAGTGCACTGATATTGCAGAATATTAAATTTTATAACAGCGAAAATAAATCTAATGCATGTGATCTACAAGTTTTCTTTAAAATTCATGCAAAAAAGACGATTTCCCTACAGCTATATCTAGGATGCTTGTGAAAACTTTTTAAGTGCGAGATATAGGATATGAGCTATGAAATATTAGATCTATGTATATTTTACTTTGATGAAATAGATCCAAATGAAATCACAGCTATGAACTGAAAAAGTAACCGGGTAAAGTGTTGATTTTGAGGGAGGAAGAAGAGGAGAAAAGTGTTGTTTTCCTTGAAGATCCATAGTGGAGCTTTCAGGTGGAATGTCAAGGGACTATTCCTTTTGGAAGGTTTTTAATAGAATGAAGAAACAAAATATATCAGCATCCTCTCCAAAGTGTGAACCTGCAACTCAGCTGAAATCAAAGAACTTGCTAAGAAACTTATGAGATCTGATTAGTACATACAAAGAGATTCAAGATAACATGCATATAAGCTTATAGGACATGCTAAATCCAGATATCTAAACATGCATCAAAGGAGAGTGACAGTCAATAAACCTATTGAACAACACCTTTCCTATCAAGATTGTAATAAGCTAATTACCAATCTTAACCACAGATCTACAAGACATTAGCAAAAAATGACCACAGATACAGGTTACCTCAGTAAAACAATGGCAATAATCATCCACACATGCAATGGCACCACACCGTATTGCCTCCAAATATTTTCTTTATTTCAAATGAAGAATTACAGAGTTACAATAGCAGCACCACCTCCTTCCCAGTTCTAACTAGCTTGGAAGAGGAGGCGGTGCCTCGATATATACAATTTTCAGGCCATCTAGCCCAGGGGGGCGCAATTTCTCATGGAATCAAGTGAAATCAACTGATGGAGAGTCCATCAATGCATAACTGAAGCTGCACTGAGCCTACTTGTCAACCGAGGGCTTGATTGAGCTGACACATCAACCCATACACCGACACATCGGCCCACAGAGCATCCAGGAGAGTCCACACGTGTGGAGGAGAGAGAGAGGGTGCAATTCCCCATGAAGACCACTGTAGATCAGCTCTGGATCTTATTTGATCCCCTCCTTCAGTCAAGGATTTGTCAGATCCATTCAATATGCTCTAGATCTGATTGATTTCATTCAAATCAGTTGAGTATCCACTGATTTATTGATTTTGGATTTGCTCCATTATTCATCAATTTATTAATTAAAATAATCAATAATTGATTTTTGGGGCTTTCTGACCTGAGTGATGGAAGATCACTCAAAACTTAGGAAAAAGTGGGTCCATGGGTTTACATGGTGCTCTTAGCTTGAAAATGAGCACCTACATTACTGAAACTGACTATTTGGCCCACTTTTGTTACAAAATCATTTTTTCCAATTAAACTATTAAAAAATAGCCTAAGTTTCGGAAAAATTTAATTTAATAAAAAAAACACTGAAAAAACTAAAAAATTGAAAAATTGAAAAACACCTAGGGGGACTTAGACATGTTCATATGACTCAAAAAAGATGTCTAGCATGCTTATACATTAACACATAGACTCTAATAACCTCAATAGGCATAAATGCCAAGCCAACCACCCCAACTTTGGAGGTATGGAGTGAAAAACTCAGAAATTATCAGTCGTTTTTTCAACAACCAATAATAACCAAGGGAAAAAACACCCTGAGCTGATCGGATTGACAAATGAATTCTAAGAGACCGAGTCTTTTACAGACACTATCATGCTAGAACATTTATTACAATTGCCCCATGGGGTATGAACATGTGATATAGTACAACAAGCACTTCCCAGAAGTACTTCCAAAGGTCTTTTTGAAGTCCGAACAAGTTAACCTTGTCCGGTTCACCAGGATCACTTGATAAAAACCACTAAGTACAACTTAGGTGGTAACAGATCTAACGTTGAGATTAAGAAGATGTGTTCATCGACAAACGTATCTTCACAAACCAACTCCTCGGCCTCACTCGGGAAATCTGATATAAGCTCTGCAAAGATTAAAGACTTCTTCGATTTTGCCGAAACAAACTCGAGATTGAATTCTTGCAGAATGACAATCCATTTATTATATTTTTCCCCAATCACCCTTCGGGTGAGGACGAATTGAAATGGATTGACATGGGCCACAACCAAGGTTTGGCGAAGGAGAATATAATGTCTCAACCACTGAACCGCATGTACTGTAGCTAAAGCAAGCTTCTCGACATGAGAATAATGAATCTATGTGTCAATAAGGTTTTGGCTCAGATAATATATGACATGCTCTTGGAGCTCCTCATCCTCTTGAACCAAAACCATACCAATCATCTCTAAAGACGCGGCCACATATAATAAGAAATCACGGCCATAGTCTGGGGGACTAATCATCGAGGCCGATGCTAGGGCTCGCTTGAGCGCATCAAAGGACTTCTGGGCTCAAAGGGAGTATCCTTCTTCAAGAGATACATGAAGCCTCTAGTCAAATTGGCAAAGTTGACAACAAATCTTCGTAAGAATTTTTCCATGCCTTGCAAACACTGAAGATGACGAATATTTTTTGGGGGAGACAACTGAAGTATTGCCTCAACCTTCAAAGGGTTGACTCTTATACCCTCTTTCGAAACGATGAATCCTAACAAACGACCTGACTTCATGCAAAAGATGCACTTATGAGGATTTAATCTAACCGAATAGTGTCATCATCTTTCGAATACCAATCTCAAGTGATAGGGATGACGCATTCTCATACGAGAATGAGCAGCGAGGTCATCCAAAAATACTTCAATAATTGACTTGAGATCGTGGAAGATCAAGGCCATTTCCCTCTGAAATGTAGCTCCGGTGTTTTTAAGGTCGAAAGGCATTTTCCGATATGCAAACGTTCCTCAAGGACAAATAAATGCAGTCTTATGTTGGTCCTCAGGTTTAATATGTATCTGATTATACCCGAAAAAGTCGTCCATGAAGGAGAACACCTCGCTACCCGCACACTCATCCAAAATCTGATCAATAAAGGGTGTGGGGAAGTTGTCCTTAGGACAGAAACGATTCAAATTGCGAAAATTAGTACATATGAGGATTGCTCCCTGCTTCTTATCCACCAGAATGGGGTTTGAAACCCACTCTGTCAAGGGAACGGGATAGGTGAAACCAGCTTTCAACAACTTCTCTATCTCTGCCTTAATGGCGGGTGCTTTCCTAGGATTCACCGTGCATAAACGCTATTGAACAGGCTTAGCATTGGGGTAAGTCTTAATCTCGTGTTCGAAAATTCAAGGGTCAATACCTGTCATCTCGTCGTAAGACCAAGCAAAAATATCGTAGAATTCCTTAAATAGCTCAGTATATTCCAAAATCTTAGCATGGGAGCATTCTGCCCCAATATAGACATTCTCTATGGTGCCAAGATTGCGAGAGATGTTGATAGGAATTGTTGAAGATATGTTCGCCATGTTTCCATCAGCCATCGGACCAAGAGAGCTTAATGGAACCATAGGACTACCAACTCTTTGACTAAGAACCACCCTAAAATCCTCACACTCCAAACAGTCAAGCTCTGGAAGAAAATATGATCTATGATGGAGTTCCTCCCATGGTGGCTTGACTCCCAACATAGCCTCAATAATCGCTTCATCCGAAGGGAAAACCGTATCAAGGTAGTCGTGCGCGTGAGACGACTGCACTGCCCATGCCGGTAGCACATAAGGGTCCTCCTCCTCTGTCCGTAAAGAGGAAGGACTAGGCTCTGCAACAGACTCCAGATTAGCTTGATAAGCAATCATGGTTGTAGGAAACGGCACATCCGTCACGACGGGGTCACTCGAAGTACTCAGTGCAGGAAGAATCCACGGATCTTCTATATGACTTGTGTGAAAAGACACCGATCTCGTAGATGTCGAAGCCTCATCAAAACTGGATCCTATCATGAGGATCGGTGTAGGACAACTAAAGCTTCCCATGAGGGATGGGCACATGCCTACACCCACACTCCTAGTTGCTGGCTGAGAATGTTCAACGATTGGGATTGAAGCTCCTGAAAATGCGATAACAGACGGATTCTTGAATGCTATTTGATCAATCGTTACAATCTTCCTATTATGTGGAAAGCATACAACGCAGAACAAGGAAGAAGCAACGGCTTGCATATTGTACATCCAGTTCCTACCCAGCAAGAGATTGTAGTCAAGGGGTGCATCAACCACCTCGACCTCTATTGCAACGGTCTTCCCTCCCAAACGGGATTTAAGGCAAGGAAGGATACCATGCAGCCTAAAATATCTCCCATCAAATGTAGTTAACATGGTCTCTGATTTAGATAGCTCAAGAGAACCTAGACCCTTCCAACAGGACAAAGACATCACAGAAGCAGCAGCACCCCCGTTAATTACAGTACGCTTGATGATCATATTAAGACATTCTACGTGAACCAAAAGAGACACATAGTAGGGAAAGCAAGGCTAAAGTCCTGCTGTTTCAAATTTGATCACTGAAGAAGAATAATCACCGTTCACACCAAGGGCAGAAAGAAACGCCTTCCTTTGCGAAGGAAAACTCTGAAGCACTTCCAATGCAGACATCACACAAGGAGTATGGCCTAAATCCTCGACAACTGAATAATTCTGGGTGACTTGGGCATTTGGATTATGCCCTGAATGCTTAAGGACTCCCTTAGGAATGTAAGGTGCAGTCTCAGGTTTATCCACATTTTTCTCAATACGCAAAGGGGACCCTAGTGGATTAGGTTCTTTACCTGGGCTGGGCTGTGACAAACCATAATCTTTCGCACGCATCACAACTTTCGCAGCGCGTACCATATTAATGCACCCACGACCACTAGTCTTCGGCGGATCATCATCATCATCAGACTGGTCATGGGACTTCGAGTTCATATTTTGATTATGCGGTAAAGGGTTAGTTAGCACAATTGGGCCCTGTGCCAAGAATTGCGAAGCTTCCTCAATACGAGGGCACAAGTAAGTGAGGTGATCATCCTTACACAACTTGCAAGGGAACTTAACCTTATGTTTAGCTTGCTTGTCCCCCCCAGCATTTCAACCATTCTTGTCATTATTGTTAGCATTCTCATTCTTATTGCCACCCTTATGATTATTTTTACCGTTTTTCTATTCTGTTCGAGCTGTAGGTTACCCTTCTGGTCCGACGATTGCACATACAGTACATTCACCGTTTGGGTGAGTTGAGATGAAGTCGTAGCTTGTCCTGAGGTAGATTGGTTGATTGACAACTGACCAACTTGTTTTGCAACTGAATCTGCAGGTTTCGCACTTGCACAACCCACAATGCCATCGACATGTGGTCCAGGTTTGAATTTGGGATCAAAACTGGAATGAGGAGCATTGGGAATAATCTCATACAACAAACCGGACTGAGCATAGATCAAGTCCAGTTTCTGCACCCTAAAAATCGCTTGTTCCTCATTCTACACTCTAGATGTGGAAACATCCTTCGCTATATATGGCAATAACAACTTGAGGAACCACTCGAGGAGGAATTCCGGCGGTATAAAAGCTTTAATTAACCTCTTCTGTCTACGCCACTCTTGAATATGATCAGAAATATGTGTGGCTTTATCTTTCCAAAATGTCGACAAGAGTTCAGTACCAATGTCATAACGCACTGGTAGCTGGAAGTGATTAAGAAAATTCATCGCAAGGTCATCGAACAAAGCGAAAGCACCCCTAGGTAACTCTATATACCATTTCGCAGCAGGCCCTATGAGGGTGTGTTGAAATAGTCTCAAACGGAATGAGTCCTAATGTAATGAATTCGAAGAGCACCATAGGTGAAATGTAGTAACGTGTTCACTTGGATCCTCTCCCGGTTTTCCCTCAAACTTAGGTATGTCCGAAGGAAGCTTGGTAGGGACAGCCAGCCAAGCTAGGTCATGAGCCACAGGATCGTTCGTCAGTCTCGATAAGTCAGGGATTAAGCATCGCGAGGAAAGGGAGCCTAGGATGGTGAGGTCGATGGACCGCTCCCTGATTCATATAGGGTTGAATACCACCATGGCCTTGGCCATAGTGTCCTCCTCCCGTATGACCCGTATAGGGCGGCGTGGAAGCACCATAGTGAGGTGGACCTTGACTAGTAGGAACTACAAAGCCGTAATTAGGAGAGTAAGCAGGTTGTTGATACCCGCCTCCATAAGGTGAAGAACCATGTCCGTACTGCATCCCATAATAGGGTCCATAGGTCATCTCATGTGATGCCCCATGAGACACTCCGTAGGTAGGAAGATACGCTCCAGAAGTAGGAATATACATACCGGAAGTAGGGATATATGCCGCGGAAGTAGTAATATGACCTCTAGAAGCATGAACATAGCCTCCCGAAGCAACGGGTGGTATGTAAACTTGAGACACAATTGGTATAGTAACTGCAGTATGGACCTGACTTATAGCCATGTGCCGACTTGAAGGACCACGTGAATAATGTGGAGGGTGGACATTTGAAGAACTAGGGATAGAGGACGAAAGGATATGAGTAACCAAGTATGTACTATCACCTATCGTCACTCGTCTCGGGTCTGGTATCCTAATCGGATCGCTAACTCTAGACCTAGGAGGGATATATGATGTAACTTCCACCACTGGGACAGAAGGTGCAATGTGACTAGTGCTCCCAAACCTCTCCGCATGGTAAGGAATGAGAGTGCCCCCAGGCATAGTGTTAGGCTCGAAGTCGGATTCGACATGAAACGCCAAATCATGTGTAGGGAAACCAGACATAGCATAACTACCGTAGCTAGTGCTGGCAGGTTCAAAATGAGTCTCGGCGTCCTCCGGCATTCCATGCCGGTAATGCGTCAATGGGGAATCAGCCCTAGAGTGAGTAGGTCTGTTACCACCTAAGTTGCACTTAGTGGTTTTTATCAAGTGAGCCCGGTGAACTGGACAGGGTTAACTTGTTCGGACTTCAAAAAGACCTTTGGAAGTACTTATGGGAAGTGCTTGTTGTATCATATCACACGTTCATACCCCATGGGGGAATTGTAATAAATGTTCTAGCATGATAGTGTCTGTAAAAGAATCAATCTCTT
>LPNX010531287.1:33343-137213 GCA_001517045.1 Pseudotsuga menziesii | reverse complement strand
ATTAATAAATTGATGAATAATGGAGCAAATCCAAAATCAATAACTCAATGGATTCTCAACCAATTTGACTGAAATCAATCAGATATGGAGTAGATTGACTGGATCTGACAAATCCTCAACTAAAGGAGGGGATCAAATCTGATCTAGAGCTGATCTATAGTGGTCTTCATGGGGAATTGCACCCTCCCTCTCTCCTCAACACGTTTTGGCTCTCCTGGATGCTCTGTGGACTGATGTGTCAGTGTATGGGTTGATGTGTCAGCCATATCAGGCCCTCGGTTGACAAGTAGGCTCAGTTCAGCCTCAGTTCTACATTGATGAACTATCCATCAGATGATTTCACTTGATTCCATGAGGAATTGCGCCCCCCTAGGCTAGATGGCCTGCAAATTGTATATATCCAGGAACATCCTCCTCTTCCAAGCTAGTTAGACCTGGATTGAGGTGTTGTTGCTCTTGTACTGTATTGTTTTTTCATTCTGGAATAAAGAAGCTTTGGAGGAAAGAACTATGGTGTAATGCTCTTCATGTGTGGATGTTGATTTTCAAATGCTTATGAGGTATAATCTGATTTTGTTTATCATTGCTTTGCTGGTTAATTGTTGGCCTTGAAGGAGAGAGCTCCCTCCTATTAGGGTAAGAGTTTATTCTAGTTTTATTTATTCTCTTACTGCTGCTTGTTCCAGATCTATTGGATTTGTATGTATTTTAAGTTTAATTGCATGCTTTCCAATCATCTCCTTTGGCAGCACCTATGTTTTAACCATCTGTTTGTGCAAGGGTTTTCAAGTTGCAGGTGATCTCACTGGTAGAAGAGGTTGAGTTGGTTTGAATCTTCCTCATATTCAGTATCTTATGAATGACATATTCCCTTGGTGTTCCACCAAAGCAGAATCCAAAGCCCAACATTCCCAGGCTTCAAACACTCTTTCTCTCTCTTGCTCCTTTAAAAATCATTAAACTTTCCTCAAACTATTACTTTAAGGTTTCTTTTTAAATCTGATCTATCTCATCAAGAAAAGCATACATAGATCTAATTAGAAAGATCCCTTCAAATTTCTAGATCTTAGTTTCATTGTGCACATAAAGTTCAAATTCAAGAGATCTAGCTAAATTGCCTTAGTTTCGCAAGTAGTTTATTGAAAAATTCATAGCTTGCTGTTAAGGTAGTTTCATTTGCTGTTCAATAATTTCAATATTCTGCAATATCAGTGCTTTTAATTGGCTTCACAAACAGCAAGCCAAGATCCCAAGGAAAGCTTTCTTTCCTTGGTTCCTTTTTCATCGGTTTAGCTAGTTTAATTTCATTAATTTTTTGAGATAAAGTAGGCTGACCCAAAGGTACTCTTAAAGTGATTTGGGGAATTTGTTATTCTAATTTGCTCGCTGTCATTTAGCAGGTCTGACAGAGAATAAAGGAAGCTGTTGTCCAAAGTGGCTTTTGGAGCGCTCAAATCCCCCCATGGGTTTCTCTTTTGCCACATAATTTGTAATTTTTTTATATAAACTGTAATATCTTGGTTTCAGCCTATATAAGGACCAAGAAAGCTCTATTTTATCAGTGCTTTGATATTGTAACCTCTGTAATAAAATCATCCTTTGAATAAGCTCATTCGAGCCCATTCCCCATCCCCCCTGGGGGGATTCGCGTCGGTACCATTTTCGTTGTTTTTCTGCTTATTTTCTTTTTACTAGAATTGATCTAATTTGCAGGGTAGTATATTTGATCTTGTTATTAATTCCATATTCCATATCTTACTTTCAAAAGTAATGATAATACTTACCCGACGATTTCCCGAGTGACCCGAAAGGGAAAAGAGATTCGTGGTAGGATTAATCAGAAAACTAGATTTGTGTAGTTGTTTTATTTTTTCTATCATTTTTTTATCAGCAGCTTTAAAATTAACCCCTCCTCGATTGCCCGATTGAGATCCACTTGGATCGAAAGAGGTTCTTGGAGGCTTTTCTTTTAATCAAGAACACATCTCTTAAAAACTTATTAAAATTTACAAGACTCCAGTGTGTATGCTCTACACTTGGCTGCGGTTCGTCCAATCAGTCAAGCTGTATCAAAAGCACTTGGATGACTAGCTTAATTAGGACTCACCTTCCCCAATTAACAAACCATCAGGTGAAAATCCAACACCTCGATCAAACCTTTACGGTGGTAAAATACCCAAAGGAAGCGGGAACCTACTGAAAAGTGACCTCGGGGCGCCGATCTCTATCACACCCTAACAGATGCATCACGAACATAGCCCCAGAGACTCCATTTTATCCCACATATTCCTTGCGGGTAGCCATGTAGGTTTTGTTTTGGACATACTCCAAGTACTCTCGAGTATATCTGGAGTCCCCCTTTTAGCCTAATTTAAACAACTCATACTCCAATTTTAACTTAAAACATACCAAGATGCAATCGCAAAACATTCACTCCAAGCACACGCAAGCATATTGATCTCTTTGATTTGACTCCATTATTAAGGCAGTGGTCATTTTTGCTTCATATATATATTATTTATCAGCTTTGTGCTTCCGTGTGTTATTTTCGTATCTTGTCATCTTCAATTGTTATAGTTAAAATATTCAAACTCCTAAAAAACTATTTCAGTTTAACATCACCACACTAAGAAATCATCCTTAGTAACTTAATAGGGTCTACCCCCTTGGCTCCGTTAGGAGTTGAGCCTAAATGGAGGAGTCAAGAACAAGGTGACAGCCTTGACTCGAGACTTGCCCCCAAGGACACATCGAGTGGCTTGAATATTTCTGCCACATGATCCAGGTGTGTGAAAATGCGGCAACACTTTTTGGTGCCGTTTCCGGGGATAAATCTTTTTATTCCCGAGTACGACTTAGCTTAACTTTTTTCTAAACAACTAAAAAGATAAAAAAAACTTTTGATTGATCTAGTCTTTAAAAAAAAAAACATAAAAATTAAAACTCGATCCATCTGGCGACTCCACTGTCTAACATCCCTTCAAGAATTTCTACCCGAAGAAACCGCCGACAATTATTCAATCCTCTCCCTGATCCCGAAAGGTTTATTAGGGAAATATTGAATAGGCAAACTTCTCATAGAAACCTTGAGGATTTAGGAGACCAATCCATCTCAGATATCCATCACATATTTGTAGAGAGTCATGTTCACTAATATCAAGAAATGATGGAATTTACAAACCCTTGACTTTTCTCATATAGCAGGTGCTCCTCATAATATTCCGAATGATGCGATCAAGAAGCTTTCCAAGTTCGAGGGCAATAATGCCATCTCTGCCAAGTCTCACCTTCAAAAGTTTGAAAATTACCTAGCCAGTTATTGCAATGATGCTTCCCATGACCATGATGATGTCAAGATGACGCTCTTTGCTTTATCCTTGGAAGATGATGCTGAAGAATGGTACTACAACCTAGATGATGATTCATATAAAACCCTTAATGAGTTCCTAGCAGGATTTAAGAAGAAGTGGGGGGGGAATAAAGAACCAAGACATTTGCTTGCTTCCCTGCACAATATAAATAAGATGGAGAATGAAACCATAGATTAATTTAATACTAAGTTCAGGCGTGTGGTTGCGGATCTCCCTAGAGACATCAAGCCAAGCGACGCCTCCATCTTGATATCCTACATCGAAGCTTTCACTGGTTATTTGAGATACCAATTAAGGGATAAAGAGTCGGTCGATCTAAAAATTGCTCAAGATCTGGCCGAGAAAATAGAAAGGAATATGCAAGCTTCGGGCAAGTCCAACATTCCAGGTTACACTAGGGGAAACACTTCGTACAACAAAGAAAAGGGAAAGGCCATTGAGTTATAGGAAAAGGAAACCTCTAAAGACCCCATGGAAAAGATAGCTAGCATGCTGGAAGAGGTGATGACTACTCAGAACCAATTCAGGGCAGAACAATCTATGCAAATGAATAAAATCCAAAACAGAATAGTCACACTAGAGAGAAATAATGGACCTAAGAATTTTCAGCCAAAACAAAGTCAAGTGTATCAAAGGAAATATCCTCAGCAAGAGCCTAGGATTCCAAACCAATTAGACTCAACTAACCTGGTATAAGAAGTAATTCCATGGTGTAGACCTTGTGAGAAATTCCACCCAGAAAGTACTTGCTACATAGCAAACCAGATTATAGAACATGAGATGACAGAGGTCAGTAATCAGGAAACAACATTAGGTGAGTCTGATCATGTGTACATGGTAGGCCGAACCTATCCTCTATCAAACCATCATTGGCAGCAAGCCACTGATTACAGTTTCGAAAAGCAATCACCATCTAAAGAGTACAATCCTAAGGATGAAACCATTACAGAATCTTATAGTGAAACTTATGATGAAAACTATAATATACATGATGGAAGTCCTATGTGTTCTCATATAATGATGATAGTCCTGAAGTTTTACTACCTTGTGACCTTTTCTCTGAAGAAGATGAGTATGAAAATGAGGACAAGTATATCTTGGAGCATGATACAAGTGACGAAGACTCCCTTATCCCCGACAAAGATGTTGATGAGGAGTCTTGGACATTCATGGAAAATCCAGTATGTGACATGAATAAAGTGGAAAATAATAAGCCAGAAACTTTTGATGGTTTTGTCGATTTTTCTGTCTATGGCATATCTAAAAGAGAGAGCATGGACCATGTGGCCTTGGGAAACTTTGATATGAAAAAGGAGCATGCAGTTTATCCATATGATCATTCAGAGTCATATCATGTAGAGCCACACAAAGGAATCAATAATGAAGACATGGAGAAGCAATGTTGTGAAAAGATAGATGTGATGCAGTTATTAGAATATCAGTCTCAACTATCATCTTCACATATAGAGTTTCCTCATGACTTGGAGCCGCTTGGGGCTTATACAGTGAATTATCATCCGGTAAGCCTTGACAATTAGTATGATGGTGTGGTCAATCTGCCTCATCATTCCGATTTGTACATCAACCCTATCCAATCATGGATAGAAGCAGCCTGTGCAAGCACTTACCAGTTTGGGAGGAAGTTTGACGACATTATTCATGCCTATGATTTCCCATCCACCCCGCCCCTTCTGGATCATCACGCAGGTTTGCATTTTTTGAATAAAGTATCCTTACTTTGGCTGGTAACCAAAGACAAGGAAATAATTTTTTATGTTAATAAAATTCGTAGGTGGTTACATTGGATTTTTGATTACACTTAACCCTTTTTATATCATGCTTAGAGTAGGAAAATAAGCTCCTTGAAAGAGAGCATTTACTTTCTGCATTTCTACCTAGCTATAATAAAGCTTTTCTTCTTTTAGTTAGTTACATTTATTTTGTTTAAATAAATCAGCTTAATGGTTCATTTGGTTTTTTATAAAACTTGTGCTACTGAGGTTTTTCTTGTCAAGTTGAGATGTTTCTACAGGTTCTATGAAACCAGAGATTCTGATGTTCTCGTATCCTCTCCTTGCCTCAAAAGACCAGAGGCGTGGAAGCACCATAGTGAGGTGGACCTTGACTAGTAGGAACTACAAAGCCGTAATTAGGAGAGTAAGCAGGTTGTTGATACCCGCTTCCATAAGGTGAAGAACCATGTCTGTACTGCATCCCATAATAGGGTCCATAGGTCATCTCATGCGATGCCCCATGAGACACTCCGTAGGTAGGAAGATACGCTCCGGAAGTAGGAATATACATACCGAAAGTAGGGATATATGTCGTGAAAGTAGTAATATGACCTCTAGAAGCATGAACATAGCGTCCCGAAGCAACGGGTGGTATGTAAACTTGAGACACAATTGGTATAGTAACCCCAGTATGGACCTGACTCGTAGCCATGTGCCGACTCGAAGGACCACGTGAATAAGGTGGAGGGTGGACATTTGAAGAAATATGGATAGAGGATGAAAGGATATGAGTAACCAAGTATGTACTACCACCTATCGTCACTCGTCTCGGGTCTGGTATCCTAATCGGATCGCTAACTCTAGACCTAGGAGGGATATATGATGTAACTTCCACCACTGGGATGGAAGGTGCAATGTGACTAGTGCTCCCAAACCTCTCCGCATGGTAAGGAATGAGAGTGTCCCCAGGAATAGTGTTAGGCTCGAAGTCAGATTCGACATGAAATTCCAAATCATGTGTAGGGAAACCATACATAGCATAACTACCGTAGCTAGTGCTGGCAGGTTCAAAATGAGTCTCGGCGTCCTCCGGCATTCCATACCGGTAACGCGTCAATGGGGAATCAGCCCTAGAGTGAGTAGGTCTATCATGCATGGCTCCTATCTCAGAAATCACAGGACCTAACTCAGCTAAGTCGGGTGAAAGATCATAAGTAGGAGTAAATTCCCCATTGTCTACACAAATGGGAGGAGGTGGTTTAGGAATATCCTCTAAATGGACTCCCATGGTGTGTGAATCAATGTGTGACATAGTCCGCCCGGACTGTCTAGGTCCCTCTCCCAAAGGAGGAGGAGAATTAGAAGGCGGAAGTCCTGCTAAACGACGAGAACGGTGAGGAACCGCACTCGAATCCACAATGACTCAAAAAATAGTAAAGACTCTCTATTTACGTAAACCCTGGGCGAACTATCGTGCACAGAGCAATCACTAATAAAATCTAAATCCAAATGCAAGCAAATAAGGGTTGGATAAGTGAGCTCCCGAATGAAGCAGGTATGTCTCTCCTAGGAGAGGCTTGAGATTCCCATACACAACAAGCGGAGGTACGTAACCAATTATTGTGGCCCTCAGCTTCAATGCATAAAGTGACTGTGCTGTCCGAACCCAACCTGGCTGGGACACCCGCAGAATAAACCCTGCAAAGTACCCCCTTGATATCCTAGGTAAGGCCACGAAGGTCACCTCAATATAATCAATGCTCAGGCAGACAGTCGCAGGTGGGACTGACTGTATCGGCAGGGTAGCAAAGCCCAAAACTCTTGAAAGATCCCTTAGATACGAATACAATCCTAGAAATATCTTTGGTGCTACTCAGTTATGACTAGGGGTCATCCCAATCAATAACCTCTCACACTGCCTCATGCTTAACTTCCTTTTGAGAGGAGGATCCTGAGAAACACTAGTTATATCAAGGATTTCACACACTCACTTGGACAAACACATACATGTTGTTGTTTAGTGATCTTGGAGAATTGACTTACAATGAACTATTCCAAGATCGTAAAACCTAAGCTTGTTGGTGCACCCTAGAAAAGAAAAGAGTGTAGTTCATTTTAATTTAGCGTTGATTTTAGTTGGCTTTATTACTCAAAAATGGGATATGGTCATGCAACTAATGGTGTTATGATGCAACAAGAAGTAAAATGCACACCTAAGAATCAACGCAAATGCATTGTGTCCATGAAAATAGGGTATGCTACTACGTGAAATGCACAATTTTTCTTCAAATGATGAATGCAAATTTTCCTATATGAAGTCCTAACTAGTACTCCAAAGCAAATCTAGTGCAAGTACAATGCAAAGTGCAAAATGCAATGCATGATGATAAGCAAATGTTTTTGGATTTTTTGAAAATAAAAGAGATGCAAAAAGCAAAAGAATGATTCTATGACCCCTAGACTCTGCAAGCATACCCATACAATACTCAAGCAAAGCACTAAGGTAAAAGAACTCTAATGCACTAATCTCAAACAAAAAATCAAAAATGCCATGACAAGAACCTTCTTAAAAAAGAAAAATTTAGTCTAAAAAAAACGTTTCTAGTCAGAAACAGAGGTCTAAACAGACTCAGGCAGTGCCAAAGGAGACTCAGAAAATATCAGAATTCACCCAGCAACCAATTATCTTCCACAAAAAGGCAAAATCAAGGGCATACGCGACTGTTCACAGTATATCCGCGTGTATACGCGGAAATCGAAGATAAACCCGCATGTATACGCGACTGTAAGTCAAAAACTCGCATACAGGAAGAAAGGTGCATAAAATCAAGGCAAACAGACATGCTAAAACAAACTTCACACCAATCAGACTCTACCAAGAATACATGCCCCCATACCCGACACAGAAACAAGAGAGAAAGAGCAATTCAAATTCATTGAATGCCGAGAAAACAACCCCCAAAGGACAACTACTAGGAAATCCCTAGCAGAGTCACCAATTCTATTACGAAGAGAAATTCCTATGGCTTGGGGTACCACAACAGACAGCTTGATTCCAGAAATCAATCCTTTCCAATATGCAATAGAAATTAAATGTCTAACACTAAAGGATTAGACCTCGTACCTTATTCCAGACGGTTGAAGTAGATCCCCATTGAGCTTTCCAACTTCAGCTTGAATTGATAGAATACTCCCTCAACAACAAGTAAACAATACAAGCATTCTATATATCATGGTGTTAGATCTATTCTAGCATATATAATCAATAATGTATAAGCATTTGACATAATCCCATGGGTAAAATATACATTCAAACACACATTATTGGACAGGAAAAGATATTTCTATTAATATAAATCAGAGATTACAAGATACAACCTCTGATGGCGCGTCTGCAAACCAGAGAAACTGAATCCCCCACTTGGGCCTCCACCACTTTAATCCTCCATCTCTCGATAGAAAGCTCACAAGCAAAAGGCAAGCTTGGGAAGAACACAAAAGTGCTCCAAGGGACAAAGGGATGTAAAATCAGGCATAAGTTTCGGCAACAATGGACTATAGTTTCTTTGCTCTCAATTCTCTCTTATGCCTTTAATGTACCAAGGGGTTCCTTATATAGCTTTTCAAAGGGGTAATGAAAGGTCGAATTCGAGCGATCTCAAGGCATAGGGAAGGCCAGGAGTCAAATGAGTTAGATCCATGTCAAGGAAAACTCCAAAAGGATTTGGATTATGCACACATCCCAATGTATGCAGTTTTAGTGGTCAAACCCGCGTATATACGTGCTTATAGGTTTAAAAGTCACGTGTATCATTTTTCATGTGTTTTTAGGGATGATCAAGGAAACATCAAAGGACAAAAAATGGTCCATGGGGTTTAAGGAGTCTGCAGCGGGACGGGACAGGGGAAGGTCATACAAAGTGTGATTCACCTGGAGTGGTGAAATCCGCTATAACAACCATCAGAGGGCTGCCACTTTCAAGGTAAGAGGGAAAAAATTCAGATTTTGAACATTATATGATCTACAAAGCATTTCCAATTGAAATAAAAATTCATCGGGGTCTTCATTTTCTAGTCCATGAAAATTTGGAAAAATGGATGGGGGAACGTACTATATTTGTGACATTCCTCCTAGATCTCTAATAGGGAATTCAAAGGTAACAACTTCTTCATCCTTCTTTCCTACCATATCTTCCCACAACATAAATAACTATTCATATATTATATTGGGGTTCCTCTTTCAAATGTTCCTGTCAGTTTGTTAGCAGGATGGTTGGTACTTTCAATACCACTAAGTGATTTAATTGTAAAATAAGTCCTACACTTGCACACGAGTAAATTGTACGAAAGTAAATTACCTAAAGTTATACATACATCAAATTGAACTTATGAAAAAGTAAACTATCTGCATCTATGAAAATAAAAGTACGCTTAAGGGAAATAAATCAAACTTTGCGTAAAGTAAACAGACTTGTGCGAAAAAGGAACAACAAGGATTTGGGGAGACCCACCAAAGTGGATGCGTCAGGATGTCACACTATGGAAATTCCGTAGTGAAGTCGTCTTTGCGTCTTACGATTTCCCCTTCCCCTTGTTGTGTAATGTAAAGGAAACCTATCTATCCTTACCTATCTAGACTTTGTTTATGAAAAACTAAACTAAAGGAGAACCTAGACTACTGCTACTCACTAAACAAATTTTATTTTTCTACTTTACAGAACAAATCCCTGGCAACGATGCCAATATGTTGGGTGTTATCTCGACTAGATTAATACCAAAATTTTTGGATGTGTTCTACTATCTTAAGTACACCTAATATTTAATTATTGACATGGGTTGGTAGGCTTAGAGTTGCTACAAAATATATCCGAAGGTAGAGGGGTTCCTAGGGCGTTGTAGAAATACTTTAATAGACAAAAGATTGAAAAATATTCAAAATGAAAACAGAGTTAAACTCCTAAAAATTTAATTATTAATGTGATTAAAGAAAAACATCATACTAGGACAATATCAGACTACTCATTAATTAACTCTTCTTCTTCATAATCTAAGAATGGGAAAACTTTCATAAACAACTTCAAAAACTGAGAAAGTTCTAATTTATGAATAAGTAGAAAAATAAATAAAGAAGCAACTAGAAAACTTAATAAAAAAAACTTCAATAAGAGCAAGTAAAAAACTCAATGAAGATAATTTTAAGTTCTTTTCTACAAGTCTTTTCAATAATCACAAAGTGAAAGGAATAGGTCTTATCACTATGATGAATTGAAAAGGTACTAGTATACTGGAAATTAACACACCTAACCCTACAAATGAATATACAAAGAAATATATCAAACATAATTTCAAAACATTAGAGCAATATTAAAGAAGAAAATTAGAAACCAAAAGAAAAAAAATCACCACGCATAATTCAAAGCATGAGTTGGAAAGATAAAACTAAGGATAAAACTTAGTAAATACTTCAAACAATCTAATCTACGGATCAAATAAAAGCATAATCATTATCTAATGACTACAATCAGAGCATAATAAAAAAGCCAAACAAATAGAACTGAAAATAGGTTCAAAAATAAACTAAAAACACTAAAGGTCATATGGAAGGCTGGTAAGCAGTCTAGAAGGAGGGTCTGAATGACAGTCCAATCACACAGTCCGAATGAGAGGCTGTATACAGAAAATAATAAAAACAGACCTAAATGATTTAATCATCAGTTGATTTTGTGCATATGAAAACAAGATGCATAAAGACATAATTTAAACCTAATTAATCATCGTATTTAAAAGTGAAATAAACAAAGAAAAATATATGAAAATAAGAAAATCATTGCATATTAATAAACAAACTGGAATTTAAATTGCATAAACTTATAACAGGAATAAATAGAACTTAATCTATCTAAATTGATAAAAACAACCTATTCTATGTGCTTATTTAAATTGATAAAAACAACATATTCTATATGCTTGTAAATAAGACTGAACAATAAGCTAAGAATGAAAGGATTAAAAGAAAACCTGAAAGAAAACTATACGTGATCAGACATTTGTAAACAAAAACTACATTAACAGCATAGTATGAATTTTATTAACTAGAACAGATACATACTACAGGAAACAAAGAAATAAATAATTGCAGGGACTTAACGACCTAAACAAATTAAAAATAAAATTAATTATCTATAAGGATGAGATAACAAAAACTCGTATGAAAATAGAAACCACATATTGTCAAGGGTCCCTCTCAGCAATCATGGATAATTCCTAGCGAATTCTTGCACACACAGTCATAAACAATAAAGCATAGAGTTCTTATTAAACAGAAGGAATATAGTTACAATCTTCTTCTCTTAAAACAAACTAAATATCTACCTAATGGATTGATTAATCGCTTATCTCTTTGTATGGAGGTGTTTATATACACACTGTCTTCAAGAGGTTGAGCAAGTCGACCCTTTAGTGGTCGACTTCTCTTCTAAATTTAGTCAATAATAAAAGGCAATAACAGTTTACAGGCCAGCACATAGGCATATCCCTTCTTTGGTGTAATTCTGGTTTTCTTCATTGTGAACGTGGCATGCAGGCTCCTCTTCAATGTGAGCATGGCGTCATGCTGGTGTAACTACTCCTCCTTTCGTGTGACTAATGGAGTGGTGTTGGTGCAGGAAATTTACACAATGGGTCTTCTAGAACACAGGTCCTTCATCAGCATGTATGATGTGGCATGCAGCCCTTTCCTTAGCACAACTAATAGTGTGGTATCAAATGGAGGTGAGCACACAATGGGCTTCCAGAACACAGGTCGTTCCATTCTTCAAAGCGCCCAAACTGGTAACAATTCAGATTTTAAGCGGAGGAGGCCACGGCTGATCCTTTTGGACTGGAAATGTTCCATCCTCTAAACGCATGGATGACAAGCAGCGTGATGGCAATCTTAGGCTAAGAGCCTCTTCAATCATCAAACATGTGGGTAGTAGGCCATTTGTAGAACTGTTTCAACGTTAAATGCCTGAAATCAGTTATGGACAGTGTGCAAACTAATTAGCGATGAGCTGAGTGCATTTTGTTTATAGATTCATCCAAACATACTACATAACCTGCAAACAACACATATTAATTAATATATCAAATATGCTTTAAATAATATATATTTAAGTTAATAAAGTCCTAAAAATGATATTAATAACCAAAATTGAATAAACATTAAATTTGTTCTTACCTTGTGCTAAATAACATTCTATATGACATAAAATACACAAAAGATAGTAAAATATGCATTTAAATGTTTTATTTTAATGCAAAAAAAAGATAACAAAATGAGGCCCAACAAGACCCAGAGAGGATTAAAGCAATAAAATAGATCTCTTTACCCCATAATAAAAAAGGCATGTAGTCTTTTATGGGGATAATAAATTTTGTGCGAAGGTTTGTGTGAGACTTTGCTCAAATAGTCACACCTTTGCAACAAATGGTCAAGCAAAGTGTTCAATTCAAGTGGACTGATTTAGAGAAGGGTGCATTTAACAAT
Source organism: Pseudotsuga menziesii (assembly GCA_001517045.1). Lineage (NCBI taxonomy): Eukaryota > Viridiplantae > Streptophyta > Pinopsida > Pinales > Pinaceae > Pseudotsuga > Pseudotsuga menziesii. The sequence goes on along the minus strand of LPNX010531287.1, from coordinate 124,581 downwards.
ATCAAGACATCAATAGCTGATGCACCATCCCTTAAAAGTACCAACTTTGAAAAGTACTTCATCTTGTACACTTTTGCTTCAGATGATTCATTAGCAGCAGTGCTTACGTAGAAAGAAGAAGGGGGAGATGACTACCCTATATCGTTTATGAGAACTAGTCTACAAAAGGATGAATTGAATTATCCCATAGTTGATAAGCAAGATTATGTAGCTTTTAAGGTGGTGAAGCAATTTAGACCGTATATACTAAAGAATCGTACCAAAGTGTTAGTTCCACACCCGACTATCCGATCTCTTTTTGTACAGAAAGAGTTTGGAGAAAGAAGAGGTAACTGGATAACGACCTTACAAGAGTACCACTTAGAATTCAAACCAACAAACATAGTCAAAGGGAAAAGGATCTACGAATTGATGGTTGAGATTCAGGACAATGAAGATAACAATTGGGAGAATGAAGCTGAGATACACATGGTGAATGTATGTCCTTTATTTACAGCTCCAGAATACCGGTACAGAGACTTGGTCCATTATCTTCAAGAAGGATACTTTCCTGAACACTAGAATCCTAAGAAAAGGAGAGCATTATGCCTAAAGTAAGCCTCATATCAGATTATTGATGGAGTTTTGTTTAGAAAAAACTATGATGGAGTTTTTCTCAAATGCTTGGAACGTGAAGATGTAGCTAAGGTTGTTACAGAGATACATGATGGACATGTTGGAGGTCATTTCTCGAGAGATACTACAGAACATAAGATTTTGAGAGCTGGGTATTACTGGCCAACTCTGTTCAAATATTCTCATGCTCATGTTAGGAAATTTGATACTTGTCAAAGGAACGGTGGAAGACAAGCAAAGGCGGCAGGACCATTAAAACCAGTTATTATTTTTGAACCATTCGAGCAGTGGGGGATTGATATTATCAGAGAAATCAATCAAAATTAATCATTTCAGCACAAGTACATTCTGACAGCAACAAACTACTTCCCCAGATGGGTAGAAGCCATTCCATTGCGAAAAGTGAATGAATATGTACTTATGGACTTATTGCAAGACCATATTATGACCAAGTTTGGGGTTCCAATTTCCATGGTTTCTTATAATGCTTCCTATTTTTCATCTATTAGACTAACTGCATTTGCAAATGAGAAAGGGATTAAGTTACACTATTTTGCTAACTACTATCCACAAGGTAATGGTCTAGTAGAATCAACAAATAAAAATCTCATTAGGATTTTGAAGAAAATGGTAATTCAAAATCAAAGGAGTTGGCACATAGCTCTTCCTAATGTGCTCTAGGCTGATCGAGTCACACCCAAGAATTCCTTAGGTGTGTCACCCTATACTCTAGTCTACCGGAAGGAAGCCATTCTTCCTCCAAATATTTTGTTGCCTTCCTCTCAACTGCCTCAAGCCTCTAGAGGAAATAAGAATGAGGTCCTGCAAATACAAATCAATACCCTGCTAAAGGTCAAAGAGTCTAGATCCAAATTAGGAGAGAGGTTTAAGCATCAGTAGGAAATAGTGAAGAGATGGTTTGATAAGCACAAAGCCAGAAAGAAGGAATTTGAAGTAGGTGATTTGGTTCTTAAATGGGATCACCTGCATGATGAGAAGGGAAAGCACACTAAATTTCAGCAATTATGGATAGGCCCTTTACAAATTGCATAGAATTTAGGCCCCTCAACCTATAAATTACAAGATTTACAGGGGTGGGAAGAGAACTTGCTAGTCAATGGTTTAGTTCTCAAACCGTATTTTTCTTAATGTTGTTTAGTTTTATTTGTACATAAATAAACCTTTTTTATTGGTTTCAAGTCTAGTTTTCCTTAGATTAGTTCTACTTTTTCACTATGATTTATTAGATTCTGATTTCTTGTAGTTTCTTTACTTTACTTTATATTTTCAATAAACTAGCACAACCTTTGGCTTTGTATTTCATTAGAGTTCTGGATAAATTGAAAATATTTTGACTGAAGGACTGCTTGTTATTTGCACATATATCAGGCTTAAATATCCTTTAAGATTAGTAGATTATATGAATATATTTTGAACACATTGAAGTCCTGTTTAATCCCTGTAAAATAACTAAGGTTAGAAAAGTCCAGAATACTAAGTTTGAGGCTCCATTCACTTCACACTAAAGTCTGTCCTATGAAGCTAACAGCAAAAGACCCATGGAAAGGAAGAAGGGTGAACAATTGTATGGTATTTAAATAATCCCATGCCACAAATGAAAGCCAAAAGGCAAAAAGAGACAAGTCTCCCAAAAAGAAAGCATAGATCAAAATACATAATGAATAAAATTAGTCTGGATAAGATTGCTCAAAGGTTCTTCTCCGTCTGTGAGCTGAAAAACAAAATATCTCGCACACAAAATGACAATATGGATGGAAGAATCTAAAGCAAATTTAAAATTAAGAAAAGTAGTCCGGGAAGACTAAAAAGGACAAAAGTCTGAAAAAGCATCAAAAGAATGAAAAAGGCATGAAAATGAGGAACAAATGAATATATCTATTCACACCCTATTACGATCATGTGGTGTCTAAGTTGGAAGCAGTCTGAAGGCAGAAGTACAATGAAATTCATATCTTGGCCTCAAAAGAGTTATCGAGACTTTGAAATCATGGTTCCCCTTTCCTATTGGATAGTAATTAGTGTTAAAGTTTATAAATCTTGCATTCTAGAAAATCTGGGCATCTTAAAGAAATTTGATTCAATCTGTTTTAACAAGATATTTTAGAGCAATTCTAGTTTTTAAAAGTTAGTTTTCATAGATCTGTGTTTTCCAGCAAGTCACCAATTGTTGCTGCTGCAACAGCTACCCAAAAAAAAATTATTTATATTTTTTAGGACCCCTTTGAAATTCTTAGTTTCTCCTTAAAGTGCTTTGATTTCGATTCTCAGCCTTTACATTTTTTACACGTCATTAAAGGTGATTTTTGATCCGTTGTTGCAGGTGATTTTCCATCTTCGAGCTGCTACGGTGGATCCTTCTTTGGTTTCAAGCCGTTGCGGCGGAGCCTTCTTTGGGTTTGGGTGGCTACGACGGGTCAGTTTCCATTTGCAAGCCGCTATAGCAGACATCTTTCTTGTTGCATCCCCGTTATTTTTAAGCTTCTGCTACAGCGGAATGTTTTGAAAGTCGCGCCCACTATGGAAACAAACTTTTGTATTTTCTTTGGGATTGGTCTCCGGGAGCTACTACGGAAGACGTTTCCTTTGGTTTGAGCCACTATCGCGGGTGGTTCTACGATTATGTTGCGAAGGTGGTTTCTGATGCGATGTCGCTATGGTGGAGGCATTTCATGTTCACGTTCGATGTGGGGAAAGGACACGCCATTGTGGAGGATGTTTGAACTCAAAGCTGCTACAACGACTGACATCGTATGATCCTCACCGATATGTTTTCAACGGCCGAGCCAGGGGAAGGAAGATGGAGAAGTTTGGAGTTATAAGCCAGTAGTTGTGGTTGGATTAGTTTTTTTGAGCCGTCGCATCGGGATGTTTCCCATGATGACTTACAATTTCAGCCCGAAGCACTTGGTGTCGATGATGTTTTTGGTCTCACATGTGCAAGTCTTAATGACCTTTTTCAAAGACCCTGAAAGCCTTTTTATTGGAAAAATGCGAAGTATTTTACCTTTTTTTTTCTTTACGGAGTCAGTTAGGAATTGGAGAGGCATTTTTTCTTGTTCAAGTTGACATTGCGATTTCCTTAGTGGAGCTCATGTGGTGCGTACTCACCAATTACTTGAAATCGCGTGTCGAACCTCGAACCTAACAAGTAGACTTTCGATCCTTTTTGTTTTCAAGTGGTTTATTTTTTAATATTTAAAGGTTGTCCATCGTTGATTGCCGGGGGAGGGTTAGGTTATGACTTTGTCTAGGTATATAAATGTTTTTTAAATCCCATACATCTTTAGGTTTGGTCATTTTAGCTTGCCCGCCTACGAAGCCTGTCCTTTTTCCTAGATGCGTTTTTCCCAGTCGGCTAGGTTAATAATAATTTTTCAGGGAGCCAAGTGTTTTGTTGACATGAAATTAGTAGGAAACCCACTTGGGGGCATTGGTATGGGCTGCGGTCTCCTTGTTTTGCTCAAATATCTGGTTTATAAGTATTGCCATGGAATATCGGGCCTAGTTTTACCCTAAGGCACTGCCATTTGCAAAGTTTGAAGTTCCATTGTGCCTATGGGAAAGAGTTTTTGGGGCTGAGTGGGGGGATTTTTCCTCTAAAAAATAAAAGTGCAGAGGTTTCGATAAGGTTTTTTGTATTCAACATTGTTTGTATAGTCGTATCCCTGACCAGTGCTCTGTATTTCCTGTTCTAATGGATGAAATTAGTGGAGTAAGACAAATTTAGGGTTTTAAATGATGTATACAATATGTATTTGTCTATACGCTTACATTGATAATCATCGGTTTAAAATATGGGCACTAAGACAGCTCCATTTTTTGTAGGTACAGTTTACTGCCTAAATCATGATGAAGAAAGGAAGGAAGAAGCTTAAAATTGCTGAGAGCAATTCTGACACAGAAATTTTTGAGGTCCTGCTAGTAGTAAAGACTAAGATAGTGTATGAGGACATTAAGACGATTACAGGAGCAAGGCCTAAGCTGAAGTGGGGCCCGATCTACCCCATGGTGGTTGAAAGAAAAGTTGCAGAAGCTGGTGTGGGAGACCTAGCTTTGTACAAGAACATTTGGAGGTCTAGTTAACCAAAATAACAGCTAGGCTAGATATCTTTCCCTATGTGGAGGTCATTGGATGGATGTTTCCTAAAATAGACATAGTAGGAATGATAATAAATGATGAGGAAGGCAATCTTGTTGCATCTTTCGTGCCTTCATTCATTTCAACAGCCTACAGTCTACCGGAAAAGAAAATAAGTGTAACAACATAGTGGGTCAAGAGTCTGAATTTTGACTATACAACCACACCAAAGCAGATGATGGCTGAGGGAAATACCTTTAGACATAAACAGTTAGGAGAATATGAGACGGCCCATGTTCGAACCCCTTTCAATATAATAGCATTGATGATAACCAAGCTGTATGGGAAGGTTGATGGGAAGACGTATAATTTTGGTTGGATTCCTCTCATGTACTATGTAGCTATGGAGGGAACAATTTTTAACTGGGCAGATATAGCTACTAGAAACTTGTCCAAATGTGTCAAGGCAGCCCATGAGGGTTTGAAACAAAGCAAATCAGAATTTTTTATGTCATCTTTCTTGATAGATTGTATACTCTTTAGACACAGGCTTGAGAAGCTTAATTGTGTGTGGAAAGAGGGGAAAGCCCCTATATACATTGCATATCAAATTCTGGCATCCCATAAATATCACAACCATTACCAGTTGATTTGCGAGGAATTCATCAGGCCCCTGTATAAGTTGATCTTTCTAGAAGATTGTCCATGTCTATCACAAGGAATCGTAGAATCCATAAGAGAATATGGAGATTATTTTTTCACATAAGAAGGAACGTATCTGAGAATGTATGGGAGCACCAAAGCACCCTCACTACTTCCCATGTATGCAACAGACTACATAGTACATAAGGAGGTAGTTAGATAAGTATTTCTAGATGGTTTTGGAAACTATTTGTTCAATATAAAGAAAGTTGTGTTTCCACCCGTACCTTTTTATGTAGGGAGCTATAAGTTCAACAAAGTCAAGAATGCTCCAAAGTTCATTAAAGAACTGGAGATTTTCCATTTTGGACAGAAAATATTTCACCAAAATGATTCATAAGGAAAGGTGGCATCTCACAATGTGCATTTCGAATATGCAGACTATATAGATAAAGAGGAGCAAGTATTCAGGAATGTCTACAGCATGGCAGCTGTGAGCAAGCGGTTGAAGGGAAAGGAACCTAGGGTCAAGGGAAGTAGCAGCAAAAAACCAAAACCAATTGAAGGAAAATAAGAAGTTGCAAGGAAGGCCCAAGAAGAAATTTCTTGCAACCTTGCAGCTGGAGCAAAGAATTTGTTGGCAGAGGAAGCACATAAGGATAAAGAAAAAGAATGCAGAAGCTATCTTGGATAAAATTTCTAATATACAAAAATATATTGCTTAGAAGATGCAAACCATGAGCTAGGAATATAGGATACAAAAGAGACCACAGAGGGGAAAATTCAAGAAAATGAAGAAGCTGTAGCTGGTGGAGGTCAGGAGAAAAGCCCTGTTCAGGATAATACAGAGAACCCTCCATCCACATCCAGCAACATCCTTACTGGGGTTCATGTCCCCATAGCTGAAATGGGGCTAATACCATTTACCCCATATAAGCAATATGATGTGGCGTGCTTGGAGGATATTCATTTTTATCCTAAAACAAAATCCATTACGTGGAGAACAAAGAAAACCTTGAAGGTAGGGACTCAACCACCAGTGACCATAGTGACAGAGAGGATGGTCATGAGTAATTTATAAGCACACCCAAAGCAAGTAGCTTCTATGGGAATTGCAAATTCCTATGCCAATTCTTACAATGTCGACAGGCTTACAGAAACCATTGAGTAGTACAAGGGGAAGATGGTAGAAATGAAGGAAGTTTTGAGGAAAGAAGAAAAGATAGCTAGAGAATCCAAAAGAAAATATGAAGCTACCTTGTTAGGTTTTGAGAATCTCCAATAGGGACACCAAATTTTAGAAGAAGAATGGGACAGTTTGAAATCATCCAATGAAGAGTTAAGTAAGGAGAAAGGAAATTTGGAAAACAAGGCTGCAGAATTAGAACTATAGAAGACTACTGGTGAGCAGAAAGAAAAACAGTATGAAACCCAAGTAGCAGCATTGGAGGCACAAAGGGCTTCATTGGAGGTTTTGTTAAAGGTGGAAAATGAGCAAAGAACAGATATAGAGCCATTGACAAAGCATGCCCTCATGCTCATAAATAAAATTTACCAGATGCAGCTCCAGATAGCAGATGATATGTTGAAGGTTCGTCAAGTGGAAGCTAGGTTGGAAGAGATTTTAGGTATAGCTTCCCATTTTAAAGACGACCCATGATGTCCTGGAAATCCTTCAAGGGCGTTTGAATTGGTTGGAAACAACCAATGAACGTCCAGGAAATGCACCGATCAAAGACTCTAAGAGAGTGAAGATGGCATATGAGCTGATAGAATTTGGAAATAAAACTGATGAGGAATTGATAAGGGAAGCCCATAGGACTAAAGGAGTTTGCACAGAGTTCTATATAAAGGTTCTTTTAACTTACAATCGTTTCTAATCATATGATAAGAAAAGGTTAGATGAATTACAAGAGCATGAATAATACTTGAAACAACTGTAGACTAGATGGCAGGAGGATGAACTGGGCATTCAACTGATCAAAAGTTTGGATGAGAGAGTGCTTGAGTGTAATATCCCAGGTAGCAGTAAGCAACCATCTATTGGAAGATCAACTTTGATTGATTCCAACAAGGATGACCAATATAAAATCTCAAGTTTCCAAGCATGAGGTCACTATTAGAATTCTAGAGCCATCAGAGTTTGAGACCATAGTGACAGATGCCAATACATGGAAGCAGTTCATTAATGAGGTGGATGGGCCCACTTAGAATGTTTGTTTTATTGACACATATTTTGTAATATTTATATTTTTCCTAAATTAGCAAACTCACTAGGAGACAAATTCATTTTTTGTAATTGATTTGTAAAGGAAGTCCAAAGGGCAAGGAAGGCCAAAAGACATTTCAAATTGTATAAATATAGATCAAGTCGATGGAGGAAAGGAATTTTCCATGCTATCTTTTTGTGAGTTTTAATGTAAGAAGAACTACTTCCTCTTATAATAAATAAGGCTATATTTTCTGCTGGAGCAAGGGAATTTGACTTGGTTGGAAACAACCAAGGAACCTCCAACAAATGCAGCGATCGAAGACTCCAATAGAGTGAAGATGGAATATGAGCTGATATAATTTGGAAATAAAACTGCTAAGGAATTGATAAGGGCAGCCCAGAGGACTAAAGGAGTTTCCACAGAGTTCTATAGAAAGGTGCTTACAACTTACAATCGCTGCCAATCATATGCCAAGAAGAGGTTAGATGAATTACAAGAGCATGAATAATACTTGAAACAACTGTAGACTAGTTGGAAGGAGGATGAACTGGGCATTCAACTGATCAAAAGTTTGGATGCAAGAGTTCTTGAGTGTAATATCCCAGGTAGTAGTAAGCAACCATCTATTGGAAGATCAACTTCGATTGATTCCAACAAGGATGGCCAATATAAAATCTCAAGTTGCCAAGCATGAGGTCAGTATTAGAATTCTAGAGCCATCAGAGCTTTAGATCATAGTGACAGATGCCAATACATGGAAGCATTTCATTAATATAGTCCATGTTTTATAGTACATTACTCATCATCCAAAATTTGATCAATAAATAGTGTAGGTAAGTTATCTTTAGGATAGGCTCAATTTAAATCATGGAATGTAGTGTATATTCAGATCACTCCCTACTTCTTATCCACCAAAATGGGATTTGAAACCCACTCCATCAAGGGAACGTGATAGATAAAACTAGCTTTAAGCAGTTTCTCTATCTCAGCTTTAATGGTGGGTGCTTTTCTAGGATTGACAACACGCAAACGTTGTCAACCCGGTTTTGTATCTGGATAGGTTTTTATTTTTTGTTCGACAATACAAGGGTCTATACTTGGAATTTCTTCGTATGAATAAGCGAAAATATCACAAAACTCCTTAAACAGCTTGGTATACTCTTTGGTCTCATCAGGGGAACAACCCACCCCAATGTAGACATTCTCAATCTTACCAGGATCACAAGAAATATTGATAGGAATTGTTGGTGACAAGTTAGCCATGTTCCCTTTAGCCATCTGACTAGGAGAGCTTAATGGGACCATAGGGCTACCAATTTTTTCACTAAGGATCTCCCTAAATTCATCACACTCTAAACGATCAAGCTAGGGAAGGAAATACGATCTATGTTGCAACTCTTCCCAAGGTTGCTCAATCCCATACATGGCCTCAAGAATAGGTTCATCTAACAGAAAAACATCATCAAGTCGTGAGAGTGAGATGACTCTACTGTCCATGCAGGCAGCACATAAGATTCATCCTCCTCTGTCCGTGAAGAGAAAGGACTAGGATCTACAACATGATCAAGGTTCGGTTGATATGCCACCATTGTTGCAGGAAATGACACATTTGTCTTGACAGGCACACTCAAAGTACTCAGTGAAGGAAGAATCCAAGGATCTCCCATATGAGTAGTGAAAAAGATACTGAATTCGACGAGGATGAGGCCCCACCAAGACTAGACCCAATCATAAGGACGGGCATAGGACAACTAAAGGTTCCCATAAGAGAAGGATACATACCCACACCCACATTCTCAGTTGTCGGCTGAGAATGATCAATAATCAGGATGGAAGCTCCCAATGATGCGTTGACACTCGGATTATGGAATGGCATTTGATCAATAGTAACGATCTTCCCATTAAATGGAAATCAAACCACTTTAAACAGGGAAGAAGTTGCAGCTGGCATATTGTACATCCAATTCCTACCCAGCAAAATATTGTAGTCAAGGGGTGCATCAACCACCTCGACATCGATCGCGATAGTCTTCCCTCCCAATTGGACCTCAAGAGAAGGAAGTATACCGTGTGGCTGAAATGACCTACTATCAAAAGTATTCAACATGTTGGAAGATTGAGATAATGTGGGAGAACCTAAACCCTTCCAACAAGACAAAGACATCACGAAAGTGGAAGCACCTTCATCAATGACAGTACGCATGATATCAGGAAACCCATATCTAACATTACTAGTGCTTGTGGGTTCATAGTGAGTCTCGTCGCCCAGAAACCAATACTGGTGACCCGTGAATGAGGGATCATAACAAAATCCTGAAGGTTGTTCATGTGGTGGATCATATGTGTTAGTAGGATAACCCTCCCCAAACTCGTGAGGTGGGGAGGACATCTCTGGAATCTCATCCTCATGATCTCCCATGGTGTGTGAATCAAAGTGAGAAGTAGTCCACTCGAACTATCTAGTTCTCTCTCCCAAAAGAGGAGGAGACACGGAAGGAGGAATTCTTGATAAACAATGAAAATGGTGAGGTTCTACCCTCGAATCCACAATGACTCAATAAAAATAAAAGACTTAATATAGCTACGCAACCCTGAGCAAACTAGCATGCACAGAGCATACACCTAACAAAATCTAAATCCAAAAAACAAGCAAACCAAGGGTAGGATAAGTGAGCTCCTGAATGAAGCAGGTATGTCTCACCTAGGAGAGGCTTGAGACTCCCATACACAACAAGTGAAGCTTTGTAACCAATTATAGTGTCCCTCAAATTCAATGCATATAGTGACTATGTCCTTCGACCCCTACCTGGCCATGACACCTGCAGAATAACCTCTGCAAATATCCCCTCGATAACCTAGGTAAGGAAACTAAGATCACCTTAATATAATCAATGCTTAGGTGGACAGTCACAGGAGGGATTGACCGTATGGGCAAGGTAGCGAAGCCCGAAGCCTAAAAGCACAGCTGGTACCCTAGGAGTGCACCAGCCAATACCTCAAAGGCCCCCAGATACGAATACAATCCTAGAAATTTCTCCAATGCTAATCAATAACAATCAAGGGTCATCCCAATCATAATTTCTCACACTACCTCATGCTTAACTCCCGTGTAAGAGGAGGATCCTGAGAAACACTAATTATACAAAGGGTTTCACACTCTCACCTAGACAGACACCTAATTGTTTTGTTTAGTGGTCTTGGAGAATTAACTTACAATGAACTATTCCAAGACCCTAAAACATAATCTTGTTGATGCACCCTAGAAAAAAAGAAGAGTGTAATTCATTTTATTAGGCGTTGATTTTAGTTGGCTGTTATACTCAAAGGGTAATTGTCATGCAACTTATGGTGTTATGACACAACATGAAGCAAAATGCACACCTAACAATCAATGCAAATGCATTATGTAGAATGAAAAACAGGGTATGCTACTACGTGAAGTGCAAAAAATTTCCTTCAAATGTAAATGCAGTCATTCCTATATGAGAATATGACTATGATTCACCAGGAAAAAGTAATGCAAGTACCATGCTGATGCAAAATGCAAGCAATGCATAACTATGCAAAAAGCAAAATATTTTGTATTTTTGAATTAAATGAGATATAAAAGAAAAAAAGATGAATATACAACCCTCAAACTTTGTAACCACTCACAAACAACAGCCAAGAAAAGCATCAAGGTAAAACAAACCTAATGCACTAATCTCAAAACAAAAAAGTAGAAAATGAATGACAAGAACATTTCTAAAAATCAAATTAAAAACCAGTCTCTAGTCAGAAACATAGGGTAGATACAAACTCCAAAAGCATCCAAGAATACTCAGCAATCATCCAAAATCACCCAGCAACACTTAATCCTCCAATAAAGCAAAAAATCAAGGCATACGTGACTATTCTAAGTAAACCTGCATACATACACGACTGTTCTAGGAAAACCCATGTGTATACGCGACTGTGAAAGCTAAACCCGCGTACAAGAAGAAAAAGAAAGAAAAATAATGTAAACAGACAAGCTGAGACAAAATTTACTCCATCAGGACACTACTGGGAAAACATGCCCCCAGACTCGACACAGAAATAGAGAAATCAGAGCAATTCAAGTACATTGAATACCAAAAAAACCCCAAATATAAACAACGAGGAACCTCCCCAATGGAGTCACCAATTCTGTTATGGAGAGAAACTTCCTATGGCTTGGGGTGTACCACAACAGACAGATAAAATGCAGAAATTAATCATTTCCCATATGCAAGAGAAACAAAATATCTAACACTAATGGATCATAGGTCATACCTTATTCCAGATGGTTGAAGTAGATCCTCGTTGAGATTTTCCCAATCCCGCTTGCTTTAGCATATCACTCTCAATAACAGTAAACAAGGAAAGCATGCTATATAATATGGTGTTAGATCTAATCTAGCATACATATTCATCACTGCATAAACAATTAAACATATCCATGGATTCAATATTCATTCAATTGCACATTAAATTGACAGGAAAATATATTTCTATTAATTAAATCAGAGATTACACAAGTGACAACCTCTGCCGGCACGTCTGTGAACCGGAGAAACTGAGTCCTCCACCTGGGACTCCACCACCTCAATCCTCCATCTCTCGATAGCAAGCTCACAAGAAAAGGCAATCTTGGGAAGAACACAAAGTTCTCCAAAGGGACAAAGGGATGTAGACTCAAGTATAAGCAAGCTATGGTAACAATGGACTATAGTTTCCTTGCTCTTCAATTCCTCCTCCTCAATGTATCCAAGGGGTTCCTTATATAGCATTCCAATGGGGTAATGGAGGGTCAAATTCAAGCCATCTTGAGGCATATGGAAGGCCAAGAGTCAAGTGGTTCGGACACACATCAAGGAAAACTCCAAAAATATTTGGATTTATGCACACATTTCGATGTATGCGGGTTTCAGTTCAATATCCGCGTATATACACGAATATGGGATTAAAAGTTGCGTATAGCAATAAACAGGTGTTTTTAGGGATGAAATTGGAAACATCAAAGTATAATATTGGTCCATGGGGTCCAAAGAGTCTACAGAGGGAAAAGGAAGGCCATAAATGTGTGATCAACCATGTGTGGTAAAATCAGTTGTAAAACCTAGAATGATAACTAGTTTGAGGAAGAGATTGGTGAAGCAAGTATAGTGGGGGAGTCTAAATATAGAAAACTAGCATTCCTACTCACTTTTGAAATTTTCAATTACAACATGCATAAATGTTTGGTGGACTCTGGAGCATCAGTGAATGTTATGCTTCTTTTAGTTGCAAACAGATAAATGGTCAACCCAAGACAACTATAGGACAAGTTGTCCAATTAGATAGGACTACAGTTAAAGTGGTAGGAGAAATGGAGGATGTCCTGATACGTTTTTCAGCATATGAGAGGGTTTTCCAGTATATATACATTGTGGTAGCAGAAATTCTAGACACTTATGGGCTGGTGTTGATCCGGGACTGGTTGGCGAAATGAGATGGTTATTTTTTCTCAGATTAGTCACATTTGTGGTTTCCCTACAAAGCTTGCTAGAATCAGATAAAGGTGTTAAGGGAACCTCAGATGAAACACAATGTAACATAGTCGGAGGGGAAGAATGAACTAGTTAATTCTGTTTTGGGGAACAATTTTCTTAAGCGTGAACCGGGAAATTATCAAGCTAAAGAAGACAGTGACACATCAGATACCCTGCCCGATCTCCTTTAGTTTTCACGGGATGATAATATTGATTGTAATATAGTAGAGTTAGTCTCAGATGTAGATGGTAGTTTTAATTCAGTAGGGGTAGAAAATAAATTTTGGATTCTTTATTTTGATGGTTCCAAAACCTTGGAAGGATCAGGAGCTAGCTGTGTCCTGATGGATCCTAAAAAAATAATAAATATTTCCTTTCCTGTAGATTAGAATTTAAGTGCACTAATAATACAGCTAAGTATGAGGCATTAGTCCAGGGACTAAAAAAGGTAATGGAATTGAAAGTAAGAAATCTAAAAGTGTATGGAGATTCGGAAATCATTGTTAAACAAGTCCGAAACAAAATTCATTGCATATCACCACATTTGAAGGATTATAAAAATGAAGTATGGGATTTACTAACAAAATTTGATGCATTCAACATCACTTCATTTCCTAGATTAAAGAATGTAGTAGCTGACCTGTTAGCTACTTCGGCTGCAAGGATGGTACCAACAAATAATATATGTTCAACTGAATTGCTTTCCAAGCCTTTCGTTCCAGACAATATCACAAATATGAGGGTTTTTGATGATGATCAACAAATTTTGGAATGTCTAATGAATGATGAAACCTTCAAAGGAGCCATAATAGATGATGAAGAACATCAAGCAAACCTTCAAAATGGAAATTTTATTCCTAAAGGGGTCAGAACTTTAGAACAAATGTTCAACCTAGACACCAAATTTAGAAGACCAGCAAATGTCAAGACACATAGTTCGTCTTTGCAATTCGAATTGATAAATCTAGGGTGAGAGGATGATACTAAAGATGTGAACCTGGGGAAGTGTTGTTCTCCCAGGTAAAGGAGCAAATTTATCAGCTTTTTCAGGAAATAGAAAGATGCCTTTGCTTGGAAATATGAAGACCTCAAAACTTATGACACCAAAATTATATAACATGTCATTCCAATCAAGGTTGGAGTCAAGCCTTTTCAGCAGCCTTTGAGGAAGATGCACCCCAAACTAGAACCTCTAATTCAAAGTGAGGTGAAGAATATTCATGATGCTAATATCACATTCAAAATTAGACATTCATAATGGGTTTAAAATTTGGTGCCAGTACAAACAAGTATGGAGAGATCAGACTTTGTGTTGATTTTAGAAATTTAAACCGTGCATCTGATCAAGACAATTACCCTATCCCACCCATGGAGAAGATATTACAGATGGTCTCGGGCTCTGAGTTGTTTTCTCTGTTAGATGGTTTCTCAAGCCACAAAAAAGTTTTGGTAGCAGAAGAAGACAGAATAAAGACCACTTTCAAAACCAAGTGGGGGACTTTTGCATATAGGAGAATTCCCTTTGGACTCATTAACGTTGGAACAAATTTCCAAAGGGCCATGGATATAGATTTCTGCAGTCTGAATAGCCGAAGTGTAGTGGTTTAATTGGATGATGTCACGATATTTTCTAAGAAGAGAGAAGAGCATGCATTTCATTTAAAACAGATTTTCAAACGTTGTAGAAAGTATGGCATTTCTTTAAACCCACATAAATGAGTGTTCATTGTTATAGAAGGAAAACTATTGGGTCACATAATTTCAAAGAAAGGGATCTCAATAGACATGTTGGGTGTTATCTCGACTAGATTAATACCAAATTTTTGGATGTGTTCTACTATCTTAAATACACCTGATATTTAATTATCGACCGGGATCGGTGGGCTTAGAGTTGCTACAAAATATATGAGAAGGTAGAGGGGTTCCTAGGGCGTTGTAGAAATACTTTAATAGACAAAAGATTGAAAAATATTCAAAATGAAAAACAGAGTTAAACTCCTAAAAATTTAATTATTAATGTGATTAAAGAAAAACATAATACTAGGATAATATCAGACTACTCATTAATTAACTCTTCTTCTTCTTGATCTAAGAATGGGAAAAATTTCATAAACAACTTCAAAAACTAAGAAAGGTTTAATTTATGAATAAGTAGAAAAATAAGTAAAGAAGCAACTAGAAAAATTAATAATGAAAACTTCAATAAGATCAAGTAAAAAACTCAATGAAGATAATTTTAAGTTATTTTCTACAAGTCTTTTCAATAATCACAAAGTGAAAGGAATAGGTCTGATCACTATGATGAATTGACAAGGTACTAGTATACTAGCAATTAACACACCTAACCCTACAAATCCACATACAAAGAAATAAATCAAACATAATTTGAAAACATTACCGAAATACTTAAGAAGAAAATCATAAACCAAAAGAAAAAAAATCACCATGCATAATTCAAAGCATGAGTTGGAAAGAGAAAACTAAGGATAAAACTTAATAAATACTTCAAACAATCTAATCTACGGTTCAAATAAAAACATAATCATTGTCTAATGACTACAATCAGAGCATAATAAAAAAGCCAAAGAAACAGAACTGAAAATAGGTTTAAAAATAAACTAAAAACACTAAAGGTTGGATGGAAGGCTGGACAATAGTTTAGAAAGAGGGTCTGAATGACAGTCGAATCACACAGTCCGAATGAGAGGCTGTATACAGAAAATAATAAAAATAGACCTAAATGATTTAATCATTAGTTGATTTTGTGCATATGAAAACAAGATGCATAAAGACATAATTTAAACCTAATTAATCATCGGATTTAACAGTGAAATAAACAAAGAAAAATATATGAAAATAAGAAAATCATTGCATATTAATAAACAAACTGGAATTTAAATTGCATAAACTCATAACAGGAATAAACAGAACTTAATCTATCTAAATTGATTAAAACAACCTATTATATATGCTTGTAAATAAGACTGAACAATAATATAAGAATGAAAGGATTAAAAGCAAACCTGAAAGCAAACTATACGTGACCGGCCATTTATAAACAAAAACTACATGAACAGCAAAGTATGAATTTTATTAACTACAACAGATACATGCTATAGGAAACAAAGAAATAAATAATTGCAGGAACTTAACTACCTAAACAAATTATAAATAAAACTACTTATCTGTAAGGATGAGATAACAAAACCTCGTACGAAAATAGAAACCACATATTGTCAAGGGGCCCTCTCAGCAATCATGGATAATTTCTGGTGAATGCTTGCACACACAGTCATAAACACCAAAGCGTAGAGTTCTTATTAAACAGAAGGAACATAGTTACAATCTTCTTCTCTTAAAACATACTAACTATCTACCTAATGGATTGATCAATCCCTTATCTCTCTGTATGGAGGTGTTTATATACACACTATTTTCAAGAGTTTTAGCAAGTCGACCCTGTAGTGGTCGACTGCTCTTCTAAATTTAGTCAATCATAAAAGGAAATAATAGTTTACAGGCAAGCACATAGGCATATCCCTTCTTTGGTGTAAGTCTGGTTTTCTTCATTGTGAAGATGGCATGTAGGCTCCTCTTCAGCGTTAGGAGGGCATCATGGTGGTGTAACTACTCCTCCTTCCGCATGACTGATGGAGTGATGTTGGTGCAGGCAATGTACACAACGGGTCTTCCAAAACATAGGTCCTTCATCAGCATGTATGATGTGGCATGTAGCCCTTCATTAGCGCAACTGATGGTGTGGTTTCAAATGAAGGTGAGTACACAGTGGGATTTCAGAACGTAGGTCGTTCCATTCTTCAAAGTGTGTAGACTGGTAACAATTCCTAATTTAAGCAGAGGAGGCCATGGCTGATCCTTTTGGATTGGAGACGTTCCATCCTATGAATGCGTGAATGACAAGTAGTATGATGGCGATCTTAGGATGAGAGCCTCTTCAATCATCAAACACATGGGTAGCAGACCATTTGCAGAACTGTTTCAACATTAAATGCCCGAAATCAGTTATGGACAACGCACAAACTAATTAGCGATCTAGACGGGAAACTCAAAGGTGAGTTGGACGATGAGCTGCATGATGAATTGGACAGTGGTTGCACAAATCGGGTTAATTGATGAGCTGAATGCGTTTTGTTTATAGATTCTCCCAAACATGCTACATAACCTGCAAACAAATAAACATATTAATTAATATATCAAATATGCTTTAAATAATATAGATTTTAGTTAATAAAGTCATAAAAATGATATTAATAACCAAAATTGAATAAACATTAAATTTGTTCTTACCTTGTGCTAAATAACGATCTGCGTCACATAAAATACACAAAAGATAGTAAAATATGCATTTAAATGTGTTATTTTAATGCCAAAAAATGATAACAAAATGAGGCTTAACATTACCCCAAACTGGAGAAATGCCAAGTCCCACTAAGCAAAGAAAAAGATAAGAGATCATACTGTCAAAGTGAACTTTAAAATGTGAGCCAGCAACAGGCATATGTATGAATGAGTGAGTTCATAAAGCTTATAATTAGTTCAACCATGTCCAAAGTAAAACTTTGGACAAGTTGAACATATGACACAAAAGGTATAAAAGTAATCATTTCATAGTTTATATGCATGATTGGGTAAAAGGATAGGGTTACTAATAGTGAAATGATAACTAAAAAACTTTTAAGATCAAAGCATATTCATGGAGGTAAAAACTATTTGCAAAGACAAAATTTGGTTAGAAAATTTTAGTCATAAGTGTTATAATATCACCAAGTTGAGATCATCATGTGGTATTTCATTTGGATTATCCTTCAATCTTAATATAGTACTCCATATTGATCTTCTGTAAAAATATACTTCATGCTATAGCCAAGTTCCATTGCTAATTTATCCTAAAAAATAGTCATTTTTGTTAGAGAAAATAGATCTGTCATAAATAATGAAAAATAAAAACAGTCTAATTTTTCCTAATCCTTCTTCCCCCAAACCAAAGGTATGGCATGTCCTCGAGCCATGAGAAAGAAGATTTGATTGTTCCATATAACAAGAGTCCTATCATGTTGTTTTTATTAATTCGTAAAAAGAAAAACTAACTAATAATGGAAATGATTCAGATATGTATATTCATGAAAAATGTAACAGTGCTGAGAAAGACCACTTAAATGTTGATAAAAGAACTGAAAGCATGACAAAGGAAAAACTTGTCATACATGCCTTATTTTAAAGATATCTTGTCATCATAAGATATTTTGAGTTTACCTCGAAGTGTGTGAGATTTGATAGCTATGGGTCCCATTTCTAGGATAATGACATCCTAGGTATTTGTTGAATTAGATGGCTAGGTCCAATCCCAGCTTACATCAATTCTCAAATGACATTAAAAACAATCGGCCTTAAAATAAAATTTGAAAAAAATTCTTCATATTTATCATTACTCTCTAAATCATGTGCATAGTAGTGCATTAACTAGATCTCTTTTTAGCCGATATTGCCCCACTTCCAGCAGGCCTCTTAATTACCCCGATGAGTTTATCTGGGTACCATGCAAGCATAGTCCCACTACCAGCGAGCCTGTTTAGTACCCCTATGGGCTTACTTGCATTTATTGAGCTTCCTTGTTGTAAGTTTTTACTTATAATTGATTCGCTGCTAGCAGACTTGTTCAGTACCCCGACGGGTTTACTTGCATTTATTGAGCTTCCTTGTTGTAAGTTTTTACTTAGCATTGATCCACTGCAAGCGGGCCTATTCAGTACCCCGGCGAGTTTTCCTTGTATAATGATATTAATTATATGGAAGCCCATTGGTACTAGAGCGTGCTAAGCACTGCTAAAACACATAATTCAATTTTGTAAAAACTTATAAGTAATTTTCATAATGGCCTTAATCATAAATCATGTCAAAAGAGAATAACTTAAAGTTGTTCTTTAACCTTATAACACTTCTTCTTTGTGAAAGATAAATAATGTTCCCCATAGGCAAAAATCCCACCTACTGTTGAGTTATCACACAAAGATATCTTAAGAGATAAGTTTTGATAACAAGTATAGGATAAACTTAGTAAATAAGAGGTATGAGATTCGAAGAATGAGAGTAAGTCTTATCACACAATTGTTTAAAACAGAAAACCAGAAATATACATGTCTGAATCAAAATACCAAAAACTATATGAATCATAAAAGGAACGATTAAGAATGATATACACATAATTGTTTTTAATTATCACTATAAGCTGCAATTTTTAAGAAAGGTTTAAGATATCTTACGATCATAAAATTGTCTTTCAGATAATACTCCATGAGCTGCTTATAGATAAAATTCTTATAATCAAGCTGCAAAACCATTTGTTAGATGATTCATATTTATTTATAAAAACATATATAACATTATAGAAAGAAAAAGAGCCACCTGTAATAACTCGTATTTATTTAATAAAACAAAAATATATTTACATGATATCCTATCTACTAAAAAGAAAGAAAACAATTCAAGTATATGAATTCTTCCAATGTAACCATGTTCGAAGCAAAATTAGAAATACACCTTTATCCACATATAAGGAAAATATTACAATGGTTACCGGGATATGAAGAATCAATCGAACTATTTGATTTAGCAGCAATAGACATTGAAGGAGGGGATGGTACCATGGCTTAGTTCCCTCTCGAAACCATATTTCAATGTGACTTATGTATTCTATGTTTTCTTCTTCATTTGTTATTTCATGAGATATTTTATTGAACTCTAGAATGTGTACAGAATCTGAGTTTAATGAAAAGGAATATTTAGGTTCTAATGTCCCTTCCTCATCGAATGAGAGGCATTCCAGGTTTATCTTATCTTCTTGTGGAAAAGTCCAAATAGAAACTTCTCTTTCTTTCGTAGTCTTTACAATCCCTTGATCTATAACCTCTCCAAATCTTGTATGAATTTATTGCAATAATATTGGTGAGGTAGGTAAGGTGGATAAATGTTGCACTTCAACACTATAAGCATATTGTACTGCTTTATTGTTGTTAGAAGGTGGATAGGACTAAACAGGAATATGCGTAAGGCATAAAATAGGTTTACGAGAAGGTAATTGTGGAACGTGTAATTGATTAGATTGTGTGATTGATCCTACCTGAAAAATGGGATATTGTTGAAAATCTTGTAGAACAGGAAGTGTTGCATCATAAGAGAAAGTATCCCTATGATCATCAGACGGGATAGAAAAAATTTGTGAAAAAGGTTGATAGGGGTTAATATGAGGCTGAGAAGAGGGTATATTCTTACTAATATTGAATTTTCCTCTTGAATACCTTCTACATAATTCACAAACATTATCATATGATAACTTAGATACATCACATGTTCCGATCAGGTTTAAAATTTCTAAATATTCACTTTTTATTCCTTTGAGTAAAAATATTTTTAAGGTGTTTTTCCTTGATTGTCTTAGTTTTGATCTTTGAAGGTTTTATTGAAAACATTCGACATAGTTTTCCAATGTTTCTTCTTCTCCCTATGTTATTTCAAAGATGTCCTCGTTAACCCTGTAATACTCTTGGTATCTTTTCAAGAACATATGTTTCATGTCTTCCTAAGTTTGAATGCAATTCCCACCTAAGCTCATGAACCATCGAAGGGCTACCCCTTTCAAAGTAAGAGGGAAAAAATTCAGATTTTGAACATTATATGATCTACAAAGCATTTCCAATTGAAATAAAAATTCATCAAGGTCTTCATTTTCTAGTCCGTGAAAATTTGGAAAAATGGATGGGGGAAAGTACTGTATTTGTGATATTCATCCTAGATATCTAATAGGGAATTCAAAGGTAACAACTTCTTCATCCTTCTTTCCTACCATATCTTCCCACAACATAAATAACTATTCATATATTATATTGGGGTTCCTCTTTCAAATGTTCCTGTCAGTTTGTTAGCAGGATGGGTGGTACTTACAACACCACTAAGTGATTTAATTGTAAAATAAGTCGTACACTTGCATACGAGTAAATTGTATGAACGTAAATTACCTAAAGTTATACATACATCAAATTGAACTTATGAAAAAGTAAACTATCTGCATCTACGAAAAGAAAAGTACGCTTAAGGGAAATAAATCAAACTTTGCGTAAAGTAAACACACTTGTGCAAAAAAGGAACAACAAGGATTTGGGGAGACCCACTAAAGTGGATGCATCAGGATGTCACACTATGGAAATTCTGTAGTGAATTCATCTTTGCATCTTACCATTTCCCCTTCCCCTTGTTGTGTAACGTAAAGGAAACCTATCTATCCTTACCTATCTAGACATTGTTTATGAAAAACTAAACTAAAGGAGAACCTAGACTACTGCTACTCACTAAACAAATTTTATTTTTCTACTTTACAGAACAACTCCTTAGCAGCGACGCCAATATGTTGGGTGTTATCTTGACTAGATTAATACCAAAATGTTTGGATGTGTTCTACTATCTTAAATACACCTAATATTTAATTATCGACACGGGTTGGTAGGCTTAGAGTTGCTACAAAATATATCCGAAGGTAGAGGGGTTCCTAGGGTATTGTAGAAATACTTTAATAGACAAAATATTAAAAAATATTCAAAATGAAAACAGAGTTAAACTCCTAAAAAATTAATTATTAATGTGATTAAAGAAAAACATCATACTAGGATAATATCAGACTACTCATTAATAAACTATTCTTCTTCTTAATCTAAGAATGGGAAAACTTTCATAAACAACTTCAAAAACTGAGAAAGGTCTAATTTATGAATAAGTAGAAAAATAAATAAAGAAGCAACTAGAAAACTTAATAAAGAAAACTTCAATAAGAGAAAGTAAAAAACTCAATGAAGATAATTTTAAGTTCTTTTCTACAAGTCTTTTCAATAATCACAAAGTGAAAGGAATAGGTCTGATCACTATGATGAATTGACAAGGTACTAGTATACTAGCAATTAACACACCTAACCCTACAAATCCATATACAAAGAAATAAATCAAACATAATTTCAAAACATTACAGCAATATTAAAGAAGAAAATCAGAAACCAAAATAAAAAAAATCACCACGCATAATTGAAAGCATGAGTTGGAAAGATAAAAATAAGGATAAAACTTAGTAACTACTTCAAAAAATCTAATCTACGGATCAAATAAAAGCATAATCATTATCTAATGACTACAATCAGAGCATAATAAAAAAGCCAAATAAACAGAACTGAAAATAGGTTTAAAAATAAACTAAAAACACTAAAGGTTGGATGGAAGGCTGGACAATAGTTTAGAAAGAGGGTCTGAATGACAGTCGAATCACACAGTCCGAATGAGAGGCTGTATACAGAAAATAATAAAAATAGACCTAAATGATTTAATCATTAGTTGATTTTGTGCATATGAAAACAAGATGCATAAAGACATAATTTAAACCTAATTAATCATCGGATTTAACAGTGAAATAAACAAAGAAAAATATATGAAAATAAGAAAATCATTGCATATTAATAAACAAATTGGAATTTAAATTGCATAAACTTATAACAGGAATAAACAGAACTTAATCTATCTAAATTGATAAAAACAACCTATTCTATGTGCTTATTTAAATTGATAAAAACAACCTATTCTATATGCTTGTAAATAAGACTAAACAATAAGCTAAGAATGAAAGGATTAAAAGAAAACCTGAAAGCAAACTATACATGATCAGACATTTATAAACAAAAACTACATTAACAGCATAGTATGAATTTTATTGACTACAACAGATACATGCTACAGGAAACAGAGAAATAAATAATTGCAGGAACTTAATGACCTAAACAAATTAGAAATAAAACTAATTATCTGTAAGGATGAGAGAACAAAAAATCGTACAAAAATAGAAAGCATAGATTGTCAAAGGTCCCTCTCAGCAATCATGGATAATTCCTGGCAAATTCTTGCACACGTAGTTATAAACAACAAAGCATAGAGTTCTTATTACACAAAAGGAATATAGTTACAATCTTCTTCTCTTAAAATAGACTAACTATCTACCTAATGGATTGATTAATCCCTTATCTCTCTATATGGAGGTGTTTATATACACACTGTTTTCAAGAGGTTGAGCAAGTCAACCCTTTAGTGGTCGACTTCTCTTCTAAATTTAGTCAATCATAAAAGGAAATAATAGTTTACAGGCCAGCACATAGCCATATCCCTTCTTTGGTGTAATTCTAGTTTTATTCATTGTGAATGTGTCATGCAGGCTCCTCTTCAACGTGATCATCGCGTCGTGGTGGTGTAACTAATCCTCCTTCTGCGTGACTGATGGAGTGGTGTTGGTTCAGGAAATTTACACAATTTGTCTTCCAGAACACAGGTCCTTCATCAGCATGTATGATGTGTCATGCAGCCCCTTCCTTAGCACAACTAATGGTGTGGTGTCAAATAGAGGTGAGAACATAGTGGGCTTCCCAAACATAGGTTGTTGCATTCTTCAAAGCGCCCAAACTGGTAACAATTCAGAGTTTAAGCGGAGGAGGCCATGGTTGATCCTTCTGGACTGGAGACGTTCCATCCTTTGAACACGTGGATGACAAGCAGCATGATGGCAATCTTAGGTTGAGAGCCTCTTCAATCATCAAACATGTGGGTAGCGGGCCATTTGTAGAACTGTTTCAATGTTAAATTCCTCAAATCAGTTATGGACAGTGCGCAAACTAATTAGCGATCTAGACAGAAAACTCGAAGGTGAGCTAGACGACGAGCTGCATGATGAACTGGACAGTGGTTGCGCAAATCGGGTTGAACGATGAGCTGAATGCGTTTTTTTTATAGATTCATCCAAACATACTACATAACCTACAAACAAATACACATATTAATTAATATATCAAATATGCTTTAAATAATATAGATTTAAGTTAATAAAGTCATAAAAATGATATTAATAACCAAAATTGAATAAACATTAAATTTGTTCTTACCTTGTGCTAAATAACCATCTGCATGACATAAAATACACAAAAGATAGTAAAATATGCATTTAAATGTTTTATTTTAATGCAAAAAAAAGATAACAAAATGAGGCTCAATAATACCTAGAGAGGATTAAAGGAATAAAATAGATCTCTTTACCCCATAATAAAAAAGGCATGCAGTCTTTTATGGGGATAATAAATTTTGTGCGAAGGTTTGTTCAAGACTTTGCTCAAATAGTCAAACATTTGCAACAAATGGTCAAGCAAAGTGTTCAATTCAAGTGGACTGATTCAGAGAAGGGTGCATTTAATAATATCAAAACATCAATAGCTCATGCACCATCCCTTAAAAGTAGCAACTTTGAAAAGGACTTCATCTTGTACACTTTTGCTTCAGACAATTCATTAGCAGCAGTGCTTACGCAGAAAGAAGAAGGGGGAGATGAGTACCCTATATCGTTTATGAGAACTAGTCTACAAAAGGATGAATTGAATTATCTCGCAGTTAATAAGCAAGATTATGTAGTTTTTAAGGTGGTGAAGCAATTCAGACCGTATATGCTGAAGAATCGTACCAAAGTGATAGTTCCACACCTGGCTGTCCGATCTCTTTTTGTACAGAAAGATTTTGGAGAAAGAAGAGGTAACTGGGTAATGACCTTACAAGAGTACCACTTAAAATTCAAACCAACAAACATAGTCAAAGGGAAAAGGATCTACAAATTGATGGTTGAGATTTAGGACAACGAAGATAACAATTGGGAGAATGAAGCTAAGATACACATGGTGAATGTATGTCCTTTATTTACAGCTCCAGAATACCAGTACAAAGACTTGGTCTATTACCTTCAAGAAGGATACTTGGCTGAACACTAGAATCCCAAGAAAAGGAGAGCATTATGGCTAAAGTCAGCCTCATATCAGATTATTGATGGAGTTCTGTTTAGAAAAAACTATCATGGAGTTTTTCTGAGATGCTTGGAACGCGAAGATGCAGCTAAGGTTGTTATAGAGCTACATGATGGAACTGTTGGAGGTCATTTCTTGGGAGATACTACAAAACATAAGATTTTGAAAGCTGGGTATTACTAGCCAACTCTGTTCAAAAATTATCATGCTCATGTTAGGAAATGTGATACTTGTCAAAGGAACGGTGGAAGACAAGAAAAGCCGGCAGGACCAGTAAAACCAGTTATTATTTTTTAACCATTTGAGCAGTGGGGGATTGATATTATCAAAGAAATCAATCCAAATTCATCATTGCAGCACAAGTACATTCTGACATCAACAAACTACTTCACCAGATGGGTAGAAGCCATTCCATTGCGAAAATTGAATGAATATGCAGTTATGGACTTCTTGCAAGACCATATTATGACCAAGTTTGGGGTTCCAATTTCCCTGGTTTCTTATAATGCTTCCTATTTTTCATCTATAGACTAACTGCATTTGCAAATGAGAAAGGGATTAATTTACACTATTTTGCTAACTACTATCCACAAGGTAATGGTCTAGTAGAATCAACAAATAAAAATCTCATTAGGATTTTGAAGAAAATGGTCGTACAAAATCAAAGGAGTTGGCACATAGCTCTTCCTAATGCGCTCTAGGCTGATCGAGTCACACCCAAGAATTCCTTAGGTGTGTCACCCTATACTCTAGTCTATGGGAAGGAATCCATTCTTCTTCCAAATATTTTGTTGCCTTCCTCTCAACTGGTTCAAGCCTCTAGAGGAAATGAGAATGAGGTCCTGGAAATACGAATCAATACCCCACTAAAGTTCGAAGAGTCTAGATCCAAATCAAGAGAGAGGTTTAAGCATCAACAGGAAATAGTGAAGAGATGGTTTGATAAGCACAAATCCGTAAAGAAGAAATTTGAAGTAGGTGATTTGGTTCTTAAATGGGATCACCTGCATGATGAGAAGGGAAAGCACACTAAATTTCAGCAATTATGGATAGGCCCTTTTCAGATTGCATAGAAGTTAGGCCCCTCAACCTATAAATTACAAGATTTACAGGGGTGGGAAGAGAACTTGCTAGTCAATGGTTTAGTTCTCAAACCGTATTTTTCTTAATGTTGTTTAGTTTTATTTGTACATAAATAAACCTTTTTTATTTGTTTCAAGTCTTGTTTTCCTTAGATTAGTTCTACTTTTTCACTTTGATTTATTAGATTCTAATTTCTTGTAGTTTCTTTACTTTACTTTATATTTTCAATAAACTAGCACAACCTTTGTCTTTGGATTTCATTAGAGTTCTGGATAAACTGAAAAATATTTTGACTGAAAGACTCCTTATTATTTGCACATATATCAGGCTTAAATATCCTTTAAGATTAGTAGATTATATGAATATATTTTGAACACATTGAAGTCCTGTTTAATCCCTGTAAAATAACTAAGGTGAGAAAAGTCCAGAATACTATTTTGAGGCTCCATTCACTTCACACTAAAGTCTGTCCTAGGAAGCTAACAGCAAAAGACCCATGGAAGGGAAGAAGGGTGAACAATTGCATGGTATTTAAATAATCCCATGCCACAAATGAAACCCAAAAGGCCAAAAGAGACAAGTCTCCCAAAAAGAAAGCATACATCAAAAGACATAATGAATAAAATTAGTCTAGATAAGATTGCTCAAAGGTTCTTCTCCATCCGTGAGCTAAAAAACAAAATATCTCTCACACAAAATGACAATATGGATGGAAGAATCTAAAGCAAATTTTAAATTAAGAAAAGTAGTTCGGGAAGACTAAAAAGGACAAAAGTCTGAAAAATCATCAAAAGAATGCAAAAGGCATGAAAATGACGAACAAATGAATATATCTGTTCACACCCTGTTACGATCCTGTGGTGTCTAAGTTGGAAGCAGTCTGAAGGCAGAAGTAAAATGAACTTCATATCTTGGCCTCAAAAGAGTTATCGAGACTTTGAAATCCTAGTTCCCCTTTCCTATTGGACAATAATCAGTGTTAAAGTTTATAAATCTTGCATTCTGGAAAATTTGGGTATCCTAAAGAAATTTGATTCAATCTATTTTAACAAGATATTTTAGAGCAATTTTGGTTTTTAAAAGTTAGTTTTCATAGATCTGTGTTCGCCAGCAAGTCACCAATTGTTGCTGCTGCAACAGCTACCCAAAAAAAAATTCTTTATATTTTTTAGGACCACTTTGAAAGTGTTAGTTTCTCCTTAAAGTGCTTTGATTTCGATTCACAACCTTTACATTTTTTACACGTCATTAAAGGTGATTTTCGATTCATTGTTGCAGGTGATTTTCCATATTCGAGCTGCTATGGTGGATCCCTTTTTGGTTTCAAGCTGCTCTAGTGGAACCTTCTTTGATTTTGGGTGGCTACGATGGGTCAATTTCCATTTGCAAGCCACTATAGCGGACGTCTTTCTTGTTGCATCCCCGTTATTTTTAAGCTTCTGCTACAGTGGAAATTTTTGAAATTCACGCCGACTATGGCAATGAACTTTTGTCTTTTCTTTGGGATTGTTCTCCAGGAGCCGCTATGGCAGACGTTTCCTTCGGTTTGACCCACTATAGTGGGTGGTTCTACGATTATGTTGCGAAGGTGGTTTCTGATGCGATGTCGCTACGGCAGAGGCATTTCGTGTTCACGTTTGATTTGGGGAAAGGACGTGCCATTGCGGAGGATGTTTGAACTTAGAGTCGCTACAGCAACTGACATCGTATGATCCTTGCTGATATGTTTTCAATGGCCGAGCCAAGGGAAGGAAACCAGAGAAGTTTGGAGTTATAAGCCGGTAGTTGCGGTTGGATTAGTTTTTTTGAGTCGTCGCATCGAAACGTTTCCCATGATGACTTACAATTTCAGCCCGAAGCACTTGGTGTCAACGACATTTTTGGTCTCACATGTGCAAGTCTTAATGAACTTTTTCAAAGACCTGGAAAGCCTTTTTATTGGCAAAATGCGAAGTCTTTTACCATTTTTTTTCTTTACGGAGTCAGCTAGGAATTGGAGAGGCATTTTTTCTCGGTCAAGCTGATAGTGCGATTTCCTTGGTGGAGCTCACGTGGTGTGTGTTCACCAATTACTTGAAATTGCGTGTCAAACCTAGGACCTGACAAGTAGACTTTCGATCCTTTTTGTTCTCAAGTGGTTGATTTTTTTAAGATTGAAAGGTTGTCCATCGTTGATTGTCAGGGGAGGGTTAGGTTATGACTTTGTCTGGGTATATAAATGTTTTTTTAAGCCCATACATCTTTAGGTTTGGTCATTTTAGCTTTCCCGCCTGCGAAGCCTGTCCTTTTTCCTAGATGTGTTTTTCCCAGTCAGCTAAGTTAACAGTAATTTTTCAGGGAGCCGACTGTTTCGTCGGCATGAAATCAGTAGGCAACCCACTTGGGGGCGTTGGTATGGACTGCGGTCTCCTTTTTTTAATCAAATATATGGTTTATAAGTATCGTCATGGAATACCGGGCCTGGTTTTACCATAAGGCACCGCCATTCGCAGAGTTTGAAGTTCCATTGTTCCTGTGGGAGAGATTTTTTAGGGCTAAGTGGGGGGATTTTGCCTCTAAAAAATAAGAGCGCAGAGGTTTTGACAAGGTTTCCTATATTCAACATTGTTTGTATAGTTGTATCCCCAACCAGTGCTCTTTATTTCTTGTTCTAATGGATGAAACTAGTGGAGTAAGACAAATTTAGGGTTTTAAATGATGTATACAATATGTATTTGTCTGTATGCTTACATTGATAATCATCGGTTTAAAATATGGACACTGAGACAGCTCCATTTTTTGTAGGTACAGTTTACTGCCTAAATCATGACAAAGAAAGGAAGGAAGAAGCTTAAAATTGCTAAGAGCAATTCTGACACATAATTTTTTGAGGTCCTGCCGGTAGTAAAGACTAAGATAGTGTATGAAGACATTAAGGTGATTACAAGAGCAGAGCCTGAGCTGAAGTGGGGCCCGATCTACCCCATGTTGGTTGAAAGAAAAGTGCCAAAAGCTGGTTTCGGAGACCTAGCTTTGTACAAGAACATTTTGAGGTCTAGTTAACCAAACTAACAGCTAAGCCAGATATGTTTCCCTGTGTAGAGGTCATTGGATGGATGTTTCCTAAAATAGACACAGTAGGAATGATAATAAATGATCAGGAAGGCAAGCCGGTTGCATCTTTCGTTCCTGCATTCATTTTGACAGCCTACAGTCTACCGGAAAAGAAAATAAGTGTAACAACAGAGTGGGTCAAGAGTTTGAATTTTTACTATACAACCACACCAAAGGAAATGGTGGCTGGGGGAAATATCTTTAGACATAAATAGTTAGGAGAATATGAGACGGACCATCTTCAAACCCCTTTCAATGTAATAGCATTGATGATAAGCAAGCTGTATGGCAAGGCTGATGGGAAGGCGTATAATTTTGGTTAGATTCCTCTCATGTACTATGTAGCTATGGAGGGAACAATTTTTAACTGGGCAGATATAGTTACTAGAAACTGGTCCAAATGTGTCAAGGAAGCCCATGAGGGTTTGAAACAAAACAAATCAGAATTTTTTATGTCATCTTTCTTGATAGATTGTATACTCTTTAGACACATGCTTGAGAAGATTAATTGTGTGTGGAAAGAGGGGAAAGCCCCTATATATGTTGCATATCAAATTCTGGCATCTCATAAATATCACAACCATTACCAGTTGATTTGTGAGGAATTCATCAGGCTCCTGTATAAGTTGATCTTTCTAGAATATTGTCCATGTCTATCACAAGGAGTTGTAGAATCCATAAAAGAATATGGAGATTATTTTTTCACATAAGAAGGAACGTATCTGAGAATGTATGGGGGCACCAAAGCACCCTCACTGCTGCCCATGTATGCAACAGACTACATAGTACATAAGGAGGTAGTTAGACAAGTATTTCTATATGGTTTTGGAAACTATTTGTTCGATATAAAGAAAGTTGTGTTTCCACCCGTACCTTTTTATGTAGGGAGATATAAGTTCAACAAAGTCAAGAATGCTCCAAAGTTCATTAAAGAACTGGAGATTTTCCATTTTGGACAGAAAATATTTCACCTAAATGATTCACAAGGAAAGGTGGCATCTCACAAGGTGCATTTCAAATATGCAGACTATATATATAAAGAGGAGCAAGTATTCAGGAATGTCTACAGCATGGCAGCTGTGAGCAAGCGGTTGAAGGGAAAGGAACCTAGGGTCAAGGGAAGTAGGAGCAACAAACCAAAACCAATTGAAGGAAAAGAAGAAGCTGCAAGGAAGGCCCAAGAATAAAGTTCTTGCAAGCTTGCAGCTGGAGCAAAGAAATTGTTGGTAGAGGAAGCATAGAAGGATAAAGCAAAAGAATGCAGAAGCTATCTTGGATAAAATTTCAAAGATACAAAAAGATATTGCTCAAGAATATGCAAACCCTGAGCTAGGAATATACAATACAAAAGAGACCACAGAGAGGAAAATTCAAGAAAATGAAGAAGTTGTAGCTGGTGGAGGTCAGGAGAAAAGCCCTGTTCAGGATAATACAGAGAACCCTCCATCCACATCCAGCAACATCCTTACTGGGGGTCATGTCCCCATAGCTGGAATGGGGCTAATACCATCTACCCCATTTAAGCAATATGATGTGGCGTGCTTCGAGGATATTCATTTTGATCCTAAAACAAAATCCATTACGTGGAGAACAAAGAAAACCTTGAAGGTAGGGACTCAACCACCAGTGACCACAGTGACAGAGAGGATGGTCATGAGTAATTTAGAAGAACACCCAAAGCAAGTAGCTTCTATGGGAATTGCAAATTCCTATGCCAATTCTTACAATGTCGACAGGCTTATAGAAACCATTGAGCAGTACAAGGGGAAGATGGTAGAAATGAAGGAAGTTTTGAGGAAAGAAGAAAAGGTAGCTAGAGAATCCAAAAGAAAATATGAAGCTACCTTGTCAGGTTTTGAGAAGCTCCAACAGGGACACCAAATTTTAGAAGAAGAATGGGATAGTTTGAAATCATCCAATGAAGACTTAAGTAAGGAGAAAGGAAATTTGGAAAACAAGGTTGCAGAATTAGAACTGTAGAAGACTACTGGTGAGCAGAAAGAAAAACAGTATGAAGCCCAAGTAGTAGCATTAGAGGAACAAAGGGCTTCATTGGAGGTTTTGTTAAAGGTGGAAAATGAGCAAAGCACAGATATAGAGCCATTGACAAAGCATGCCCTCATGCTTAGAAATAAAATTTACTAGATGCAGCTCCAGATAGTAGATGATATGTTGAAGGTCCATCAAGTGGAAGCTAGGTTGGAAGAGATTTTAGGTATAGCTTCCCATTTTAAAGACAAGACCCAGGATGTCCTGGAAATCCTTCATGGGCGTTTGACTTGGTTGGAAACAACCAAGGAACCTCCAGCAAATGCACCGATCAAAGACTCTAAGAGAGTGAAGATGGAATATGAGCTGATAGAATTTGGAAATAAAACTGCTGAGGAATTGATAAGGGCAGCCCAGAGGACTAAAGGAGTTTGCATAGAGTTCTATAGAAAGGTGCTTACAACTTACAATCGTTGCCAATCATATGCTAAGAAAAGGTTAGATGAATTACAAGAGCATGAATAAGACTTGAAACAACTGTAGACTAGATGGCAGGAGGATAAACTGGGCAGCCAACTGATCAAAAGTTTGGATGAGAGAGTGCTTGGGTGTAATATCCCAGGTAGCAGTAAGAAACCATCTATTGGAAGATCAACTTCAATTGATTCCAACAAGGATGGCCAATATAAAATCTCAAGTTGCCAAGCATGAGGTCACTATTGGAATTCTAGAGCCATCAGAGTTTGAGACCATAGTGACAGATGCCAATACATGAAAGAAGTTCATTAATGAGGTGGATGGGCCCACTTAGAATGTTTGTTTTATCGACACATATTTTGTAATATTTATATTTTGCCTAAATTAGCAAACTCACTAGGAGACAAAGTCATTTTTTGTAACTGATTTGTAAAGGAAGTCCAAAGGGAAAGGAAGGCCTAAAGACATTTCAAATTGTATAAATATAGATCAAGTCGATGGAGGAAAGGACTTTTCCATGCTATCTTTTTGTGAGTTTTATTGTAAGAAGAACTACTTCCTTTTATAATAAATAAGGCTATATTTTCTACTAGAGCAAGGGCATTTGACTTGGTTGGAAACAACCAAGGAACCTCCAACAAATGCACCGATCAAAGGCTCCAAGAGAGTGAAGATGGAATATGAGCTGATATAATTTGGAAATAAAACTACTGAGGAATTGATAAGGGCAACCCAGAGGACTAAAGGAGTTTGCACGGAGTTCTATAGAAAGGTGCTTACAACTTACAATCGCTGCCAATCATATGCCAAGAAGAGGTTAGATGAATTACAAGAGCATGAATAATACTTGAAACAACTGTAGACTAGATGGCAGGAGGATGAATTGGGCATTCAACTAATCAAAAGTTTGGATGAGAGAGTGCTTGAGTGTAATATCCCAGGTAGCAATAAGCAACCATATATTGGAAGATCAACTTCGATTGATTCCAACAAGGATGGCCAATATAAAATATCAAGTTTCCAAGCATGAGGTCACTATTAGAATTCTAGAGCCATCATAGTTTGAGATCATAGTGACAGATGCCAATACATGGAAGCAGTTCATTAATGAGGTGGATGGGCCCAGTTAGAATGTTTGTTTTATTGACACATATTTTGTAATATTTATATTTTTCCTAAATTAGTGAACTCACTAGGAGACAAAGTCATTTTTTGTAACTGATTTGCAAAGGAATGCCAATGGGCAAGGAAGGCCAAAAGACATTTCATATTGTATAAATATAGATCAAGTCGATGGAGGAAAGGAATTTTCCATGCTATCTTTTTGTGAGTTTTATTGTAAGAAGAACTACTTCCTTTTATAATAAAGAAGGCTATATTTTCTGCTGGAAAAGGGGCTGTGAAGTTTCAAATGCATGTTGTAGATTGGTTGAATGTCGAATTGTTTATGTTTCAGCTTATTCTACAAACTGTGAGATCATTCTGACTTATGAATTACTTCCATGTTATGAATGATTTTATGTTATTTTATGAAACTTACGCAGTATATTGAGTGATGAATGTTTTAACCAACAATGAGCTATCTATTTGTTTATCTTTCTATGTGTATTCATGTATTCTGAATTATGAACAACTACCTATAATATTCTTTATCCATGTTTTATAGTACATTACTCATCATTAAATATAATCTTGCTCCCTAGGGATATGTTAGATAGAATTAGTCAACTTAGCATAGTTATTATCTGTGTATGATTTAGACGCAAAAGGGGTAATAAGGCAAGAGGTAGGAACCTGCGCATCACATTGTGAACTCTTTGTTGTCTCTATCGATTACACTTAGATTAGGCACTTTCATATCATATATAAAAATAAAACAAAAAATACACTTAAACGGTGGACTGGGCCGCAACTGGTAAATCAAGCTTAAACCGTTACTTGACCTACGATAGTCGGACCGTAAACTGGATAGATTCCCCATATCAAACAATAACGAGCTAATTGGGAATGATTATTGGGGAGCATCCCTACTATTGTTACCTGGGATTTTTTAGGCCTCAACACACTGTTGGAAAGATCTTGATTTTTATTACATCATTAAGAGGTTAACAACATTATTTACAAAAAATTTGGGGAGGAAGGTGCAAGTGGGATTATCTACGATCCTAGAGGAAATATAGTTTCGACATACGCCTAGGGACTAGGTCCCAGAACCAATAATAAAGTGGATTGTCTTGCATTTTTTTTTAGTTGGATCTGGTTAAACAAAATAAGATCACAAAAGTCACAGTCATGAAAGATTCAAAACAAGTCATTCAAAAAATCAACTATTGCCCTTCATGCGTATGATGGTCATCCTTCTAAATCTGAAAGATGTTATTAAAAAGTCCCTATTGAACTGGATGGTAAAATGGTTTTATTAATGTAAAAGTTGTAGATGGGTATGTTATCCCATATCACAATTAATTCATTATGCGATGGCGAATGACCTCAGGATACAATCAAGGCATAGTTAAAATCAAAAGAATCTATGAGTGAGTCCAACAAATCTCTGCAATGTCACGTCTCCATCCCTCAGATCGGCGAAGAGGACGCGACCAACACCAAGCATACGGGAAAACAACCCCATGAACCTAAACAAAAAAAAATCAATGCTGAAATTAAAAACTTAACATGATGCACAATCCATCATTTTACATGCACAGTTACTCAGTGCATAATTCTTTAATCATACAACGGAAGCAAACATACATTCCAGCATTAATCATGTTCATCATTTCTCATGAAACAATATATAAATTGCAGAGATGAAGTAACCAGCAGCACTTATCTTTCAATGAATAACTCGCCCACAACCAGCTACGTCGCTGCAACGTTCCACCCAAACATAGGCCAGCGTGCTCATCAATCTCTCAGCAATGCTGCCACCCCCGAGCTGGGAATGATTCCTCCAAGGATAAGGGTCAACACAGGCTTACACATAGCCGAGGGGCACAATCAGCCAAACCAACACCGCTGGGTTTATCAGGCCATCAACAATCGACCAAGCCAGCACAGTCCGAAGACCAACCACTTCTTAAATGCAGCAAAACAATCCCTTCACATCCCTGTGAAGAAGGCAAAGACAACCAGGGATAATCCAAAATAAAATATGAGCACAATTCAAGTCCACCAGACAACACAGGGTTGTTCTTGGCCTTAACGTGGCCAAAACAACTCAGCAACAACACCCAAACCAGGGTATATCAACAGCCCAAACTCACAATGAATGATGGAAACAATCCACAGTTCCAAAACAAGGAAAAGTCAGCCCACAACACACATAATTCCCCAATGGAAACGGCTGGGAAACATCACACAGTCCACAAAACAGAGGAGAGTCCAACTCCCAGCATGGACAGAGGAAAACTCAACCCACGGATTGGAAATTCACAGTGGTCCAAAACGAAATTGGACACCACAGCCAACAAAACACGCGGGGAAGACAACAGTCCCAGAACGAAATCAGTGAGCACGACTCACGACATGGGAAAATGACTCCAACGGAGTGTGCGTGAGGAAAACTTGCACCCAACAGCAAAACACAGGGGAAGACATACCCGATTCCACTCTATGGAAGAACGTGAATGATCATCGATTAGTAGCTCCTCTCTTGGCTACGTGAGATCCAGCAGAACCACTGCCTATGCATGAGGAAAAATAGACCCGATCTCTGCATAAGGATCCCCCGAACAGAGGTCGCACACCCTCCTCACTCAGCCCCATGTGAGGAGATGAACCAACAGCAAACCGACCAGCGCATGAGGGAACTGAGTCGACCTCATGTTGCGCGCGTCCCTGCGTTGGGAGTGAACTGGCATGAGGAAGTTGAACCTCCTCTGCGCGTGGCTGAACAGCCGATTGTGAGGATCCAACGGACCATGGCAAGAAGGGAGTCGAGGGAGAGTGGAGTGAAGGCAGTCGTGGGTGGAGTGGGCGCATGGGAAAGGGACTGACAGTCCTACCACCCCACTCCCATAAGCAATAACTGCCTCAACCACCAGCCATAACTATCCCCAACAACAAAACCAAGTCATTTAAGAAGTTGGTGAAACAAGAAAGGTGGAAAAACAAACAAGGTGGAAACACATGGGTTTTTCCCCCATAAACCAAGGTTTGACATCCCCCACCCCTTATCCTTTGGAACCATGCCCTTTTCATTCAACGTTGCACTGCCATAGTTGGTTGTGGTTTTAGTTTTAATTGATGTGCGTATTTACATGATGCCACATTATAATGTGCCAGATAGCACGACATACCATCGGCAACTACCCCTATTGTCGATACATACACGACCAAATCGATGGTGGGGCTTTTGCCTTGAGCTCCTCACCATGATTAATTACATTTTATACATCATGCAAATGGGGTCGAAACTGGGGGTGTGACATTCCCCTCCCCCTTGGAATAACATTGTCCTCGGTGTTCCATTACATGTATACACTACATATACAATTGCACATCAAAATTTCAAAATTGCAGATATGTCCCACGTCCAATCATTTACTTTGAACGTTCAATACCAAGCCCCTCGGCTCCCATGGACTTCTACTGCTAGTTCTCAGCTTCCGGCTCATCCTGAAGTCTAGGAACTTTGCAGCTATTGCCTTCATCATGTTCCCTCATCGGACAGTCCCGACGTAAATGATGTCCTCCGCATCTCCAGCATTTCACTGGATGCTTCATCTTTACCTTCTCAATTTCCTTTGAGTCTTCATGCCTAGACCATTTCTTATTGGGTCGCTTGGACAATTGTCCCATTGCTGATCCACCTTCCTTTCCTTTGCCGATTGCTCCCAGAAGGATTTTCACCTCCCTTTGCAAACCAATAGAGTCTTGCAAAATATGGTGGTTCATTTCACTCTACCTTTTTTGTAACTTGAGCATCTCCCCAAGATTCTCTTAGGTCTTGGAAATCACTTGAAGGAGACTTCCAGCTAAGTCCAATAACTTTTGATCTGCTACCATGATCAATGTGCACCACCTGGTTTCACTTTGCTCACCTATGAAATGCACCATTGAAATCCTATCAGACCAAGCATAACATGGACATTAAAATCAGTCAGTTAATTACCCAATTGGCATGACAGTCCAAGTCTCATCAATGAGGCTTTCATATTTTCCATGCCTTCCCAACAGGCACATGAGCTCATTCATGTCCATTCCTAGGCAGGGAATTAACTATTCCAGCATTCACAAATTTACTTAAGCAAATACACACATTTCATTCTCAATCATACATGCATTCAACAATCCTTTGTTTTCACAATGCATAAACATATATATATATATGTAATCAAAGGGCAAGAGAGAGCAGTAAGAGTTTTTACCCTCTTTGTGTTGTTCCATCCGGGAACCCACATCACCACTGTGGCTTTTCATGCTCTCAGCCCCTTTCACTTCACCGTGAATGTTGGACCAATCCTTCTTGGTCATGACACTTAGTGTCTTTGGTCCATTCTAGACCTCTGAACCATGGAGTCTCTCCACATGGTTTGTCTCGGCTGCTAGGAATCCCTCGTCTTACTAGCACCTTTTTCATTACTGCTCATTCTGAGCTTTTCCAAGACAGTCACATGTCCATATACACCCCTAGGATGCTCTCATGGTCCTCACTCCCAGCAATACCTATATCCAAACATTGAATAAATTCACATGTTTAGTTTATTCACATCAGTTTTATCTCTAGAACAAGAGCTCAAACATCATAACCAAATCATATACACATGTATTTTCATAAGCAAAATAATCCAATACTTATATGTATTGTGCCTTTCCTCGTTCATCCACAAGATCCTACTTTGCTTTGCAAGCCTTGGGATCGCCTATGGACTTAGATGTTAGGTTAGCACACAGGCTTCTCCTCAACATCAAATAATTAATGTCCAGCCAGTACATCCTCATGTCGACTGGGCTTGGAACTTTATCATGACCATTTCTATCTCTAGGATCTACTATGGATCCCCAGGCATATAACATCCCAACATACACTTAAATCAACAATAACCCTTACTCCGTAACCCCTCACAACAACCATTTACCATTTTACCTTTTTCCTTTTACCTTTAGCCTGTCAACACAAGCAACACAAGCAATGCAAGCAAACTCATCAGCGTTATTGCTCAAAAAATGTAATCACATTTCTCATCATTCACTATCAAGTATTGAGACACCAGGAGTGCGCCCACTCCCTAGGGTGTAATCAATATTGAAAACCCTTTCATGAATCAACATCGAAAAAGTGTGCACCCTTCTCCATTGTGTGCCATGTAGGCCCTATTCATACTCAAGCGTTTAGTCATCATGGAAATAAAATCAAACATGTTCTGCATATGGAATTTAATGATTAAACATGCATATTCATAGCAAGGGTCATAGAACACTTATCCATTTGCCGTCACAGTATGCCTTTGTTAAGGAGGAATGGAGGCTCCTTCCCTGAGTTAACAGTCCCTTAGTTTTCCAACCCAACTCCTTTTTACATTTCATATTCACACATGTCTTACCGACATACTTTATACCATCTCACACATGTTACTACCGAACATGCAGTGTAGATGAGACATTTTCAAAATGTCCAATGGCGTTTCACCCGAAACCCATTTCCAAGGGAAAACCTTCCCATGAAGTTTGGCTCTTGCAGGTCATCACACATGATCTTCCTATGGTGTGTATCCCTGACACATTCATCAAATAGCCAAACAGTCAATCATTACCTGATAATACAATCCAATTGATCGTTCCATAACCAAGCAATGACATTGGTAATCAAATTCAATAAGAATTTGCAATTCTGTCTACTACAGAAATTGACTTGTTTAATTGTGGGTTTCTTGTAAGCAGCACTACTATTCCCATTATAATTTTATGCTTACTATCATAACACGAATACCCACTTACCATGCGTCCCTCCTGACACAATCTTATACAATCCAACAATGATTAGTAGTCGTCAGCAATTCCTTAAATTCGAAATTCACAATTCAAATTTAACAACCAACTAATTTCACAACCATGAGACTCTTCTCATAAAGTTTGGCTCTTTTACATGGTAGATTCTGGCATTGTTCAGGGTCTTACCTCTCACTCCCATGCCCGAAATAATCTACCTGAAACATAAGCTTCAATCAACCAAACACTTGGTAAGTGATGCATATAACCTTTTCATTGCTACAACCATCACTGAAGCATTTTCAGTATTTATAAAAAAAATTCAAGTACTTCTAACTGTTAGTCACATCAGTGTTTATCAAAGCTCATTTACTTCATGCAATCATTATCGTACTAACATTGCAAGGTATATTCATATCATTCATGCAATTAAATGAAATGTTCAAATACTCCTTACTTCACAAGCGTATCGTTCATACCACCTCGCTCTTCCATAGAGCATTTCTGGCAGCCAATTGATCATGACTATCCTGCATTCATAACAGCCTTTGAAATGGCTCCTGAATTGTCATCAATTCATCATCTCAGTCATTAGT
The DNA here is from genome assembly GCA_001517045.1 of Pseudotsuga menziesii. Lineage (NCBI taxonomy): Eukaryota > Viridiplantae > Streptophyta > Pinopsida > Pinales > Pinaceae > Pseudotsuga > Pseudotsuga menziesii. The sequence continues at coordinate 85,431 of LPNX010531287.1, read as the reverse complement.
TATTCATAATATCACATGCATTTATCTCAATGCATTCATGCAATGCATCACAACATTTGCACCGGTACTTATGCGATCAGTCACTCACATCCTTCATGTGCATACATTCAATGCATAACTACAAGATTCATAAAATCTTCTTAATGCATATCCATTCAATGCTACCTTGCATTGATTCAGGAATTCTATGCACTCAACCTACCAGGCATAGCCTAACCATGTCCTCTTTATATAGGATGCATTACTATAATCAATGTTATCAACATATACAGGTATGACACCGTTCTACATTCCACTATTCACATGGTATGAGGTCTTTTACCTTTTCCAATCCATGGAATTTTTCATAAGAAAACTCTTACCAACATGGGTCTTACTTACACCCTTGACGTGACCAATTTGGTTGGTCCTCTGCAGGAGATTGCAGAATTTTGCTCACCAACTTTTGCTATGGACTTGTTGCTTTATCCCTTTCTCCAGAGGGTTGCTAGTTGCATTCATCAGCTTCAGCAACATATTCATCCGGGTCCATGTCATCGTTGGTTTTCCCACTAATTCCAACATCAAAGCAATGATTATCATTAGTGGTTCATTATAAATATATAATTTCCAATATTCTTACCAACATGCAATATCCTATGCATGCAATACATATCCTCATGCATTTCAAGCATAAACTTAGGAAATGTAGTTATAATCAACAAGACATGGTTTTTAAGGAAACTTCCCTTTTTGAGTCTTTCATCCTGGCATGGAACTACTTTTCCACATAGTGGTTGGTTGACTTCATAGTCCTTGCTACCCCTGGGCATGCAACTGTCCAGATTTGTCCATTTGATAGCAGCGGCCATCACTAGCACTTTGCTGCTTCATGCTCAGATTTTAGTCACTTATCCTTGTTCCCTATTGGATAACCTTTCCAATGCCTATCCATATGCTTCATCCCGACCTCGGGTGTAGAAACCACACCAAATATTTGCATTTTACACACAGCTGCAATTGGACTGGGTGTCGTCTTCAGCCAACTTCAGCCACCTATAACCCACTGAGAATAGCTGAAAATTCCACTGGAAGGCAGTTGAAATCTGCTAGAAATCCCACTGAAAACCGCTGAGAAATCCCCTTGGAAAAACTTAGTTTTTCCTTTGTTTAATCGGGTCTTATTCCAATTACCCATCCACAGAATCGGCACTCAAACCACTAATCCTTCCACAACGGCGGCTCTCAGAGCCATTTTTCTTCCGTAACAGCGGCTCTCGGAGCCATTTTTCTTCCGCATGGCCGACGTTTTCTATACTTAGTCGATTTTCAAAACCGACTTCCTTATTTCTTCCGATGCTTGATCGGCTCCATCATCCTTATTTCCGTTGGTGAAATAGTTCATCAACAGCTGCAACGGCGGCCCACCAACTCCATGCATCTTCCGATCGGAGGTCCAACCTAACCAGCATTGGCGGGCTTTTACATCAGAAGCCAAATGGCTTTGGCTTTCACAACGGCAGATGCTCGAAGAACTTTCTTCATGGCGTCGAAGAACTTGCCCATCAGACAACTTAATATTTTCGACAGCCGCAACGGCGGACTGTCCAATGTTAAGTTCTTCCGCAGAATCGGCGATGGAATCCCTTCCGCAGCCGCAACGGCGGAACGCAGAACCCTTTCTTCTTTCGGCGGCAGTCTTAACCTCTGTCGGTGATCGAAAGACTTTTCCATCGGACGCCTAGTCGTTTAGACTTCCGCAATGGCGGACGCTCAATCACTTTCTTCTTCCGGCAGTTAATATTTTCGTTACTTAGAAAAATTTCGAACTTTCTTTTACCGCGTCGGCTGTCGGCTGTCTTTCTAGTCAGAAGCCATAATGCTTTCGCTTCCGCAACAGCGGACGCATGAGCACTTTCTTCCTTCGATAGTTAATGATTTCGAGCCCTTAACCTCCTCGACGGCGTCGGCGATCAGAGGACTTTTCCGTCGGGTGCGTAGTTTCTTTGCCATCCGTAACGGTGGAAGTCCACTTCATTAACTCTTTCGCAATGGCGGAAGTTAACTTCGCCAACTCTTTCGCAATGGCGGAAGTTCTCTTCACCAACTCTTTCGATTGGGGAACACTTAGACAAAAAATTTCAAAATTTTTGTCTTTCTTCTTTCCACCGAATATAACACATGTCGGCAGTTGGACCACTTTCCCGTCGGACGTGCTTCCGCCTAGCCTTCCACAATGGCGGAACTCCGTTCCACTAATCCTTCTACCACAACGGAAGTAAATTTCGTTAACTCCTCCGACTGTCTAACACTTAGGCGATTTTCTTGAAATTTCCAATTTGATTTCTGCTGGGCAGGAAGAAGTTCTGCGTTTGTCACTGCACCTTCTTGGCCCATAGAGGCCCATTGTTGCAACCTTGGGCTCTGATACCATACTGTCATGTCCCCATCCCTCAGACCGGCGAAGAGGACGTGACCAACACCAAGCATACGGGCAAACAGCCCCATGAACATATACAATCCATCAATGCTGAAAATTAAAAAATTAACATGATGCACAATCCATCATTTTACACGCACAGTTACTCAGTGCATAATTCTTTAATCATACAGCGGAAACAACATACATTCCAGCATTAATCATGTTCATCATTTCTCACGAAACAGTATATAAATTGCAGAGATGAAGTAACCAGCAGCACTTATCTTTCAATGAAGAACTCGCCCGCAACCAGCTATGTCGCTGCAACGTTCCACCCAACCATAGGCCAGCGTGCTCATCAATCTCTTAGCAACACTGCCACCCCCGAGCTGGGCATGATTCCTCCAAGGATAAGGGTCAACGCAGGCTTACACATAGCCGAGGGGCACAATCAGCCAAACCAACACCGCTGGGTTTATCAGCCCATCAACAACCAGCCAAGCCAGCACAGTCCGAAGACCAACCACTGCTTACAAGCAGCAAAACAATCCCTTCACAGCCCTGTGAAGAAGGCAAAGACAACCAGGTATAATCCAAAACAAAAGATGAGCACAGCTCAAGTCCACCAGACAACACAGGGTTTTTCTTGGCCTTAACATGGCCAAAAAAACTCAGCAACAACACCCAAACCAGGGTATATCAGCAGCCCAAACTCACAATGAATGATGGAAACAATCCACAGTTCCAAAAAAAGGAAAACTTAGCCAACAGTACACACAATTCCCCAATGGAAATGGCTAGGAAACATCACACAGTCCACAAAACAGAGGAGAGGCCAACTCCCAGCGTGGACAAATGAAAACTCAACCCACGGATTGGAAATCCACAGTGGTACAAAACAAAATTGTGTTAAATTTGAGCATATATATCTGTAGACAAACACACAACTCACAAAGAAGATCTCACAATTTACTCAGCCATTGAAGAATGAAACAGTGCAAAAGGCTTGCAGCTGTGAATGCTTTCATTAATCAAAAAAGTAATCCAGATAATAATTACAATGATGTAAAATGGCTTTAATAGCCACAAGGAATTCGAATCCACATGAGGAAGTTCGAATTGATGACTCTACTTGACTGTAGGTAACCAAGACTTGTCTAAATCACAATTGGAGTTCTAAAACACAACTAACTGTTACATTTAGTATTAAATAATGGTTAACTGACTGTGGTAGGTGAGAAAAGCGCCCCAGATGTGTGCAATTAATTAAACCATTATTTAACTGAATGTAACTGACTCCTAACTTGTCTTGACTAGTCATCAACTGAAGTTAACTGACCTTGGTTGGTTTCGGCATTCCCAGTTGCTTCCTAAATTGTAGGGATTGATCTAGGAGACTCCTAAACTTTGCAATCAAGTGCAATAAGTGGCAGTGAGCCTCAATTAGTGTTCCCCACACTTTGGTAACTGAAACATGTGCCCCAATTAGGTTAAGTTTAACCAATGGTGCTAATGACTATAAATAGACTGGATGGACTCCCGATTTAGACATGACTCCCGATTTATACATATGACCAAATTTGGACAAGGGAGGATTAATAATCCTAACAAATTGGACACCACAGCCAACAAAACACGTGGGGAAGACAACAGTCCCAGAACAAAATCAGTGAGCACGACTCACGACATGGGAAAATGACTCCAACGGAGTGTGCGTGAGGAAAACTTGCACCCAACAGCAAAACACAGGGAAAACATACCCGATTCCACTATGTGGAAGAATGTGAATGATCATCGATTAGTAGCTCCTCTCCTGGCTGCGTGAGATCCAGCAGAACCACTACTTATGTGTGAGGAAAAATAGACCCGATCTCTGCATAAGGATCCCCCGAACAGAGGTCGCACACCCTCCTCACTCAGCCCCGCATGAGGAGATGAACCAACAGCAAACCGACCAGCGCGTGAGGGAACTGAGTCGACCTCTTGCTGCGCGCGTCCCTGCATTGGGAGTGAACCGGTGTGAGGAATCCGAACCTCCTCTACGCGTGGCTGAACAGTCGAACGCGAGGATCCAATAGACCATGGCAAGAAGGGAGTCGAGGGAGAGTGGAGTGAAGGTAGTCGTGGGTGGAGTGGGCGCGTGGACAAGGGACTGACAGTCCTACCACCCCACTCCCAAAAGCAATAACTGCCTCAACCACCAGCCATAACTGCCCCCAACAACACAACCAAGTCATTTAAGAGGTTGGTGAAACAAGAAAGGTGGAAAAACAAACAAGGTTGAAACACATGGGTTTTTCCCCCATAAACCAAGGTTTGACATCCCCCACCCCTTATCCTTTGGAACCATGCCCTTTTCATTCAACGTTGCACTGTCGTAGCTGGTTGTGGTTTTAGTTTTAATTGATGTGCGTATTTACATGATGCCACATTATAATGTGCCGGATAGCACGACATACCATCGACAACTACCCCTATTGCCGATACATACACGACCAAATCGATGGTGGGGCTTTTTCCTTGAGCTCCTCACCATGATTAATTACATTTTATACATCATGCAAACGGGGTCGAAACTGGGGGTGTGACATGCAAATATGCGAATTGGCTTTTATCATATCCTCAGAACCAACAACTCTGAAGAGAAAAACTTAGCTAATTAAGGAGCTAATTTAAAAATTTGTTACAATAGTTAAGGGTCAAATTAAAAATTTTAATTATGTCCCGTAGACATCTAACCACTTTCCCAAGGAAGGAAGTCCATCTCACACAGGTGGCGACGAAGTCCATGTGACAGGCATAAATGCCAGGCTAGGAATCCTGCCCCCTGGTCGTTTGATGAGATACTTCACACGAGCCATGGAAGGTGTCGGCTTAAATACTCCTCTAAAACAATTTTCTTCCTATTGTGACTCTGAAGAAGAGTCTGAACTCAGAATTCCTATAGAGATGACCCAGGCGATCCCAGTCGGTTGTCTCTACATTGACGAAAATGAAAGGCTTCACAACACCTATTCGGCTCAACCTACTCCCTCATTGCACATGGTTTTGTTCCTCTCTCGAGTTCCTATGGAAAACAACGACAGGGATGTCACCTTGAACGACTTACACGAAACTCTGCAGGACATAAAGCATCATATCCATTGGATTTACGACATAATGAACAAGGGTGTCAAGGAAGGTAGTGCAACCATAGAGGAGGTGAAATGGATGGCGATCCAAATGGGATGTTAAGATTCCAAAATTGAAGATAAGCATAGGGACTTACATGAACTTATGGGGATTGTTGATAAAATCAAGGAATATGTGAAAAAAATTGTTAATATGAACCAGTGCAGCCATCGCCAAGACTCTCCTACAAGAGACCACCCAACGGAGGAGACATCAGTAGTGCAACCAGTCAAATAAATAGGTGAAAAGCAGCAAAAGTAAATAAAGTCTGAATGGTTTTTTTATGTTTTTTTGTATTTCTCTTTTAGGTAAGTTCGTCTGTATATACCCTACGAAGGGAGTGAGTTGTCTTTTTTGGCACATAAGCAACTTTTTTCTCATTGTATCTAGCATAGACAGTTCAGTTCTTGTGTGGATAAACTGTTCGAAATGTAGGCTCTGCCCTTTTTTGTAAGCATGGTTGTGAACAACCTTTTTATTTAAATACAATACATTCCCTAGTTTCTATTAAAAAAACATTATTTACAAAAAATTGACCCAAAAATAGTCCATTTAAGGCCTCAAACATGCTCGAAAATGTTATGGAGCCCAAATTACCAAAGCAAGTCCTACCCCTAAGATGGTCCCAACAATCCAATGCCTCTAATTTTTCCAACCATAAAATACCAAAATAGTGACAAATTATAAAATGATCCATTTCATATCACCTAACATATTCAAGTGATAAGCCCAAGTTATGTTATCCTTTTTCCATGCTTTTCAAACATAGATGTGTGTCCTTTCCAACCATATTCATGTCTTGTCACCTTGCTACACCATCTTTGTCCACTTTGTATTTTCCACTTGTTAGCACGTTTTCCCATATTGCCAACATTTATCCAACAACAAAACCTACTCTAAATAATCATTCTAGATGCATAATCACAAGGATGCTTCCACAACTACCTGAAGCATTTTGCAACTAAAAACTAGCACACAATAACAAGATACAACATAATGGATAGAAATACTCTCATACCTACTTCATTATTAATACAAAAAATTGATTCCATAAGCCTCCCTTGCCCATGGCAGGTAAGGGGGAAATGAATCTCACTCCCTTGGATTTCCTTATGTACCTGCAAGTATTAGGAAATCGAGTGGTTTACAAAATAAACTCAATATAACACATACCCAATGACTCCCTAAAACCATCCATTTATCCCATGCCCTATGGAGGTGGGCAATAAAGACTTCATGAACTCTACTTACATTCAAGTTCCATTTTCACATTTTTATTCGGGGAAATTTTAATGGTGCATAATTTTCTCGATGTGTAGAAACATCGGTGAATCTTACTAATTCTTAAATTTATAACCATAAAATATTTGGTGAATTTTTTGTAAAATATTCTATTTTCTTAGTGTTTTATATAGTTTTTGGACAATTTTGGTGATTTTAATATTAAAAAAATTGTCCAATGGAATTTAGGCGAATCATTTTTTAGAAAAAAGGGAATTGGTGAATTTTTTATTGGAAAAAGGTTGAAAAATATCCCATGCGCTAAATTTCATCCCTAAAAGTTTCCTTTATTTTTATCTTAGTATTTGAACATTATCACATTCAAGTTTGACCCAACTAATTAACAACCACAATCTTGAGAAAATACCTCTTTCTTGTGTTTACATAGAACTAAGGCCCATCACCACCCATGTTTATACCTACCTTAGTCTTAGGTCTCTCACTTTAGTTATTTGTGTGAAGTGAGGAGTAAGGAACATGTGTGAAGGGAACATGTGTGAAGTGAGGAGTAAGGAGTAAGGAGTATTTGCTCCACACTTTGTGTTCTACATCAAGAATGTGGAAACATGGAGAAAATCAATGAAAATGGAAACGAGAGTGGAGTGTGTAGAGGGTTAAGGCTTGGTCAAAATGAAGGAAATGGAATGAAGAGATGTGAAGAGCAAGTAAAGTGGAGGCAAGTGATTGCAAATAGAAAATTGAATGTAAAATAAATGGACATGGTATGAAGGTATCTATGTCATGAAAAGGGGAAATGAGAGGAATGCAGATTGGAGAAAAGATGCAATGATGGACGGATGCAAAGAAAATGGAATTTGGCATAGTGGATGTTGAGGTAATATGAATCTTTTCACTCTACATTTCCAAAAATCAACTTAGTCTCGAGAGAAAAAGTTCAAAAGCTAAGAAGTAGAAAATGCAAGGGAAGACAAAAGATACGTGGAAGAGGGGAACTCGTGATCAAAAGACTTAAACATTTTTTTCTATTTTGCCAAAATATTAGCATGGGTGTTTTTGCATTTTAACATGCATGAAGCTCAAATAACTAGGTAGAGTTTCACTCGCTCACAATGAAAAATATCCTATAAGTCTTTAATAAACAAAGTCTAAAATATATCAAATGATAGGTCATGCAATGGACCATATTCCAACCAACCAAAAGAATGAATGTATCCAAGATCTGATATCTACTTCATTTATTAGATTTGAAGGTACCACCTAGATTGAATTAATATATATTAAAGCATTGGGAAGCACATAACTTAGTCTAAGAAATAGTCATATCAAACCCTTCCCTTCAAACTCACACAAGGGAAACCTAAGAGTTCTACTAACACTAATCACAAGGAAAAAATTCTTATAACAAAAATATCAAATAATTTAACCACATCAATCTCAATATTTCGCTCTAAAATATAAGAACCCCCATATCAAAAGGAGCTTTCTCAAATATGCCCTTATGTAGTTAGGGTTGGATGTCTAGGGCATAATTTTATGGTAGTCTCTCCTTTAAGTTACTTCACTAACCTTGAGGCTGAAATCCCTAAAAGATAATTTCTATCACAATAATCACTTTTCCAAAGTTAAACCCACATAAGATAATCTAAGGTCACAAAGGGTAAGGATGACTAGATTTGAGCATAATGTCCCTTATTAAGAAGTTTGTATTTCATCATACTTAAATATATATCATTTGGGTTCTTGGGATATATATCATTTGGGTTCTTTACCAATGTTTGAATAATGCTGGTGTGTTTTTAACTTAATATATTTGCAACTCGTAGAGGAAAATGACTAATAAAATCTAAAATATACATGTTATGAATGTGGGTCTTGACTCCCAACGTCATAAGCTATAATATCGTCATCACATCAACTCATTTATATTTATAATATCAAGGTGTATAATAAAAACATAATAACATAAATATATATGTGAACATATCAAAAGTACGAAAGTGTACATAAAGTATCGTCACAAAAATCAAACTTAAAATTAGCTTCATCTTAACTAGTACATCCACATAGTTTGTGGCTTGATCACGTCGATAGGGATCAAATGGTTAAGAGATAGTTATGGAATGGAAGACACCTTGAAAATATGTTTTTATTGCTCATATTCTTATAGTTAAATGGGTTCAACTATGAGTTATTCATGCCTAGCTACATGTTATCACTGACATTCTTCTTGTTATCCATTTATCAACTATCACTTATTTTTTATATTCTTTTTCTTTTTATCTCACAATTTTCTAGTTATCTTTCATGAACTATTTGTCCATCATTTATGAGTTATCCATGCATTGTTACGAGTTATACATTCATCAGCTAGCTACCAATTATTCTTTATATTCCTTTTTTTATAATTGTTTATTTCAAATTTTGAACCGCTGCAATAGAATCAATCTCGACAGTACACTTGTCTCATCATTGTCTGTAGATGAAAAAGTATATGTCGTAGTCCACCCCAAATCTCAAATAAAAACGTCTATCGACGTAAAAATAGCCTAAAGATAACATTAAAAATATATATTATATAATAAAAAATTTAAAAAACTTATATAATAAGATATTTTTGATGATGATATTTAACTAACCATAAAAAAAATCATTTCCCATTATGAGAGATAGAGATGTGTAATTCCTTCTCTACTCAATATAGAGTTGACACATGGCATTTAAAAAAGCATCTTTGAAGGAGATTTGTTATTCCTTCCATGCTCAACATGAAGTTGGGAGGTGACACTTACAAAAAAAATTAATAACTAGAGTATATTTATCTTAACTCAAGATATATTATATTAATTACTTATTTTGAATTTTTTTGCATATATGGAATAAAATTATCGACTTAAATTTTATGGATTAAGAAAACCTTACGAGTGATTTTTTCTCCTTTTATATATATATAAAATGATGATTTTGAATCTTTATTATTAATGAAAATTTTGGATTATTATTTAATTTGGAAAAATCATATAAATAAAGTCATTTTAATTCATGTAATTTATTTGTTTAATTAATTTAATATAGTATAAAAGTTGTATTAAAATTTTATGAAAAATAATTGTAAATATATTTGGTTTGATATTATATTTATTTATTATATTAAAATGCCATTATATTTTTTTATAAATCAAATGTCTAAATAACACAAGTATTAGAATTAAAAAGTCATAAATGATTTTTTAACCTTTGAAGTTCAACCATGCTTCCAAAATTTATTTTATCCCTCTCGTACACCCATAAATATATTTGTCAACTTTCAATGTATACTGTAAAATGTGATGCATCTTGCGGGGCCTATGGGATAAGACTTTTCATTGTTTCAAATAGTTGGGGATAAGGCTTTTCATTGTAATAGTCGAGAAATAACTGCAAAAGCCATTTCTTCCGCTTTTGAATATTCAACAAAATTCGAATGGTCATTTCAAAGTTTTATATAGACCCAAGAATGAACGGGTAAGATAGAAATTGAATAAAATATATAAATGTCACGATCGGACGTGTAAAACTTGCACACCAGTCAAGCAAACTTTCATTAACAATCTCCTGACTTGAATTTAAATAATATTAATTAGAGAATGATGTGATATCGTAATATTAACAATCTTCCAAGAAAGTCCCAAGGGTTAGCTCAATTGGTAAGACGTGCTTGGTTTGGGGGAGGTCACGGGTTCGAGCCTTGAGTCCTCTGGGGTTAGGTCTTCTGCTAGGATGGCCGGCGGCAAATAGGCCAAACCTATGTCCTCACTCACTTTTCTATCCTCTCTAGAGTCTGAATTTGATGTGCATGTCTAAATGACCTGTAATCACTTCTTTCTAGTGATATTGACAAAGATTCACATAGTGAAGTGCTTGCCATTATCTTATTCACATTTAAATACCCATTTCAACAAGAAAGGAAAATTCACAAGAAAACAAGTTTATTATTTTATTACAATCACATATTTAAATTAGAAAAACAACTTTTTTTTTTCAAAACTAATGTAAGTGTATTTAACTATTCATTGTTTGATTGAAGTGGAGTGAAATTTAGAATATTTTGAGTTTATTAAGTTTATAATTTTGAAGATAACTAAAACATTTACTAAATTTATGGTTTGTGAATGCCTATATAAAAAAATAACAAAGCAAATTCACATATATTGTGCTCATAAAATGCTTTATAAAACAATTAAATTCACATCCATTAAATTTACAAATAAGAACAAGGCATTGCATAGAGTTTACATATAATCTGCTCATAAAATGCTTCATAAAACAATCAAATTCACATCCATTAAATTTACAAATGAGAACAAGGCATTCCATAGAGTCCTTTTTATTGGTAATATTTAGTGATTAATAAAAAGAAAAGTTAAATATAGTAAAATTCAATTCCAATTTGTTGAATTTAATTATAGTTTCGATAACTTTGCAAGAATATTTAATCACCTATATCATAGTTTTTTAATTTAAATAGAGATTTAATACATAATTTTTTATTAAAAAGATTTGGTCTATACACTTTTTAAACCACTAAAAACTCTCAATACAAATAGGTTGTCCATATGTTTATTAAATTTATAAAACATTTTTTGCTTCTTTAGATCCTCTCATTAGGATTTCTCCTCCCCTAAAAATAATTTTTGGAGAAGCTTTCAACAACACCATAAAGTGAACAACTAGCACATACACTTAACTTGGCGTGGTTGGGGAATATCAATACAATTGGCACAACCACTTAACTTGTGGTCGGTGAACATCGATAAGTCAGAAGTTAACAAAGTGAAAAACTAACACAGGTCCACTTAACTTGTTGCTGAACACCACCGACCATCGATAAGTCACAATTTAACAAAGTGAACAATTAGCACACCCACTTAACCTATGGTTGGTGAACATCTATACAACTAGCACAATCACTTAACTTGTAGTCTGTGAACATCCATAAGTCACAAGTTAACAAAGTGAACAACTAGCACACCCACTTAACTTGTGGTTAGTGAACATGAAAAACAAACACACCCACTTAACTTGTGGTAGGTGAATATTGATAAATTGCAAGTTAATTACCATGAACAAGTTATATGTGGGTTGTTATGCATCATTAATAATTACCAATACATTAATTACAGATTTTTTTTTCATTTCTTTTTTATAATTTTTTATTTTATGATTTGAAATTACACCCATAAAATCAATATAGACAATAGACTTATCTCATGATCAAATAATTCACCAAAATCCATTAAAAAAAAACAACTCTATCAAAAACATTAATAGATTATTTCATCTATTTAAACCCTGTGCTTAGTACGTTGCAAAAGGTGATGTAAACTTGTGGGGGCCTCTCGGTCCAGGCTTGTCATTGTTAACAATAGTTTGGAAATCAATGCAAACAACCTGCCGTGCTGCTTTTCAATATTCAACCATTTTTCATTGGTCAAGTAGAAGTTTAATAACGATCCTTGAATGAACGTATGAGACAGAGATTGATTGAAATATAGAAGCTGCGTGGCATGGATGCAGTGGGTGCTAACATGAATGCCATTATAATTGAAAAGAATCCCATTATTATCCATGGATGCCAGATTGGAAAGCTCTGTCAGTACTCCGGCCAAAAAAATTTTAACGTTTATTCATGTCCCTGTTACTCAGATTTTCAAAGTTGAAATAAAAATCTTTTGACTCAAGCGATCCGATTTTTGATGGGAAGCTCGTCCCATCCTTTTCAATTGAAGATGATTCCAATAACATTGTACAATCCTAACCAGAAAGTAAATGGAACTGTGGGCTTTTGATGGAGAAGGCCGTCCCATCTCTTTAATTGGAATTGATACTGATATCATTGTCCAGTCCTAACCAGAAGATAATTGGAGTTGTGTAATTGTTGCGTGATGGCGTTTATAGCAAAAATTTCGTTACACATTTCAAAAGAGAAGAAGAAATCAAGAACTACGAAACCTCGCTCTTGCATTTGAGGCCAAAAGTTTTGGTATGATTTGACCTTTGATGGAGCCAGACTGCTAGGTATAACGGTGGGCTTGTTTTGGACTCTGTCGCTCAACCAGTGGTCAAGAACGAAGAAGTCGACTTTTCAGTTGTCAGTCCTTTCCATGAATGGAGTGATGCATTTCTCTTTTCATAATAGATCACAAACCCTAATGAAAACCTTTGACTCTTGAAGAGGTAGGAGCATCTGCATATGAAAGATAAAGTGGTCTATACTTTGGATATTTGTTTGTATCTAGGGTTTACGGTTGTTTGACTTCTATTTATTATTAGGGTTGGAAATATGGCCAAAATACAGGTACTGAGAAAATATGGTAAACTTTTTGAAAAATTGGTGTACGCCTTGCTTACTTTTTCTAAGCTTGGCTCAATTCCAATCTTTGTTTGTTTTACATCAAGTTCAACTTTTTGAAACTATTGGTGTAAGTTTTTGCTTATTGTTTATCCTAAATGTAGAAATTATTGGTGTAAGTTTTTGCTTCTTGTTTATCCTAAATGTAGATATAGGAATGCCAATTGAAGATGGTAAGTTAAAGTTTATGATTGTTGAAAATTTGGTAGAATTTAGAATGCAAAGTAGTATAATTATTAATGAAAGTTTAAATAGATAATTTAAGTATTAATTTTATGTATATTGTGTAGTTCTGAAAATGTTATTAAAAGTATTGTTACATTTAAATTTAAGGAAAAGATGTGGTGTGATAAAGACTTAGAAGATAAGAGGAGATTAAGATATTATAAGGAGGTGGACAATTCCTAAAACCCAGAATACACACATAATAGAGCTCAATTTCAAAAAAAATACTCCAATACTCTTCTTATGTAATATACCAAATTTAAATAAATTATTGTTATTCTTTTTGAATATTTTATTTTTAAATATTTTTGACAAGAACTCAAAAATAAATGTAATGGATTATTCTTTTATTAATAAAAAAATACTAGAGGGAATCATAAATGAAATAGCTCTTGAAAAAGTGTTTGTTGACCCACAAGAGGAAAAGACAAATGCAGGAAACATCTTCCCCAAAATCACGTCACAACTCCTTGTGGAGTGCTAAAGAGGAGGCTCATAAATGACTAAGTCCTAGGAAAAATCCTATATAACAATATGTCCATTTAGCAAGGAGGAGGCTAGCAGTGAAAGAGAAAAACTGATATGTTAATGCAAGAGATGGCACATTAAGTTTTCCCTTTGGGGTTCAACAAATAGGCTTGGGGGTTTTGGAGCAAGTGACTTAGCTGTTATAGGAGTTCGTTGGGAGAAACGACTATTTCATTTCTGTTTTACTGACAGCGGTGCCAAGTTCCCTGTTCTACTTCTTGTTGAATTATTGTAACTTCGAAGAATATTTTAAATGTATTTCATTGGTCCTCGATGTTCCTATCGGGAGAATCATTTGTATTTCTTTGTACCCCGATGTTCCTATTAGGAGAATTACTAAGAGTCATGAGGAAGTCTCCTCCATTGTAAGTCGGGTCATTAGTACTCTCCGGAATATATTATTATATTAAGTTAGACCAGTTATGTCTACTCGAGCCTACATAACTGAGTTAAGTTTACTCGAGCCTACATAACTGGGTTAAATGTTAAGTGAAACAAAGAATATAAATAGAGTGAGGTGCCTCTCATTTGAGACACACACACTCACTTATGTAGCACATAAAAGAGAGAGAGAGAAAGAGATGTAGCTTGAGAAGGAGGAGGATCAGTTTTGGGTTTTACCTTTTATCTTTTGGGGCATCTATATTGAGGAATCTTTTGCTGGGTTTTTCCCATTAGGGTTTTCCCAGGATAAATCTGTGTTGTTGTTGTGATACTATTTCTTTGAGTGATCATGTCTATATGCTTTTGTGAAATTGAAATTAAATGTTGATAATCTAGCTTAGCATATGGAATTCTAGCATGGTATGAGAGCTAACTAGAATAGGATGGCTTTCACAAGGTGAAAAATCCCTCTCTCTCTCCTCGACAAGAAATTAGGGTTTCAGGAAAAATTTTGAGTTTTGGAAAACTACTTGCATGGAAAGCTGCACCCTCCCAGAGTGCATCTTCTGAGCCAGGGATCGAAGTTTTTGGAGGAGTATATCTCCTGGAAAGTCAAACTGTAGTTTGACAGCTGCACGAGAAAACTGCTGGAAGTTGCAGTGCTGAATCTTGCAAGTTAGATTTGAAAGGTGAAGACTTGAGATCTCTAGAAACGAAGCACACCAGTCAACCCGCCTCAGTCAAGCGTATCTCCTGGTAAGTTCAGTTTCTCCTTCCACAGAATTTCAATTTTTTGTGACTTTCTGACAAGATGGCCCCGAGCACTAAGCTTGAGGACAAACTGGAAGGCATAGAGAATTTTCAAGCATGGAAATACAAGATTGACCTCATTCCCCAAGAGAATGATCTTCATAAGTATATCAAAGATGAAGTTGCAGAAATTGAAGCTAAGGAGAAGCACAATAAGGATATGATTAGGGCACAAAGGATTATTGCCGACTCTATCAAGGATCACTTGATCCCTCAAGTGTCATCCAAGAAGACTTTGAAAGAAATGTATGATGCCCTATCAAGAATGTATGAAGGAAGAAGCATCAATAGAAAGATGAATCTAAGATCTCAACTGAAGAGCACCAAGATGAGTCATGGAGAATCCATCCAGGACTAATTCACAAGGGTCTCCCCATTCAAGGAACAACTAGAATCCATTGGAGACAAACTTGATGAAGATGAGCTGGTTATGATTGCCCTTAATGGTCTCACTAGACCTTGGGAGTCATTCATCGAGATGATGTGTGCCAGGAAGGAAATCTTGAAGTTTGATGTTGTATGGGAAGATTATATTCAAGAGGAGACTAAAGTGAAAAACAGAGAAGCTCTATTGAAGGAAGATGATCAAGCCCTAGCCACTCATACCAAAAGAAGAAGAAGTCAACCTAACTTCAAGAAGAGAAACCACGAGGAGTCTCAACCTCCCAGAAGAATCCAAAGAATAAGAGAACGTCCTCTAAGTAAGGACTACTCCGAATTTCAATGTTTTCATTGTGATAAGATAGGACACATTTCCAGAAATTGTCCTATGAAGAGACAATAATATAAGAAGAGGATCAACAATAACAAAAGACATCATGCTCATCTAGTTGAATATGAGGATGAAGAAGAAGAAGAGGAAGGACCTCCAAGAAAGAAAGTAAGAGAAGATGATGCAGAAGAGTATGTACTATTCTCTACACTCTCTGGATTTATAACACCTGGAGAGGACACTTGGATTATTGATAGTGGTGCTTCAAAGCACATGACGGGACAAAAGAAAAACCTGTCAAGACTTGAATAAAAGAACTCTCCTCAGAAAGTATCTCTAGGAGATGACTATCAATATCTGATTAAAGGAATTGGGGAAGCAAGCTACAAGCTTGATTTAGGAAATCCCCTGAAGAGTAAAGAAGTATTATATGTACCTGGTCTAAAGAAGAATCTACTTTATATCTCAGATTTAGATAAGAAAGGATTCAGAGTTGCATTCATAGATGGAAAAGTACTCATGTGACCCAAAGGAAAGAAAATTGAAGATGTAGTTGTTATCGGTGAAGAAGAAGGAGGCCTATATAAACTCAAGGGACATTCAAAAACAACCCTTGTTCATGAGTCCACTAACCCTAGTGAACTATGGCATAGAAGGCTTTCCCACATCAATTACAAGGTACTACCTCATGTGAACAAAGTAGTGATGGGACTACCGGACTTGAATATCAAACATGAAGGCATTTGCAAGGGATGCACGAAAGGGAAGAACATCAAGAATCCATTTTCGAAGAGTGAAACAAAAACAAAAGGTACATTGGAATTGATTCATTCAAATGTGTGTTGTCCAATGTCCTCCACATCTTTAAGTGGATTTGAATATTATAATACATTTATTGATGACTATTCAAGAAATACTTGGATATACTTCTTGAAAGCAAAGAATGAAGTGTTTGAGAAATTCAAGGAATTCAAATCCTTGATAGAGAATCTTTCAGACAAGAGAATCAACAAAACTCATATCAAACAATGACGGAGAGTATACTTCAAAAGAGTTTGAAGCCTTCTGTAAAGATGTCGGAATCAAGAGGGAACTAACCACTCCCTACAATCCTCAACAGAATGGTGTTGCAGAAAGAAAGAACAAAACCATCATGGAGGTAGTGAAGACAATGATATATGATCAAGAACTTCCAATGCATATATGGGCAGAAGCAACAAGAACTGTTGTCTACGTACATAATAGAATATCTCACAGTGCTCTTGGATTCAAGAGTCCAGAAGAGATGTTCACACGAAAGAATCCTGAGGTAAGTCACCTCAAAATATTTGGTTGTCGAGTATATATTCATTTGCTGAAAGAGAAAAGAACCAAGTTGGACCCTTCCGGAAAGAAGGGGATATTTGTTGGATACTGTGAAGTATCCAAGGCATTCATAATTTACATTCCTAGATTCGATCACATGGAAATCAGTAGAGATGTTACATTCGATGAAGAAGCATCTCTCAAGAGATCCATAAAATGGCAGCATGAAGATGTGTATGAGGAATATGCACCACCTAGAAATGTAGAGACTACATTCCTCCCTGAAGATGAAGCTCTTGAAGAACATGATATGATAGAACCATAAGAACCTCCCACTCTGGAGATATCACGAAAGAGAAATCCTGCTTGGGCAAGAGAAATTATACAAGAAGCAGAAAGATATGGAGCTCCTGAAGGCTCCACAAGGGTAAGTAAGAAGCCCAAGACATTTTCAAACTATGTAGCTTTGATGTGTGATCTTGTAGATCAAGAACCTGCAAACTACGAAGAATCTATACAGAAGAAAGAATGGGTAGAAGCAATGACTTAAGAATATCAATCAATAATGAAGAACGATGTATGGGATATAGTTCCCAAACTAGAAGGAAAGAGTGTAGTATCCTCCAAATGGATCTACAAGATAAAACATATAGCTGACGGAAGTATAGACAATTACAAGGCTAGATTTGTGGCTAGAGGTTTCTCTTAGAAAGAGGGAATTGATTATGAAGAAACATTTGCACCAGTAGCAAGGTATACTTCTATTAGAGCCATCATGGCACTTGCATCCATGATGAAGTGGTACTTACACCAGTTGGATATGAAAACAACCTTCCTAAATTGTGTGATTAAAGAAGAAGTATACATAGAACAACCACAAGGATTTGAGGTTGAAGACAAACGAACTCATGTATGAAAGTTGAAGAAGGCACTGTATGGCATGAAGCAAGCTCCCAGAGCTTGGTATGGAAGGATAGATAGTTTCCTGATAAGCATGGGCTTTGCCAAGAGTAAAGTCGATCCTAACCTTTACTTCAAGGTTATAAAAGATGAACTTGTCATACTATTACTGTATGTGGATGATCTATTTCTGACAGGGAATGACAAACAGATTGCATAATGCAAGAAGAAGCTCACTGAATAATTTGAGATGAAAGACCTTGCTCTAATGCATTATTTCCTAGGTTTGGAAGTATGGAAGAACTCAGAAGGAATCTTTCTCAATCAGGGAAAGTATGCAATGGAAGTTTTGAAAATATTTGATATGTTGGAATGTAAATCCATGGCCGCACCCATGGATTCCAACCTCAAGTTGTTAGCCGATGACTCATCAGAGTTAATGGATGTGACTCAATACAGACAGATTATTGGGTTGTTGATGTATCTAACCAATACCAGATCATACATTTGTTTTGCTGTGAACACCTTGAGTTAGTATCTAGTTCAACCTAGACGAGCTCACCTGATAGCTGCAAAACATGTGATGAGATATCTGAAAGGGACTATAGACTTTGGTCTATACTATGATGGAAACCATGATTACACATTGTATGGTTATATAGATGTAGATTGGGCTGGAAGTGTCTCAGATAGGAAAAGCACATCAGGTGGATGCTTTTGTCTAGTGTCTGCTATGATTTCATGGTTTAGCAAGAAACAGTCTAGTATTGCTCTTAGCACGGTCGAAGTAGAATACATAGTAGCTTGCTCTTTTAGTTATGAAGCCATATGGCTTCAGAAGCTGATGTCAGGTCTCTTTGAGCTAGAGATGGATACTGCTGATATTCTATGTGATAACCAAAGTTGTATAAAGATGTCAGAGAACCCAGTGTTCCATGATAGATCGAAGCACATAGAAATCTAATATTTCTACATATGAGATATGATACAGAAGGGAGCCATAACGCTCCAGTATGTGAGTACTGATGAGCAAGTTGATGATGTGTTGATGAAGTCTCTATCTTGGGTAAAGTTTGAACAGTTTTGACACAAGCTTGATGTTGTTCGGAAATACTTTCCTTGAAAGGGGGAGCAGTGATGTTGCGGTGGGATTGTATCATCTTGGGACACTTGTCCTAAAGTGATCTGGTGACTTTGGTCCTCGAGAATGAAGAGGGATTGTATCATCCTTGAACTTTTGTTCAGAACTGATCTGGTGACTTTGGTCCTCGAGAATGTGGTGGGATTGTATCATCCCTGAATTTCGGTTCAGAACGGATCCAGTGACTTCGGTCCTTGACAATGTGGTGGGATTGTATCATCCTTGAACTCCAGTTCAGAATGGATCCTGTGACTTCGATCCTCGAGAATGTGGTGGGATTGTATCATCCCTGAACTTCGATTCATAATGGATCCGATGACTTCGGTCCTCGAGAATGTGGTGGGATTGTATCATCCCTGAACTTTGGTTCAGAATGGATCCGATGACTTCGCTACTCGAGAATGTGGTAGGATAGTATCATCCTTGAAATTTTGTTTAGAACAGATCTAGTGACTTCGGTACTCGAGAATTTGGTAGGATTGTATCATCCTTGAACTTTTGTTCAGAACGGATCCAGTGACTTTGGTATGTTGATGTAATTGTAACTTTGAAATGTATTCATCCGTATATCTTATGTATTGTACCCCAATGTTTATTCCGAGATGTGTCTGTAATGTAATTGGTTCATGTCATACCCCTATGTTTATCCCAGGAAGTTTCTATAATATAAAATTCATGTCAAGTATTTGTGGGTAACCCTCCTATTGGCCAAGCGTTAAAGTCCCCGTAGTTATGGGGCCCTTGGTTTATTAGACTATGCTAGATAATTCGACCCTAGGTGAGTCATTGTAAGTCGGGGCAATAGTCCCCACCATTGTGTTAAGGATAAACCTCCTTGTTGGTTGGAGGAGGCAAAGTCCCCACAAGCTGCGGGGCACTAGGGTTATTAGACACTCCTAGAGATGTTGGCTCTAGTAAGTAATTGTTAAGTGAGGCCGACATGTTGGAGTAGGTTTCAAGTGAATGAAAGAATATAAATAGAGAGTGAGCCTCTCTATTTATCACACACACACTCACTCATTAGGGCACAAGAGTGAGAGAAGCTGCTGGGACAAGAGAGAGACTACTGCTATCGGGAGATCATATTTATGTTTTCGGGTTTTACTTTTGGTGTTGATTCTATATCTAAGGAAGTTGTGGGGTTTTCTCGTTTATGGTTTCCCCAAGGAAAATTCTTTGTCTCTTGTCTCTTGTGTTTATTGATGTGCATGTTATTCTCTCAGTTAAAGATCCTAAGATCATAATGCTAGCTTGAATGATAAAAATCTAACATGGTATTAGAGCTGACCTGAGAAGAAAACATTGTGCAGCTGCAGAAGCTAGGGATTTTTACTTTTTGGGTCTCTCTCCATAATCCATCAACACAAGTATGCTAGGCTGACTCTCCATTGAATGGTGCATCTTTCTGTCGAAGCAGAATTCAATTCCGAGCATTTTCAGTTTTGGTGCGAGAAATTAGGGCTTCTTACAGAAGAGGAAATTTTGAGTTAGCCTGGCATAGGATTTATTTCCTCATTAAAATAAAATTTTAGAGACCTAGATTAATATTTTTGGTTGGGTGAAACTCCGGGAAAGTCAAATCCTAGTTTGACCTCGAGCTAGAAAAACCCTAAATACTAAAACTGCTAAGTTTTGTTACATTTGCTATATCGCGATATTGGCGAAGTATCAAGAGTTGAAAATTGTAAGGGCTGAATATAAAATCTGGATTTACACTGTGTACAAAATTCAGCCTCATATTCACTATATTCTGGGAGATATGATCCCTCCAAGATAGGGTTCCAGCGTCTTCCAGAATTCACCCCTAAAAAGGACACCTGGGGAGAATTGCTATATCTTGGGATAAAAAGGTCCAAATGAAATTCATAAAGATGTTATAGAAAGGGAACAGACTTTAATTTTTGTGTTCCAAGTTTCAGACTTAGAAGATGAACCAGTAACATGTGGTAATCCATACACCTTCTCTGTTCTGAACAGTCTTGTAATAGGTCACCTTCGGAAAATGATCATAAGTCCCAATTGGTGAAACCAATTCTGATGAAACCTATGGTTTTGGAATAGGGCCAGGTGAGGCTACCTCAGTGTGAATTTTCAGACACATAGGAGCATTAGTTTCGGAGATACCATAGAAACAGTAACAGGCATTTCTACGGAAGAAATTGGAAAACTAGGGCTTCCTGTTTTGGGAGCTTCCCTCCATTGTTTTCAGAAAAGGAGTACATTGGATAGCTCAAATTGAAGAGATCTATCTTTATATCCAATCATATCTGAAAGATTCCATGTTTTAAAAATTAGGGTTTCTCTGACAAGCCCTAGATCAGCCACCTCCGGAACAAGGACAAACACCTCAAATCGATAAGATCTAATCTTTTTCTATTTGCATTTGAGGTTCTCATTTCAAAGTGATCTATCGCATCAGCTTGATGATAAGATTGGTGAAGTTGACAAATTCCAAGCATGGAAGTATTTGATCTCTCTGAAGAAAATGAATTAGACACCTACATGAGTAGAGAGGTTCCAGTTCCAGAGAGAGATGAGGTTAAAAGCCTTACATAAGAAGAACTTGGTCAAGGCCAAGAAGATCATTGTTGATTCAATCATGGATCAAATTGTACCACAAGTGTCTTCCCTAAAGACACCAAAGATGTTTGACTCCTTGACCAAGCTATTTGAATGGAAGAACATAAATCGGAATATGACCTTAAGAAACCAGTTGAAGAATGTGAAGATCCAAAATGCAGAGACCATACAGTCATACTTTACAAGGGTCTCTCAAATCAAAGAACAACTTGAAGTGGTAAAAGAAGAAGTGAAGAATGCAGAAGTGGTGATAGCCACCTTGAATGGTCTCCCAAGATCATGGGATTCATTCATGTGAGGAATGTGTGCCAGAAGGAAGTGATTACTTTCAGCAGACTCTTGGAAGAAGAAGAGGCTCGACTCATAATAAGAGAAGAGAAGATGGGAGCAACTGAAGATCAAGCTCTCACCATCCAAAGAAGATCCCTCAACCAATGAGGAATATGAAGATCTCAACTCTTGAAGAACCTCTTATCCATCTCAGCATTCAGATAAGAAATGATGCTATTATGAACAAATAAGACAATGAAGCTGAAGGCTCAAGAAGGAGTCTACCCACAAAACAAATAAATATAAGTATTTAATTGTCATTTCATGATATTGTTTTGTTATGCATTTGTTTATATTGAGTTAATGTATTATGCATGATAGAATGTTTGCATTAATGACAATATACTACTAATATGCATGTAATGGGTAAGTAGCTCATGGTTATATACAACTCTCCATTGCTACTTATATAGAATGAAACCTCTTTGCTGACATATTGGATTAGTGCACAATCTCAATATTGTCTTGGTAGAGATGGAAGGAATCTAGAAAAGTTTCAGTGAGATATGGATGAATGTTGTATTGGATAAAGTAGTTGCATGATCATATATTTATGCATAAGAACTTGCCAGTATGAATATTCCTTATGAAATGTTTCTAACCATACAAATTCATTTGACTTGTAGGAAAGATTGCGTACATAATCACGTACAAGCAAAGAAGGATGAGACTTGTTCTGAAGAACAAGTAATGATAGTTCAAGATGAAAAATAATATGACAAATGAAGCGACATCATTGATGCAGAACCTACCAAGAAAAAAGGGAAGACCAGTTCAAGAAGAATGATGTCTAGGATGCAGTATCGATACATGAGGGAAAGTTCGTAGTTCCATCATGCAGTAGATGGAAACATCGTGGGATACAAGGAAATATTTGTAGCACGAGACTTCTCACGAAAAGAAGGCATAGACTACAAAGAGACATTTGCAGTCAGTGGGAGTTGAGACACATGATAGGCAGAATCATGTGTGCAAATGAAAGAAGGCCTTGTATGAGTTCAGAAGACACCTAGAGGATAACAAGCTCACAGATGGGTGTGAGAAGAACTTTTGAAAAAGTTCAAGATAGAGGATCTTGGTATCTAGTGATCCTAGATGGATACATAGAATATTAGTAGCAGAGGAAGCTACTTGTCACTCTAGTACATAATGTTTCAGTGCATAGAGTACAAAATACAGAGGGAGTATGATGCTTCAAAGGGAGTTACTGCAGAAGATCCTAAGGTTCGACATGGTACGACAAGATGGACAGATTACTGATGACTCTAGGATTTACTGAGAGTAAAGTGGATTCCAACCTTTGCTTCAAGGTTGAATGCGGAAGACCAGTGATGCTACTGTTATGTGTCAATGCACTATTTTCTAGGCATGGAGGTGTGGACAAGGGAAGTATGAAGTAGAGATATTGAAGAGGTTCAGGATGATGGACTGCAAGGCCATGACCACACCTATGGCATCAAACATGAAGCTATTGAGTGATTCTTCGGTTGATGCTATGATGTATCGTCAGATGATTGGGTCCTTGATGTACCTGACGAATACGATACCGGATAATTACTTTTCTATGAACACATTGAGACATGTTCACTTGATGGTTGCAAAGGGTACAGTTGATTATGGGCTCAATTATGAGGTGAATCCGAAGATTAACCTGGAAGGTTATGTTGATTCAGATTGGGCAGTGCCATCGATAGAAAGAACACTTCAGAGTGTTGCTTTAGTATGGGATCATGTGTGATCTCTTGGTTTAGCAGGAAGCAATACTGTGCGCCACTAAGTATAGTTGAAGGAGAGTATGTCGTAGCTTGTTCAGCTAGTTGTGAGGCAATATGGCTGTGGAAGCTATTGTTTGATTTATTTTATCTCTAAATGGATGCTACTTGTATACATTGTAACAACCAGAGTTGCATGAAGTTGTCAGAGAATCCAGTGTTTCATGACAAGTCGAAGAATATTGAGATCAAGTATCACTATATTAGGGATATGGTGCAGAAGGGAGAAGTGAAGCTCCAGTATGTTGCAACGGAGGAACATATAGCTGATGTGTTGACAAAGCCATTAGCTAGGGTGAAGTTCGAGTACTTCAGGGAGAAGCTTGGTGTTCTCCAGATTGAGTTTTCCTCCAAGGGAAAGTGATGAGACCCATAGCCATTCTAACATGGTGATAGGATTGGTTCCTTCCATGGTCAGATGTAAGGGCTGAGCCATTTTGTCATGGTGAGAGGATTGGTTCCTTCCATGTTAGATATGATACTGAATCCATAGCCATTCTGATGAGTAGGTCAGATGTAAGGGCTGATCCATTCTGTCATGGTGAGAGGATTGGTTCCTTCCATGTCAGATATGAGTGTTGATCCATTCTGATGTGACTATAGGATTGGTCCCTACATGATCAAAAATAAGTGCTGAATGCCATTCTTGGAATGAAGGCACCTATTCAGTTACCAGGAATACTCAGTCTCGGACTGAGAGCCATTCTGATGAGTAGGTCAAATGTAAGGGCTAAGCCATTCTGTCATGGTTAAAGGATTAGGTTCCTTCCCTGTCAGATGTGAGTATTGGCCATTCTGACGAGTAGGTCATATGTAAGGGAAACTGCCATTCTCAAGGAGAATGGAAGCGCCTGATCAGTTACCAGGTAGCTTAGTCTGGGACTAGGGGCCATTCTGATATGACTGTAGGATTGGTTCCTACAAGATCATATGTGATTGCATGCCTTTTCAAACACGCATGTTGGATTGGTTCCTCGTATGTGTCGAATGTAAGTGCAGAGCCTTTCTTGATCATTGGTTGAACAAATGTAAGTGTTGAGCCTTTCTTAATCATTGGTTCAACAAATGTAAGTGTTGTGCCTTTCTTGATCATTGGTTGAACAGATGTAAGTGCAAGAGCCTTTCTAACATTGGTTGTCAGATGTAAGAGCAGATCCTTTTGGCATGGAGGATTGGTTCCTCGCATGGCCAAGTGTAATTGCTGGGCCATTACGATCATTGGTTGAATGGATGTGAGTGCTGGGCCTTTCTGATAGGGTTGTGGGCTATGTTACCACATGGTCAGATGTGAGTATTGGGCGTTTCCTTTTTTATATGATTATAGGATTAGTTCCTACATGATCATATGTAAGTGTTGGGTAGGCCATTCTAAATTAAGTGTCAGATATAAGCGTCGAAGAATACCTACATGGTGGCTAGGCCTACAACCAACATGAAAAAGGGATGTCTCTATAGAACTTCCTGTGATGAGAAGAATCAAGATATAGCACCCATGATGATGATCCAACAGAGATGTTCCAGAACCAGAGATGATCCAGATCCAGTGATGATGATCTAGATCCAGTGATGATCCAGATCGAGTGATGATGATCCAGATCCAGTGATGATCCAGATCCAGTGATGATGATCCAGATCAAGTGATGATGATCTAGATTGAGTGATGATCCAGATCCAAATGAAGATGACTTGAAGATGAATATGACGAGAAATCAATGATGATCCAAATGATATAGAGACGAAAACTTGTACTGATAAATTGTGTCGAGAGAATACCTTCCTAGTTAAGAGGGAGTGTTGATGTAATTGTAACTTCGAAATGTATTCATCCGTATATCTTATGTATTGTACCCCGATGTTTATTCTGGGATGTGTCTGTAATGTAATTGAGTCATGTCATACCCCGATGTTTATCCAGGGAAGTTTCTATAATATAAAATTCATGTCAAGTCATTGTGGGTAACCCTCCTATTGGTCAAGGGTTAAAGTCCCCGCAGTTATGGGGCCCTTGGGTTATTAGACTATGCTAGAGAATTCGACCCTAGGTGAGTGATTGTAAGTCGGGGCAATAGTCCCCACCATTATGTTAAGGATAAACCTCCTTGCTGGTTGGAGGAGGCAAAGTCCCCACAAGCTGTGGGGCACTAGGGTTATTAGACACTCCTAGAGATGTCAACTCTAGTAAGTAATTGTTAAGTGAGGCCAATATGTTGGAGTGGGTTTCAAGTGAACAAAAGAATATAAATAGAGAGTGAGCCTCTCTATTTATCACACACACACTTACTCATTGGGGAGCAAGAGTGAGAAAAGTTGTTGGGACAAGAGAGAGACTACTGCTGTCGGGAGATCATCTTTATGTTTTCGGGTTTTACTTTTGGTGCTGATTCTATCTCTAAGGAAGTTGCGGGGTTTTATCCTTTATGGTTTCCCCGAGGAAAATTCTTTGTGTGTCTTATCTCATGTGTTTTATTGCTGTGCATGTTATTCTCTTAGTTAAAGATCCTAAGATCATAATGCTAGCTTGAATGATAAAAATCTAACACGGTACTCGAGAATGTGGTAGGATTGTATCATCCTTGAACTTTTGTTCATAACTGATTCGATGACTTCGGTACTCAAGAATGTGGTAGGATTGTATCATCCTTGAAATTTTGTTCAGAACTGATTCGATGACTTCGGTACTCAAGAATGTGGTAGGATTGTATCATCCTTGAACTTTTGTTTAGAACAGATCTGGTGACTTCGGTCCTCGAGAATGTGGTAGGATTGCATCATCCCTAGACTTTAAGTCCAAAAGTGATCCGAAGAATTTCGTCTTTGTATTGTGGATTGCAGTTTGTTGATGATGATGATGATGTTAGTGATAAAAAGATTAGGGTGTGATGATGATGATGTTACTGATCAAAAGATCAGAGTGTGATGATGATGATGTTACTGATCGAAAGATCAGAAAGTGATGGTGATCATGTTGTTGATGGAAAGAGAAAAGTATGATGATGATGATGATGATTGTTGATCGAAAGATTAGAATGTGATGATGATGTTGCTGATTGAAAGTTTAGAGTATGATGATGATGATGATGATGATTTAAAGTTCAGAGTATGATGATGCTGATAAAAAATTTAGATGATGATGTTGCTAATTGAAATGATGTTGTCAATCGAGTGGTCAAAGTGTTAATGCTGGTGAAGTTTGAAGATGAAGACTATATGTTGAATATAATGAAAAGGTTCCAATGATTTATAGATGTATCACCGTTATGATGTTGATGATGCCCTCTCTCTCCTACTGCTGTTGTTGTTGTAGAATACCCTTCTTGTTAAGGGGGAGTGTTGAATTATTGTAACTTTGAAGAATATTCTAAATGTATTTTATTGGTCCCCTGTGTTCCTATGGAGAATCATTTGTATTTGTTTGTACCCCGATGTTCCTATCGGGAGAATTACTAAGAGTCACAAGGAAGCCCCCTCTGTTGTAATTCAGGTCATTAGTACCCTCCGGAATATATTATAATATTATGTTAACCCAGTTATGTCTATTGGAGCCTACATAACTGAATTAAGTTTACTCCAGCCTACATAACTGGGTTAAATGTCAAGTGAATGAAAGAATATAAATAGAGTGAGGCACCTCTCATTTGAGACACACACACTCGTGTAGCACATAAGAGAGAGAGAGAGAGAGAGAGAGAGAGAGAGAGAGAGAGAGAGAGAGAGAGAGAGAGAGTTGTAGCTGGAGAAGGAGGAGGATTAGTTTTGGTTTTTACCTTTTATCTTTTGGGGCATCTATATTGAGGAAGCTTTTGCTGGCTTTTTCCCATTAGGGTTTTCCTAGGATAAATCTGTGTTGTTCTTGTGATACTGTTTCTTTCAGTGATCCTGTCTATATTCTTTTATGAAATTGAAATTAAATGTTGATAATCTAGCTTAGCATATGGAATTCTAACACTTCTTATCTTCCCGAGTTAGTTAAAGTAGAATCTCAATTTATCTATGAATTGTAATTATTTCTTTTAACAATAATACTATTATGCACCAGTTTAAAGTATTGTTCTTATTATGCAGTTGCTTCAATATATTTTTCTACTATGTATCTGGTTTAAATATATTTCCTATTTGTTATAATCATGTCAGTAAACTAATTTTATTTAGTATTTATAGATATATGAACCTAAGGTTTCTAACGAATCTCTATTCGAGAATCCATACCCGAATCAGAGAATTCGTATAATGTGTAATGTTAACACAACTAGTAAATTGAACGAAAGTCTACTTTAGCTTTAGTTAAATGTTTTAGAGTAACCGTGCTTATATTTTACAGAACTTGTTTAATCAAACCATATCGAATATAACACGACAGAGTATCCATTCATATAACTTGAATTTAAAAAGAATTATAAACTATTTATTTAGGGATTTCTGAATAGAATAAGAGTCAAGAGGCTTAGGTAAATCCAAGCTAAAACATATTAAAATCATCTCATCTCAAAAACCTCAATACATATTGAGATTTCTAAGATTGGTATTTACTGAGTGGATTAATTACAAATACAATATATAAATCATAAATAGCCAATGACCAATTAACTAGCAGTTCCTAACTGGATTTGAGGTTATTAACATGAAATATTTTAGATCTACTATAACGATTGCTTACGCATCTAGCTCGTTATTGCATAGCTAAACTCGATGCTCAATCTTTAGTTAAAACTAAATCTACTCTACAGAATTCAAATCGAGATTTCAAATATTTTGCAGCCAATGAAACCATCCAAATATCCATATGTGGTAGTAAGACCATCGTTATATGGAATCATTTTTATAAACAAAATCGTGACGGGAAACATCTTTTTAATAGCCAAAACTCAAAGGATAGAATAGTAGAGACCCTAGATTGTTCATTTTTTATTTATTATGTAGAAATAAAAATCATTACAAGTATTGTCTTTAACTTCAAGCAAACACATAAATAAGAATCTGCCACAGACCCTAGCGGTCTTTTTCTTTTCTTTTATATCAAATTAAACATATTGGATTCGAAACCGGATGGCTATAAGTCCATCACCGATGACATCCATTATTCTTTAAAAACCCTAATATATAAATAGGTTTACAAACAACGATGATCGAAGTGGTGGCAATCCCATCAAAGATGGCACCCACGATAGCCTTTAAATCCAAATAATATACACACAAAGAGTTTTAAAATGACGATGGAACAAAGAGGTTCATGCGAAGCCCTCTTCCTGTCGGATAAAAAAACCCATAGGGGTTAAATAAAAACTACATACTACACTTATCCAAACTGAGGCAAAATATTGGCTCCTACATGACCATGAGCCCAACCATCTCATAGATAAAATGAACCAATGTTGTAGATGGACAACATCCATGCCGGAGCCACCTGCATAACCAAACAACAAAGAAATGACAGGGATGGATAAGCAAGACATGGTTAAATAAATGTATTTACAGAGTAGAGATTGTTTTTACTCATCTTAATGTGTAAGGAAGCAGGCCTAGGAGGAGGTGACCTTGTCACCACCCTCTCCGACCTCCCCAAACCTGTAAGCACCGACTTTACATTCAAAACCATAATAATTATTATTGAATTTGAAAATGAAAATGGATAAGGTAAAAATGACATTACCTTTTTTGAATACAGGGAGGGACAGTGGTCGGCTCCTCTGAGATGCCCTTATCCTTCCTTTTCCTGTAAGTTAAAACAACAAAATAGTGAGTCTTATTGCCTGAAAGTTAAAAGAAGGTTTTATCAAATTAATTGCAAAGTTAAGACAAACTTACCAAGCTAAGGTAGTTGAACGACCATGGAAGATGGTCTGGTTTCATTATGTAGCAACCAATAAGGCCGAGTCTGGTGGTGGCCTTTAACACGAACAAAAACCTCCAACACACCTTGGAAGCAACCAGTAAAGACACCATTAACAATCTGGGTAAGAGTTAATGGGTGAAGTTTCTCACCACAACCATGGAAGGAAAAGCTTCTTCCAAAAACCTCAGACCAAGTCAACCAATGAAATGGAACGTTCAGACAAGACACAACCAAAACAAAACCCTCTAAAAACCCTTGACAAGCATGTAGGACAAGTGGAGGGTTGAGATTAAATCTCAGGCGAGCTCTTAAAAACATGAATGCGCTTTCAACTCATAGCCAGGACAAAAATTTAATGCGAAGGTCAAATCAAATCATAAAATTGTACCTCCCAAGTTATCGCATGGCCAAAACATTGTTACATAATATCTCTACTATAGTATTACCATAAATAAATCTCGACTATGGTATAACCACCATAGCTCTCAACTTTGGTAACATTTGATTAAAGCACTTAATATAACTTCTTTCCTTTACACCTTATGCAAGACCATAGTTATACCTTAGGTCAAACATAGTAGCATTTTCATGCTTTAGGAAAGGGGATCAAGATTATGGTGCCTAACACCATAGTCTCCCTTTCCTTCTTCATAATTTTTTAGGATGCAACGACCAAGGCAGAAACCAACCTTATGGCTAGGTAACCCTTAGTGAACACATGTAACAAGAAAAATGTAAAAAGTGTCAAAAACATCACCTTCAGGTGTGACGAGAGATTGTGGATAACCATGTAAACATCCACATAGTGTATAACCTATCAAAGATCAGTAAGAAACCAATATAAGATACTCTACAATGAAACGTCATGGTATTTATGCTTCAACCAGTATTACTTTATTCATTTGTAAAAGAGTATATATATTTATATATACATCTATATCAAATATTTTTTATTGTGGAAATTATAGGTTTATGACATCTTAACTTCTTAACTCACCAGTGACTATGCTGATGAAAACCAAGTATCTCCTTTAAATTGGTCTAAATGACCGTTAATAACTATTATCATCATCATAAAAAGTTTATAACTTATTTGAATTAGAAAATCTTATAACTAGTATTTGTGCATAGATGTCTCAATAAAGATTTGACAATTAAATGAGCTTTCACAATTAATTAAAAGGGATGCAATTAAATGCTATAAAAACATTTATACAAATTCAA
This sequence comes from Pseudotsuga menziesii, assembly GCA_001517045.1. Lineage (NCBI taxonomy): Eukaryota > Viridiplantae > Streptophyta > Pinopsida > Pinales > Pinaceae > Pseudotsuga > Pseudotsuga menziesii. The sequence continues at coordinate 54,488 of LPNX010531287.1, read as the reverse complement.
AAAATTACATAATCTTATAACTAGTATTTAACTAGTATTTCAGCACAAATGTCTGAATATAGATTTGACAATTAAAGGGGATTTCATAATTAATTAAAAAGGCTACAATTAAATTCTATAAGAACATTTATACAAATTCAAAAAATAAAGAATGATCTCATATCTAAGATGCAAAGTAATAAAGATGGGAGAAAAAATAACCAATATTAATGAAGAAAAAAAACCATGATTTTTTTAATTTTTGTTTCGATTATGATGGTGATGAACGTCCACTAAGACCAACATTGCTCTATTGAACCTTAAAAAGAATAATTTACTTGGTTTACTTTAAAACCTAGTATGTGTGCTCAAAAAGTTTGCTAAGAAGCTTTCCAAGCTAACCATAGTTTTGGAAAGTTAGCAAGTTATAAAGGTTTGTATTGTAGAAAATACTATGAAACTCATATATAATGTGGGTGTAAGAAAGGCACTCTAAGAGAAAGTGATTTTCATCCTCAACACTCATAGACTCACACAAATGGAAAACCCTTTCCACCCATGGAGTTTTAGGAATAGAACAATGCCCTTCTTCGCTATGGAGTGCACGAGAGTTCGTTCTAATCATGACTATATTAAGTTTCTTATGTGAGCTAGTTACTACCGAGAGATAATTTTGATCTTCCAAGTTGGGATTAATGAAATCCTTATAGTATCTTAATTTTCTCTTAACTGCTAAATTTTCCTCACCCTTGAATTTATCTTTAAACTTAGAAGTAATTATATTTTTGACATTATCAATGTTTTGCAAAATGTCATTTTCATTAATGCCCAAATGGTTTAACCAATCCATGGTATCTTTGCACCAACAACACTTGAGATGTAGTTGGTTTTGAATTGAGTTTAAAGAAATTTACGAAGTCTCTCGTTTCCCATGTTATTTATCTTATTCTTGCACATCAGGTTCCTAGTCATAGCAATGCTCTCGATGAGGGAAAGACCCACTTCTATGAGGAGAATAAGATAAGGCGTATTGCTTTTAATTTTGAGGTTATAAGTTATAAACCACTTCTAGATTTTCTCAATCTTCCTCCAAGATTCTCTAGAAATGTTGCACCCTAATACTTCACAACCATACTAGATAACAGGGATGACAAGAGTTTCAAACAAGAACTTCTTTTTATCCCACATGACTTGAATGGTTGATTTACAGTTATTTTCAAGACCGAAATAAAATTTTGACCCTCCATTAATCCTTTTCTCAATGCTATAGTTCTAATTGAGCTTGTGATGAATATCAATTCTGAGATACTTGTATTGAAGTCATTTCCTCTAGATTTCTATTATCATAAATAAAATGTGCATAGGTGTCTTTCTTAGATTTTATAATGATGATTTTTGTCTTGTCGACGTTAAAGTCATACCCATGTTAGAGCAAAAATATTTAAGAATGCTTAGTTGTTTATCGAGATCAGAAGGACACCTTTCCATAAGAACAATATCATCAACATAAAGTAGGAGGATGATAACTATCCTAGCTAAGATTGTACCTGTGCAACCTGCTTCTTTTAAACACTTTTCTAGCTTATCAATGTAAATGCCAAAAATGGTAGGGGAGAAGGGGAAACCTAGTTTAACTCCAATATTACAATTTATATATGTTTTCCACCCCTCATTATTCTTAAACTTGGCAATGACATTTTCGTATAACCTTATCACGACATCTCTCAACTCAAAAGGAACCTTAAGCTCCTCTAGCATATTCCACGGGTTATTTCTATGCACTGTATCAAAAGCTTTTCTAAAATCCACAAAGCAACAAAATATGTCAGAGTTATTATTACGACATTCCTCTGCAATGATCCCGAGTGTAACGAGGTGGTCCATGGTTGAATGAGTCCTTCTAAAACCTGCTTGGCCTTTAACCCACTTACCTTCCATTTCTAGCCATTCATTAATCTTCTTTTCTAAGATAATACCATATAACTTAGCCGAGAGAGGGATAATCATAATAGTTTGATAATTAAAGGCGTCATTTTTATCACTACTTTTGAAAATATGAATAATGGGGCTTTGAGTCCAAGGTGTAGGAAAACCTTGATTGACTGCTAGATTAAAGAGTTTGTGGATGTGCAGGATGAGAAAAATTCCTCCAATTTTTAATGCTTCTTCTTAGTAGCCTTTAATCTCCATACACTAGTGGTAAAAAATTCCACTATTTAATTAATTGTACTTCAAAATTCTGCTTTTTTAAATTTGTATGAAGTATAAACTCTTACACAATAAAAGCTTCAACATTTTTCTTTATCACTAAGAGAGAAACGTTGCTTCTATTGCATAGTAAAAAAAACACAGATACATATTCAAGGCTCACTCCAAAGACATGGACTCAAACAATGGCCATGGAACCACCTCAGAGAGGTATGCAAATGGGTCGAGACCAAAAATCTAACCATGACTATTGTTGCCAACCTTTAAATGTTGGCAACGCGATACACCTTAAGAAATTAAAGAAAAAAGAGAGGCTTGGAGAAATCATGAAAATAACAAGACCAGTAAAGCTGAGCATAACTGTTAGAACCTCCTGGAGGATTCAGCCTCATCCTCCATATCCTTGCCAGTCCTGACTTTCTTGTCATCCTTTTTGGCCCTGCTAAAGGGAGGCTAAGAGAGCTGCATGAGGTCTTTCATGTTGTTCAACTCTTTTTCATCATCCTCCTTAAAGGTGATGTCCGTGAGGTTTACGTAGTCCTCGAAGCTTACCCGTTCACTCATTGACTTGGCCAAAATGAATTTCAGCCTCCAGTAGTTGGAGATGGTGACTTCATGCCCCAATCTGAGCTTAAATTCTTCATAAATCTCTTCCTCCATCGCCGTGATGGATTTGCAAATGTGGGAATGAGTTTCCTCTCAGAACAGGGCATCCCAATCCGCCTCATGCTCACCTTTTCCCATCGAAGCCATCGTCGAGGAGGAGAGAGTATGCTTGGTGCGTTTGCTATCAACCAGGGCATTCACTAAGGACATGTCACACAAAAGAAGACTAATACTAGAGCCATCACACCAAGGACTAAGATTGGAGCCGATGCATAGAGGATTTGGCGTTTCAAGTCTGTTAACAAGATGAAGCTCTCGGTCACAATTTTTATAGCCCGGGTTTGAGTATCGACGGGATGCCCATTGGTCTCGAGGCCAAATGCAATGGATGATTTCGCAGAGCAGAAATGATGCTAACCATGGTGCAACCGATGCGTATCTTATGGGCATTGAGAGGAAGATCCTTCATAGCACTCCAAGGACACATAGTAAGATTTTCCAAACTTGCCAAGCCACGAGCCCGAGAAGTGGACATCGTAGTTGAGACCGTCATTTGAAGCAACATGTCAAGGGTGTGTTCACGCAGTCGAAGGACAAGGTTATTAGATTTAAGCATGGAGGTGGGAGGGGGGGTGGTTACCAATAAAAGCTTAAACATTAATTCCAATTAATTTGATAACAAATTTAAACAAAATTTAAATTTCCAAATTAAACAACAACAAATTAAATTATTAACACACTATCCTCGAATTTTCCTCGTACAAGAGTTCAAAATAAAACCTTGCAACACATCTTACTTCAATAAACATTTAATACTAAACGAACTTCAATTTTATATAATTTGTAAATTAGATTATATACATAATGTAAATAAAAATAAAAATAAATTAAAATAATATTCATCAACTTTTGATAATATTAAAATATTATGGCTGTAAATCCATAAAAAAAATCTTCATACAACTTATCATAAAATGTAAATAAAATTTAGTCACAGCTTGAATGTTGTACAACATAAAAGATTTGTGATACCTTGTCTGAAACGTATAATATACACTGTAGCTGATGGGATTTAACTGTTTTTCTTATAGTACCATTCTTAAAAGATAAGCTTATATTTTTATTTTATATTATTTTGTTTTTTCCATTTCAATTTTTATTTGTCATAATGTATCCGTCAATATTAACATTGAAAAAAAAAATGTATTCGTCAATATTAACTAACGAGACTTGACATGACATGACTGGTGATGCGTTCTTTTTCTTTAAATAGTTGATGAATTCAAGACTCATGTGGAGATAGGATTTTGTTTATGTATCTAAATTATTATGATTATTTGACTATACTTGTTTGTTTGTAGTTTACATATAAATATAAAAGGTCATTTTGATATGATATTTTATAAATATAAATGTATTTATCATAACTATACTTGTTTGTTTGTAGTTTACAGATAAATATAAAAGGTCATTTTGATATGATATTTTATATATAAAGAAATTTATATTTTAAATTAATTAAATATATATAATTTATAGATATATATTAAAATAATTATATATTTAAATTATTAAAAGATCCATAATGAAATGATAAACTTTGTATTATTCAAGTCACTTAAAGTTGGTTTTCAATCGAAACAAAATATGATTTAATAATATGTGTTTTTTTTCTTTGCCTTAATGCAAGATATCACATGATGGTTCAAATTTAACATAAATTAATAATGTGCCAATCTCATTTCAGATAGTTCAAGAAGTTGGTTTTAAAGTTAGTTTTCAAGAAAACAATCGAAACAAAATATGACTTGATAATAACGTGTTATTTTTCTTGCCATAATGCAAGATATCATGATGGTTCAAATTTAACATAATTAATAATGTGCCATTAATTCATTTGAGATAGTTCAAGAAATATATAATATGTGGATATGGATTCATATAGTTTAAGAAATTTGTAGATATGAGTTGTTTTTATTCATATGATCGTTTTTAGTGGTCATAATTATTTTATTATTTTTAATGTAAATAAAGAGTGAGTGTATTGGATATTTTTAGTGTTATTATTATTTTTTTATAAATTTAATTAAACATTAAAAAAATTGACAAATATTAATAATTAAAATTCAAATATAATAAAAATATTCAATAAAAAGTTTAATCTCTTTATACACAAAAAAAAAATAATCTTAATAATAAAAAATTATAATTAGACTAAAAATTGTCTAACCAAATTCCAAAGATTCAAATGACAATGACAATAGTAACAAAATATCCTTATTATAATTGAGTTGATAGAATTTTTTATTTGAGACTTGGGGTGGATTAAGATCTATGATTTTTCTACTGACGAGTATGTCACAAGTGTACTCTTGAGATTGATTCTATGGCACTCTTTCAAAAATTGAAATAAACAATTATAAAACGAGTACACTCACATAGTTTGTGGCTGGATCGCATTGATACAGATCAAATGGTTGAGAGATAGTTATGGAATGGAAAACATTTTGGAAATATGTTTTTATTCCTCATATTCGTCTAGTTAAACAATGTGACTTATCCATGCCTAACTACATGTTATCACCGAACATTCTTCATGTTATCCATTAATCAACTATCAATTTTTTTTTATTTTTATTTTTAATTTTTATCTCACATTCTTCTAGTTATTTGCCATGAACTGTTTGTTATTCATTCATCAGCAATGAGTTATCCATTCACTGTTACCACTTATCCATACATCAACTAATTAATCTCAAATAAAAACTTCTATCGACCTAAAAATGAATATAAAAATAATTGGTAGCTACCTGATGAATGGATAAATGGTACGAATGCATGGATAACTCATAACTAATGAATGAATAACTAACATTTCATGGTAGATAAGTGGAAGAATGTGAGATAAATAGAAAACAAATCTAGAAAATAACTAATAGTTGATAAATGGATAACAATAAGAATGTGGGTGATAACATGTAGCTAGGCATGGATAACTAGTACTTGAACCCTTTTAGCTAAAAGAATATGAGAAATAAAAGAAAATTCCAAATTGTCTTCCATTGTATAACTATCTCTTAACCATTTGATCCCTATGGACCTGATCCAACCACAAACTATGTGGGTGTGCTAGTCATATAACCATTTTAACTACTTTTAAACTAAAATTGATTATTAATATTATTTTAAATTTACATTTTAAAATTAATGTTTTTTTAATCAATTTTAATTATATCCTTAGTCATTTATATTTTACAATTTTAGGTAGATCACACCAAGATAAAACAAATAGTGTCATTAATATCACTTAATCTATGATATATCAGGCTGACCAACTACAAATTAAATAACTATACTATTATTTATCAACACAAATACAACCAACTACATGTAAATATAAAACATTATCCATAAATAGAATGCTTCATTCTTTTGATCAGTATCCTAAGCAAAGCTCTTACTGTTAACTCTACATTATCCATAAATAGAATCCTTCATTCTTTTGATCAGTATCCTAAGCAAAGCTCTTACTGTTAACTCATCAACTCTCTCTGGGGCTGACTAAAGCAGAGAAAACAACAGAAAGCGCCATTCCTGTGTATTCACAGATTGCCACGCTTTGAATTGGTATTATGAAACAGCAGCAGGGTTGATGCGTTGCATCTGTAAGTCAAAAGTATGTTTACTTTTTTAAAGGATTTTTTACTACTCGTGAATCACCGCGAGGTCTCTGACGCACAAACAGAGAAAGCTTCCTGTGTACAGCTGGTCAAATACGGTCCGCCCGCATCTGCAAATTCATACGTTGTTGCCCGTGGGAGACAAGTCTATGTTTTACAGTAAACATCAAGTTGAGCATGTGATTGACAGATAACGTTTGCGGTGGCGTCACAGAAGGCGTCATGGCCGGGCCGGGGTAGCAGTTCAGCTTTTGATTAGGTCGCCATGTGCTGCTTTGCTTTTCATGTTTCCATGCCTTTCGTCCCAAAAAATTTTGCATAATATTTGAACTTGTGAAAACGAAGAATCCTCGGCCGAAAGTTTTGTACAGCTCGAGAGACGCTTCGACACCTAAGACCTCTGGATCCTCTTTCCACATCGTAGGTATACAAAGTCATGTAAGCTACGTTGATACGTTATTGCGATGGTTTTATGGCTACGCAGTTCAAAGGGCGAATTAGGGTTGGGATAAGCGGTATATTAGGGTTGGGATAGGCGGTGCATTAGGGTTCAAGGGGTGAATTAGGGCTGGGATTTTCTATGAAAACAAATGTTATTTTGATGATCTGACCTAATGGTATTATGGGAGGATGGTTTCATTTGACCATGAGTTGTCTACAGGGAGGTGTTTCCTCAAATTTTTAGTAGGTTGACGAAGTCGACATTAGGTGTATGCAACTTTTAACAGCTACCATGATTGCTCCTTTACCACTAAATGATACTTTTTACAAAATAGATGTTATATTCATTATATTATTTTTAATTTAAAAATGCTTGATTGCACTTAGAGAAGCTAGGTGCTCTCCAACCTATTATGGTAAGATCCAGTCAAGTTTATAAATAAATAAAAATGAGAAATATAAAGTATATTGCATCTAGAGAAGCAATCCAACCCACTATGGGGAGATAATGTCATGTTAGCATAACAAATAAAAAATGAAAAATATAAATTAAATATCCACTTAAAAAAAAACTACCATAGATCCATTTTAAACCCAAATCTATCAAGTACCCAAAGGGACCCAAATGGTAAAAAAATGTACACCTCAAAAAATTGGATTCCTCTATGATTTTTAAAATTGATCTATGCTAGTTTTATTAATCAACGTGAGGACTGTGGGATGTCTCTTACTTGCCTTCCATTCATTACTATTGTTTTTTTTTCATTAAGAGTACTCTAAAACTTAGAGGATTTGACTTGGAGAGGCAATTCAGGTAGTCTAAAAATTGGATTATTTGAGTTGGATAGGCTATTTTTTCAAGCACTATGTTTGGAAAACAATTGGGAGCTTTTGAGGGTGTTGAATCCATTTCTACCATTAAAATCTAGATTAAAACACAATTAAATTCTGATTTTGTAAAATAAAACGTGTATGATTTTAGAAAGAAAAATGGACCTCCGATCCAAATCCTCTAATTTTTAGACAAGTTCTCTAAGTGCTTGCAATGTTCCACCAATACCACTTTCCCTCTTCAAAACCAAAAAAGTGTTCATTAAAATTGAGTGACTACCTACTTGCATTTCTTCATGAATCGACTCCATCTCTAGGTAACATCACAATCTCCCATAAAAGAGGCACACCTCATAGTTGTTGATCTCATGTCATTTTGATTAAGGACACAATGACATGAGATCAACAAGCATGAACTCTGAGGTGTGCCTCTTGAAAAAAATTCAAGTTTTGGAATTTGGGGTGTGAGAGGGGTTTTTGAGGTTGCTCAATCAATTTTTACCATTAAAATACACTTACATGTAGAGGATAAAAATGGTCCTCCAATCCAAATCGTCCAATTTTTAGACAAGTCCCTTAGAGAACGTATTGAACAAATGAGTACTAAACATTAATACCACTACTTGTATAAATCAAGTTGATAAATGGACATACTCAACCACTTTTTGATAGAAAAATTTCTCCAAAATCAATAAAAGATTTTATGAACATTATAATTACACTTAATTGATGTAAGCTTTGACTATGGAACATCTCTCTTAGGTTTTGGTCCATTTGACGCAACTTTACAAAAAAGAATGTATCGTGGAGAAAATTTACCAAGCCATAAAAATACTCTTTATGAAGGTTGAGTTTAGGGTGGTCGCACGAAGTTGGTTCCACTTTTTGGTGCCACTTAGGAAATCAGAAACGCACTTCCGAAGTGCAAATCAAGAACCCATATGCATTATTGATGGTACATTCGGAATAACCCGAGCCCAAACACAAGGCTAAGGTTCTGGAAATGTATATCGCACTTGCGATATATCGCATATGCGTGTTGTAATGTTAAATATCACATATGCGATATGCAACATTTACAAAATGCATATGCGATATATCGCAAGTGCGATATGCAACATTTACCAAACGCATATGCGATATATCGCACTTGTGATATATCGCATATGCATTTTTTATTGCCTTGATTATGACTTATATGATACTAAATTTTATTTTTTATGAAGCATGGGAAAATTGTTTCTTCCTTAACAACCCTACTAAGAAAATAATGCCTTCGTATGAACTAAGTGTGTTGAGAGATCCTTTTTACTCTTAAAGGATTCCATGTGTACAAATTCCTAAATTTTACACGAGTATATTGTTTGAGAATGCGATACTTTGGAAAAAGGAATATAACATATTTTAACGAAAGGACATCCCCTTCTCTTCACTAACAAATAATTCGGTAATAATAATTTGAAAAAGAGCACATATGAGAAAGAGATGTTGGCCATCATTAAAGCTATTAATTCTCAATGTTCATAAATGATTAAGTATTTTTTCTATATAAATATTTATGATCATTGTTTGAAGTGTTTCTTGTAGGCATAATCATTCCGAGAGAAATAGAATGGGTTACTAAGATGCTTGGTATGATTATTGTATCATGTATAGAAAACGTAAAGAGAATGTAGTAGTAGATTTTTTTATATGAAAAAAGAGGGAGATAGATTCCTGTACCATCCCATGATTATTGAATAAACTTCCTTTGTCAACTACATAATTTTTTTTTATTTGTGAAACTACTTCTTCCACGCCGATTATTTTTTGGGCATGCAGTCACATTGTTCTAATAGTTTACCCACAATTGAAATGAGAAATGGAAAAATATGGATAAATAAAACAGGAGTGCATTGCATTTATTGTGAATGTAGAAAGGATATTGAACATTTCCTAAGATATGATAGGGAATTTTATAATTCTAGAAACATTTCTAGAATGCCATGCAAGGCATATCTAAATTTATTGCTCACACACTCACACACTTAACAACGGAGATGTTGCACAAAGAAGGAAAGAGGAATATGGCCCAACCTATATGGCACTAATGACATTTGAGTTAAATTCCTGTGTGGTTTAGTTAAACAACCACTACTCCCTTCCAATAGATCATAAAGTAGAAGAACTTTGGGCTTCGCAAATGTTGTTGTGAGCAGTATTTGAATGCCAATGTTGTTGTGAGTAGTACTTGAACTACCCAACAAATGTGTTATACTTGATCGGAATGCCAACAACTCTTAGAAATGTCTCTCAAATGTTTTGGAGTACACCCACAATGTCAATCATAGTAGGTTGTTCTTTAGGGGATTCGTTTACACATAGAAAACCCACACTTGTGAGTTCTCTAAGGCAATTGATATTTTAATCTTCTTTAAGTGTTTGTACCAGAATGAGAGAGGGAATTTAGTAATGTATTTGGTTGTTGATTTATCTGCATCTACTTTCACTCTATTAATATTAAGTAAATCATATGGTTACATATGTATATGAATTTATTCCATATGAAAATTAATGTGGTTCATGCTCATTCTTAGCTTAATTGTAAGAATAGCTCATGGCTAGGATAAGTTAGGTAGAAATGCATTCTACATATTTAAATATATCTACATAATAGGGTCTTAAAATAGAATAAAATCACAAAAAAGCATACACATCCAAATGACAATTGGGTCCACATACTAGTCAAAAGTGCCATCACAAATGAAAGAGGTTCTAATTGGGACCTCCGATTGGACACTCTATCCTTGTTGATGAAGGGTCATTTTTCCCTTTCAACGCATCTTAAGTGGGCCAAAATTTCCACCATATCAAGAGGCATGAACTTCCCAAATCAAAACTAAGGAGCCTAGAGTGTTGGGTAGGAAAATTTAATTATGCATAAACATCCAACCCACCCAAATACAAATTAATTTGGGTGGGATGATGAAAGGCCTGCCAAACTGACCCAAAGAAAGTACTAGTAGCATATAGTTGTTCCAAGATTCATAGGAAACACAATGAACATCCAAAATGTGCATTGGTTGAGTTGGAGGGAAACTCAACACATTTGTCGCCTAATTTGAACTCCCTTTCTTATATTTAAAGACCACATGAAACTATTGTAGGTAGGAGGCATGTTTGAGATGGAATTGTTCTTAACTCTTAGACTATGAATTCAAAAGATTAAGGGATGATTATTAGTACAATTTTTTTTTTCCTTATCCAAAACATAATGGCGCCATTGCTTCAAGGCCTTCACTAGATCTCAAAATTCTTTGTCATATGTGTTGTACTTCAGATTGGCGTTTGTCAAAGTCTTGGAATGATAGTTCGTGGGATGACCTACCCATTTTAATATGGCACTAGTAGCATAGTGTGAAGAATTTATCTCAATCTCAAAGGGATATTGCGAATCCAAAACGTGCAAAACCAATTTCAAATACAATGTAGTGTTTGAGTTCCAAGAACTCTCATCCATTAACTTTGTTAGGAAAACACAAGTGGATTGGAGAGTTGATGTAGGGGGTATGAAATGTGAGATAAATGAGTAGTAAAATGTTGATAAAAATTTAGGCCACCGATAAATACTTTTTCAAGCAACAACAATGAGGGGATGAGCCAGTTAACAAGAGCTTGTACATTGGCAAGATGAACACCTATTCCAATTTTATCAATAAGAAGTCCTAGATAGTGAATGGAGGTTTCCCAATATAATACTTTTTGTGAGTAACCTGCAATTTGTGAGTTTGAAGCAACTTTAGTACCAAGTGCACACATAGGTTCTCTTCCTACGTTTTACTAAAAATGATATTTTTTTCAAGATATATCACAATGAAAATCCTTGGATGGAGAAGAAACTTAGTCTTAAATCAATCTTATAGGTGTCACTGGAACTCATGCAAACCTAATGATGTTATCCCATTCAACAATTTCAACTTGGTAAAGAATTTGTTACCCTTGAAAATCATCATACTGTGACAAGGGATAGCAATTTTTTGTAGTGATCTTATTAAGAGCATGAGAATCTTTGACAGGGAACCACTTCTATGCTTTTGGAATAATGAAGGAAAAGGAGCCATTAGAGGAAGAACTAGGTTGGATATGGCTAGATCCCATAAGGGATTAATCTTATGTTCTAATTCAATAACTTTATGTGGAGATACTTGGTAAGAAAAAGCATTTGTATGGAGGCACCAAAAATTTAATCAATGAAATATTGGATAGAACAAGTGGGGGGGAGACCCTCAAGAAGTTGAAAGGCATTTGAAAACTTATTAACTAATGGTTTCTTAGTGAGAGGAGGAATTTTGGAATCATGATCAAGTTTAATAAGGCATTCCACATAGAGATAAGCATTTGCTCAAACTCACTTGGAAAACTACAACATTGCCAAACATGTTATTTTTTGGGAAGGGGGCCACAAAAGAAGTATATTGCATATGCGATATATATCGCAAGCACGATATATCGCATATGCAATATATCGCACTTGCGATATTCAAAAGCAAAAAATAAAATAAAACAGAGGCCGCAGGCCCCTCAAATCTCATTTTCAAAGCATTGGGATAGCAAAAAACTGCAGGAGCGAAATAGTACAAGTGCGATTTTCGTTTTACCTTTTCGAGGTCGAGGTCGAGGTCAAGTTCGAGGTGGATTGCTCCAATGGCAGGTAAATGTTAGTTCAATCCTTTTCATTTAGCCCTCCATTCTTTAATTTTTTTCATAATTTCATTGTTTTTATAATTATTTTGAACAAATTTAAAAAAATAATTGAATGTGAACAATCAAATAATGATTCTAAGTAAAATAATTTGCAATTTTTTGTTTAAATCTTAACAAACAACAAAAATGAACAATAGAATGTGGAAAACCCACCCTCTAATAACCCACAACAACCTGACCCACAACCTAACCCACAACCTAACCCACAACAACCTAACCCACAACCAAACCCAGACCCGGAGGGGGAACAAGATAGAAACACACAGATTATTGCATGCTTGGCATCATTGAGGCGCCTTAGCTCATCTATTAGAGTGGGGGGTAATTTGAGATATTCTTTAGCCGATGCCTTGGACATAATAACAAACACAATTTTCGGTGCCCAAGGAGCTCTGTACAACATTACCTCGTACAAAGAATCTAGGAGGCAATACTACTCCAATGGATTGACTCATAAAGACATCAAAGCCCTTAAAATTACAAAAGACCAGTTATTTTCATTATTTCGGGACCCTAGCACCGGATTTGTTCCACCCACCAGTCAAGCACACATTTCCATAGACTAGTGCGTTGAACCAAATATAAAGGCTAATTGGATGGATCGTTGGTATATGGTCTTCGATGAAGACCCCCATGGGAATAGGGACATCCCATTTTATTTCCTTAGGAAGTTGTATGTAGAATTCATCCTAGGGAAACATGTTAACTACTTCTATCCCTTAGGTAACCAGGGTGTTGGTCATGGGATGCCCCAAGATAGGGAAGGATCCAAGACAAATCCCAACCATGTGCCATGCCCACCACGCACACCAAAACCCCCTCGGGTATTGTTTCCACCTTTCACACACCTGGGTCACGTGGCAGAAATATTCAAGCCACTCGGTGTGTCCTTGGGGGCAAGTCTCGAGTCAAGGCTATCACCTTGTTCTTGACTCCTCCGTTTAGGCTCAACTCCTAATGGAGCCATGGGGGGTAGACCCTATTAAGTTACTAAGGATGATTTCTTCGTGTGATGATGTTAAACTGAATCAGTTACTTAGGAGTTTGAATATTTTAACTATAGACAATTAAAGATGACAAGATACGAAAATAAACACACGAAAGCACAAAGCTGATACACAATGTATATATGAAGCAAAAATGACCAGTGCCTTAAAATGGAGTCAAATCAATAAGATCGATGTGCTTGCATGTGCTTGGAGTGAATTTTTTGTGATTGCATCTTGGTATGTTTTAAGTTAAATGTGAAGTATGAGTTGATTAAATTGGGCAAAGGGGGACTCCAGATATACCCGAGAGTACTTGGAGTATGTCCAAAATAAAACCTTTACGGCTACCCGCAAGGAATATGTGGGTTGAAATGGAGTCTCTGGGGCTATTGTTCATAACGCACCCGTTAGGGTGTGACAAATATCGGCGCCACGAGGTCACTTTTCAGAAGTTCTCTCTTCCTTTGGGTATTTTTCCATCATAGAGGTTTGATCTAGGTGTTGGATTTTCACTTGATGGTTTGTCAGTTGGGGAGAGTGATTCCTAATTATACTAGTCACCCAAGTGCTTTTGATACAGCTTGACTGATCAAACGAACCGCAACCAAGTGTAGAGAATACACACTGGAGTCTTGTCAATTTTAGTAAGTTTTAAACTGGATGTTCTTGTTTAAAAGAAAAGCCTCCAAGAACCTCTTTCGATCCAAGTGGATCTCAATCGGGGGATCGAGGAGGGGTTAATTTTAAAGTTGCTGATAAATAAATGATATAAAAAAGAAAATAGATACACAGTTCTAGTTTCTTAATTAATCCTACCACGAATCTCTTTCCCCTTTCGGGTCAATCGGGAAATCGTGGGGTAAGTATTACGATTACTTTGAAATGTAAGATATGGAGTATGGAATTAATAACAAAATCAAGTATACTACCCTTCAAATTATATCAATGCTAGTAAAAAAGAAATAAACAAAAATTGACGAAAATGGCATCGACGCAAATCCCCCCAGGGGGGATGGGGAATGGGCTTGAAAGAGCCTATTCCAAAGATAATTTAATTTATTATTGGTTACAGAATCAGAGAACTGAAATTATCAGAAAATTCTTGGTCCTTATACAGGCTGAAACCAATATTTTACAACTTTGGAAAAGTCTTGAGTTTTTAGTGAAAAAGGAGACCCCTGGGGGGATTTGAGCACTCCTGAGGCCACTTCGGACAGCAGATTCCTTTCCCTTCTGTCAGAACTGCTAAAATACAGTGAGCATATTAGAATAACAAATTCCCAAAATCACTTTAAGAGTACCTTTGGATCAGCCTACCTTATCTCACAAAAAATGAAGTTAAAACTAGCTAAACAGGTAGAAAAGGAACCAAGGAAAGCAAGCTTTCCTTGGGCTCTTCGCTTGCTGTTTGTGCACCCAAAAAAAATGCACTGATATTGCAGAATATTGGATTTTATAACAGATAAATGAAATCTAATGCGTGCGATCTACAAGTTTCCTTTAAATTTTCATGCAAAAAAGACGATTTCCCTACAGCTAGATCTAGAATGCTTATGAAACCTTTTGAAGTGCAATATCTAGTTTATGAGCTATGAAATATCAGATCTATGTATATTTTACTTTGATGAAACAGATCCAAATGAAATCACAGCTATGAACTGAACCAAGTAACCGGGTAAAGTGTTGATTTTGAGGGAGGAAGAAGAGGAGAAAAGTGCTGGTTTCCTTGAAGATCCACA
The DNA here is from genome assembly GCA_001517045.1 of Pseudotsuga menziesii. NCBI lineage: Eukaryota > Viridiplantae > Streptophyta > Pinopsida > Pinales > Pinaceae > Pseudotsuga > Pseudotsuga menziesii. The sequence continues at coordinate 39,272 of LPNX010531287.1, read as the reverse complement.
GTAGAGCTTTCAGGAGGAATGTCGAGGGACTATGCCTTTGAAATGTTTTGAGGAGAACAAAGAAGCAAACTAGATCAGAATCCTCTCCAAAGTATGAACCTGCAACTCAGCTGAAATCAAAGAACTTGCCAAGAAACTTGTGAGATCCGATTAGTACATACAAAGAGATTCAAGATAACATGCATATAAGCTTATAGGACATGCTAAATCTAGATCTCTAAACATGCATCCAAGGAGAGTGACAGTCAATAAACTTATTGAACAACACCTTTCCTATCAAGATTGTAATAAGCTAATTACTAATCTTAACCACAGATCTACAAGAAATTAGCAAAAAATGACCACAGATACAGGTTACCTCAGTAAAACAATGGCAATAATCATCCACACATGCAATGGCACCACACCATATTGCCTCCAAATCTTTTCTTTATTTCAAATGAAGAATTACAGAGTTACAATAGTAGCAGCACCTCAATCCCAGTTCTAACTAGCTTGGAAGAGGAGGCTGTGCCTGGATATATACAAATTACAGGCCATCAAGCCCAAGGGGGGCACAATTCCTCATGGAATCAAGTGAAATCAATTGATGGAGAGTTCATCAATGCAGAACTGAAGCTGTACTGAGCCTACTTGTCAACCGGGGGCCTGATTGAACTGGCACATCAACACATACACCGACACATCGGCCCACAGAGCATCCAGGAGAGTCCACATGTGTGGAGGAGAGAGAGAGGGTACAATTCCCCATGAAGACCACTGTAGATCAGCTCTAGATCTGATTTGATCCCCTCCTTCAGTCAAGGATTTGTCAGATCCAATCAATCTACTCCAGATCTGATTGATTTTAGTCAAATCGGTTGAGTATCCACTGATTTATTGATTTTGGATTTGCTCCATTATCCATCAATTTATTAATTAAAATAATCAATAATTGATTTTTGGGGCTTTCTGACCTGAGTGATGAAAGATCACTCAAAACTTAGGAAAAAGTGGGTCCATGGGTTTACATGGTGCTCTTAGATTGAAAATGAGCACCTACATGAATGAAACCGATTTTTTGGCCCACTTTTATTACAAAATCAATTTTTCCAATTAAACTATTAAAAAATAGCCTAAGTTTTGGAAAAATTAAATTTTAATAAAAAACACTGAAAAAACTAAAAAATTGAAAAATTGAAAAACACCTAGGGGGACTTAGACATGTTCATATGACTCAAAAAATATGTCTAGCATGTTTATACATTGACACATAGACTCTAATAACCTCAATAGGCCTAAATGCCAAGCCGACCACCCCAACTTTGGAGGTATGGAGTGAAAAACTCAGAAATTATCAGTTGTTTATTCAACAACCAATAATAACCAAGGGAAAAAATACCCTGGACTGATTGGATTGACAAATGAATTCTAAGAGACCGAGTCTTTTACAGACACTATCATGCTAGAACATTTATTACAATTCCCCCATGGGGTATGAACATGTGATATGATACAACAAGCACTTCCCAGAAGTACTTCCAAAGGTATTTTTGAAGTCCAAACAAGTTAACCATGTCCGGTTCACCAGGCTCACTTGATAAAAAACCAGTAAGTACAACTTAGGTGGTAACAGGTATATCCTCATGTAGGTCATGTCATTGAGTATACACAGGAGACATTACTTGACATGGCAGAGACATTGCTTGAGCATGGGACTGATGTCCAAGGCAATGTAGACCAAGGGGCTGGCACTTCGATGGTGGTCCCATCTACAGATCACAGAGGAGATGCAGAGTCTTCAGAGCATCGTGTTACTCCACACCCTTTCACATTGTTTGGAGGCATATGCTATGGCCCTGCTTCCGACTTCCAAGATGATGGATTACTTCGCTTTGTAAGTAAAACTCATTATTTTAATATTATATTTTGTTTCATGTCAAAATCTTCAATTGTTTTGCACTTTATTTCTATTTAATTATCTGACAATTTATGTGAACAAATATACAGCTAGTGTCCCATGGCACACCACAGTCGCATAGTTCGTCGATCAATGTTGAGAACATTGATGCAACTGTCAATATTGCTTATGGGTTTGGTTCTTCACCAATAGGGGTAAGAACTATAATTGTTAATTTGTCAACTTTATTTATATATTTATAGTATAGATTGTAGTGTATTCAATATGTATCCTAATTTTGATACTTGACATGTTTTGTGCAGGTTGCCTAGGAAGAGTATATTGTCTCCCAGCCTATTCCCTCTCATGTAGAGGTAGATTCGCAGACACAGGTATTATTTGAAATATGCTTTTAATTATGTTTCACTTTGTTTGGAAAAATCATTTTGTAACTTACATATCGCTTTGACATATGTTACTTTATGTAGGAACCTATTGTGACAGTGGTGCTTGAAGAGCACCAAAGCGAGGTTGTTGTCAACCCACCTCTTCCCCCCAAACAGGTATGTACTTTTTGCTTTCTTTGGTAGTTCATAATTTTCCTTCCAGGTAGTATATATGTCTCTGATTCACTATTTTATATGAAATTGACATATATATGCTACTTTATATGTAGGCCCCTAGTGAGGCACTGGTGTGTGAAGAGCACCAAATCGGTGGCCCACCGTTGACGAGCCAACAGGTATGTTTATGTAGATCACTTTCTTTGTACATTTGTGTACATATCTTGATCAAGTAACATTCAATATGTATCCTAATTTTGATATGTAACATGTTTTATGCAGGTTGCCCATGATGAGTATATTGTTTTGCAGCCTATTTCCTCTCATGCAGAGGTAGATTCGTAGACACAAGTATTATTTGAAATATGCTTTTAATTATATATGATTTTAATTATGTTTTGCTTTGTTTGGAAAAATCATTTCGTAACTTACATATCGCTTTGACATATATGCTACTTTATGTAGGAACCTGTTGTGACAGTGGTGCTTGAAGATCACCTAAGCGAGGTTGGTGTCAACCCACCTCTTCCCCCCAAACAAGTACATGTACATGTTTCTCTTTCTTTGGTAGTTCATCATTTTCCTTCCAAATAGTATATATCTCTTTGATTCACTATTTTATATGAAATTGACATATATATATATATATATATATATATATATATATGCTACTTTATATGCAGGACCCTAGTGAGGCATCGGTGCGTGAAGAGCACCAAACCGGTGGCCCACCTTTGACGAGCCAGCAGGTATGTTTATGTCTAGATCGCTTTCTTTGTACGTTTGTGTGTACATATATTTCTTTGATTTGGGGCTTGAAGAAACCCAAATTGGTGACCCTCTCCCGCCCAAGGTACATGTATATTTGTTGACATTGGCATATATATATATTTTTATGCAACCTGATAGTGAGCAAATGGTGCAAGAAGAGCACCCAATCAGGGTCGCTATCAGTGAGGCACCAGGACCCATGATTACTTACTCATGTACAGTAAGTAGAAATGTTATTTTGGTTTCAAGGAATTTGAACAAATGTATATAGAATTTTTAAAGGTTGGTAAATTAACTTACAAATGTTGGTTTTTCTGCAGTCTCCACTGATGAGACCTATCCCTCTTGTTCAGCGATGGGGATCACTAGTGAGCAGTCGTAAAAGAAAGCTACACTTCTCTGAAGACTCTGGTAGTGGCAGCAAAACAGGGGATAACTAGAAAAAATGTATAGGGGGCATACATAGATGTATCTTTTTGTTCATATGTGTACGTACAGATGTACTTTTCGATCCACTATTTTGTATTATGGCCATGTGGCATGGAAATTTTTGTACAACATTATTGCTATATACATATATAATATAAAGCAAGGTTCAAATTTATACATATATATGGTTGACTTGATCTTGGAACATGATATCATGGTTGACTCGGTCTTGGAACATGATATGTGTGGATGACCTATGTGATATAATGATATGTGTGGTTCATGTATGTCTGCTAACTTAAATGAATTTCCAATACTTAAAGGAAGAATTTTTAAACGACTCATCAATTTTTTAACATCATACAATTCTAACATGTACAATAAAATATAACCTAATTTACACACAGTAACACACAGTAACATACTCTACAATTCTAACATGTACACAATAACATACTCTACATTACCCTACGACAAGTTAACATCATACCATACTATGATACAATAACATGTACCATAACATAACATACTAGTTCAATATGTACCATTATCTAACTCAACCAAAATAGTGAAATATATACATTGATATTACACATGTCACCTTTATTTGAATCACAAGGAAGAAACCAAATAGGGCCCTTCAATTATCTCTTCGAACTCCATATCTTCTAGAATTTGACTTGCTTAAGGAAGAGAATCAACAATAATGTTTAGTTCCCAAAAACATGCTGAAAATAAATACATACTAAAGAGTAGCAATATTTGACAATTAAAGGTCTTGTTTAACATCCAATTTATAGTGAGATCCTAGTAAAAAAACCCTAGAGAGTTTTTACACCACCATTGAAAGCACATTTTATCAAGAGCATTGAGGCCATTAATTATCCAAAGTTGTATGTTCCAATGCCAGCTCCAACTTTATATACTTACTGACATGCATATATATCATTTAGAAAAATAAGATGCCCTGTGATACTAAACTTTGGATCACTTTGATATGCACCATCAAGGAAACCCATGACTTTGATATGTAAGCTACCATGGGAAAAGAATTAGATGTACATGTGTTTAGTGTACTTTTTGAGACCTGTGTGTTTAGTGTTTAGTTGGTACATGCAAGTATCAAGGTGATCATCTGTTTGTAGTTCACTATCCTAACTTGCATGATTGCTCACCAAACCCTAGTTGGACATCTCATACCTTGTCTTGACCCTAGTTGGAGCATGCCACAATAATGTTTAGTTCCCAATAATGTTGTTGTGCATGCAAGTATTGGTGATCTCATGTGTTTGTAGTTGACTCAATCCTAACTTGCATGATTTCTCACCAAACCCTAGTTGGACATCTCATACCTTGTCTTGACCCTAGTTGGAGCATGCACAACTTGGTGACTCATGAAACCCTAGTTGGTGCATGTGCAAGTATTGGTGATCTCATGTGTTTGTAGTTGACTCTCCTAACTTGCATGATTGCTCACCAAACCCTAGTTGGACATCTATGACCTTGTCTTGACCCTAGTTGGAGCATGCAAGTATTTGTGATCATGTGTTTGTAGTTCACTCTCATAACTTGCATGATTATGCACCAAACCCTAGTTGGACATCTCATACCTTGTCTTGACCCTAATTGGAGCATGCCATAATAATGTTTAGTTCCCAATAATGTTGGTGCATGCAAGTATTGGTGATCTCATGTGTTTGTAGTTGACTCTCCTAACTTGCATGATTGCTCACCAAACCCTAGTTGGACATCTCATACCTTGTCTTGACCCTAGTTGGAGCATGCACAACATGGTGACTCATGAAACCCTAGTTGGTGCATGCAAGTATTGGTGATCTCATCTGTTTGTAGTTCACTCTCCTAACTTGCATGATTGCTCACGAAACCCTAGTTGGACATCTCATACCCTGTCTTGCCCTAGTTGGAGCATGCCACAATAATGTTTAGTTCCCCATAACATGCTGAAAATAAATGTACTAAAGAGTAGCATTATTTGGTCCAATTAGGTCTTGTTTAACATCCAATTTATAGTGAGATCCTAGTCAACAAAAACCTAGAGAGTTTTTACACCACCATTGAAAGCACATTTTATCAAGAGCATTGAGGCCATTAATTATCCAAAGTTGTGTGTTCCAATGCCAACTCCAACTTTATACTTACTGACATGCATATATCATTTAGAAAAATAAGATTCCCTGTGATACCAAAATTCAGATCACTTTGATATGCACCATCAAGGAAACCCATGACTTTGATATATGTAAGCTACCATGGGAAAATAATTAGA
>LPNX010531287.1:9311-33011 GCA_001517045.1 Pseudotsuga menziesii | reverse complement strand
TGGTGATCTCATGTGTTTGTAGTTGACTCTCCTAACTTGTATGATTGCTCACCAAACCCTAGTTGGACATCTCATACCTTGTCTTGACCCTAGTTGGAGCATTCACAACTTGGTGACTCATGAAACCCTAGTTGGTGCACGCGAGTATTGGTGATCTCATGTGTTTGTAGTTGACTCTCCTAACTTGCATGATTGATCACCAAACCCTAGTTGGAAATCTCATGTACCTTGTCCTTACCCTAGTTGGAGCATGCCACAATAATGTTTAGTTCCCAATAATGTTGTTGTGCATGCAAGTATTGGTGATCTCATGTGTTTGTAGTTGACTCTCCTAACTTGCATGATTGCTCACCAAACCCTAGTTGGACATCTCACACCTTGTCTTGACCCTAGTTGCAGCATGCACGACTTGGTGACTCATGAAACCCTAGTTGGTGCATGCAAGTATTGGTGATCTCATGTGTTTGTAGTTGACTCTCCTAACTTGCATGATTGCTGACCAAACCCTAGTTGGACATCTCATACCTTGTCTTAACCCTAGTTGGAGCATGCCATAATAATGTTTAGTTCCCAATAACATTCTGAAAATAAATGTACTAAAGAGTAGCAGTATTTGCTCCAATTAGGTCTTGTTTAACATCCAATTTTTAGTGAGATCCTAGTCAACAAAAACCTAGAGATTTTTTACACCACTATTGAAAGAACATTTTATCAAGAGCATTGAGGCCATTAGTTATCCAAAGTTGTGTGTTCCAATGCCATCTCCAAATTTATACTTACTAACATGCATATATAATTTAGAAAACTAAGATGCCCTGTGATACTAAAATTCAGATCACTTTGATATGCACCATCAAGGAAACCCATGACTTTGATATGTAAGCTACCATGGGAAAATAATTCTAGATGTACATGTGTTTAGTGTACTTTTTGAGACATGTGTGTTTAGTGTTTACTTGGTGCATGCAAGTGTTACGGAGAGAAATTCCTATGGCTTGGGGTACCACAACAGATAGCTATGACTCCAGAAATCAATCTTTCCCAATATGCAATAGAAATAAAATGTCTAACACTAAAGGATCATACCTCGTACCTTATTCCGGATGATTGAAGTAGATCCCTGTTGAGCTTTCCAATCTTCAGCTTGAATTGATATAATACTTCCTCAACAACAAGTAAACAATACAAGCATACTATATATCATGGTGTTAGATCTATTCTAGCATATATAATCAATAATGTACAAGAATTTGACATATTCCAATGGATACAATATTCAATCAAATACACATCATTGGACAAGGAAAGATAGTTCTTATTAATATAAATCAGAGATTACAAGATAGATACAACCTCTAACGGCACGTCTGTGAACCGGAGAAACTGAATCCCCCACTTGGGCCTACACCACCTCAATCCTCCATCACTTAGATAGCAAGCTCACTAGCAAAAGGAAAGCTTGGGAATAACACAACAATGCTTCGAAGGGACAAAGGGATGCAGACTCAAGCATAAATTCTGGCAAAAAAGGACTATAGTTTCGTTGCTTTCAATCTCTCTATATGCCTTGAATGTACCAAGGGGTTCCTTATATAGATTCAAAAGGGATAATGAAGGGTCGAATCTGAGCGATCTCAAGGCATATGGAAGGCCAGGAGTCAAATGAGTCGGATCCATGTTAAGGAAAACTCCAAAAGGATTTGGACTATGCACACATCCCGATGTACGTGGTTACAGGGGTCAAACTCGCATATGTACGCAGTTATCAGGGAAAAAGCTGCATATATCATCGTTTATATAGTTTTTAGGGATGATCAAGGTAACATCAAAGGATAAAATATGGTCCGTGGGGTCTAAAGAGTCTACAGCGGGACAGGGGAAGGCCATACAAAGTGTGATACACCTAGAGTGGTGAAATCCGCTATAACAGATGCCCCCTAATGTATGAGGTCAGAGGGGTCATACGATGGCCGAAATACATTATAAGTCCATCCCAAAAGTGGAGTGATGAAGGATCCCAAATGGAAGACTAGCCACCCAATTAACATAGTACAATGATACAACTCTGCATACAACTGCAAGTACATATAGCAGTCCCGGATACATAAGAGTACAATGGCCATGAATAGGCATAATACATGATATCACATATGTGGTCATCGCCACGTACAATATACATAGATTAGAATCTCCATGATGAAGATATACAAAGGACCATAATCTCCAAAATGGCTGAATATATACAATAGATCAAGATCTCCATAGTGGCTGGAAATGTCTGACATACACTGGAATCAAGTCACGAGAGCTGAAATCTCATGAACACTGGCACGATCAAGGAGGTAGCATATAAAATATGCCACCAGTCTGGAAGGTCTTCTACACAAACCGCTATGAGTACATGTCCTACTATACGAATAGAGGTGTCGAGGTCGAACATAGTATTCCATCGTCTGGTTACCAGTCATTGATGTATACCGTTAATAGACACGAGATTACCCACCGATAATGATAATGGGAATAAAGTTACTAGAGTGCAAACTAAAAAGTGTGAATAGATGCATTGAGGTCAAACACTTGAGAGAATCCATCGATCAGGGGACAATGATGTATTTCCAAGAAACTGTCGATGGTGAGAGAACCTGCCACTGATGACTGCAAGTCTCAAGGAACTCAAAAGGACTCTAGATTCCAATCCCAGAATAAATGATCTGAAGTTGATGGGATGAAATCCACTGGAAGGAGGGCATTAAGGCATCCCCCATCATCCAACACGAGGTACTCAGCAAAGCTGTCTAATGTGGAAGGACTCGATCATAAAGTGCACGAACCAGTAACTGTACCGGGAATGGTCGACATGCAAAGTCAAAATAAATGAGGAATGGTCGACACAGGTTTCAAATTCCTTCGAACAAGAGCATAACGGTGTATGGTGACTGAATGAAGGAAGCATAGACTTGATATATAAACTGGGACATCTCTGTGACATAGGAGGCATCAACAGAGGCTCCATAGGGACCGGAAGCTTAACCAGTCAGTGGAGATAAACTCAGATAATGAGTACAGATCCTAAGTCAAACTATAACCCAACCAATGGATGTGATATACAGTGCTCTGTTCGAAGGAAACACGACTTGACAGCTGCCAAAAGATAACATCTTTCCTTGTCCATCTTTTTGGTTTTTTTATTTTTTTGGACTTTTTCAGTTATTTGAAAAGCTTGAAAAAAGAATAAAATAGCTTTATAGTTACAAACTAGGAGGAGACGAGTGTCATAAGGGAAAACAAACTAGTTCCAAGCAGTGGAACATACCTATGCTCAATGCAAGGATACATGCGTAGGATATTGACACTCAGGGGAAAATCCCCTCCTGGTAAAAAGGGAATCAAGCTACGAAGGATATAAAAATGGCTCTACATGGCTAGACATGAGACAAGCTCGGGCTATATGGCTGAAACACAATGTCAGGGGAGCTGACATAAACTCAATAAGGAAGGAAAAGCTCATGATGATGCATTCACAACTCGATATAGGGGATTCCAGAGGGAAAAAGGCCAGCATAAGATTCAAGAGGAGTATGAAGCTCTTGCTCAAGGACATGGTGAGACTAAAAGGAACTCCCGGACCTAAGAGAGGACTCACAGCATGGGTACCAAATGAAAAAGGGAGCTAACTAGGGCACCCATGTAAAGGAAAGCTCTACCATTCACATAGTACCACTTCTAAAAGCAGCATGAAGGTTCCGTGATACCATGGAATGGGTTCGTACCTAAGGTTAAGATGGAACGGTCATAAGGCAATGCATAAGTGCAAGCGAATGTGAAATCCTAACCTATATTCCAGTTCAAACATAATACCTATGACAGGCATGAATGGGTCGAAACCTCGGAGAGAGTGTACAAAAATTGGACCCTACATGACAACCATATTAGTCCAAAACAACCCAAGATAGTCAATAAAGAATCCAAACTATAAGATATAGGGAGGAATGATCATGAAAACTGCTCCCAAAGGAAATAATGCGGTGAACGGCATGACATAAAAAGGAAAGTAAGGTGTAGACCCAATGTTCACGCATCCACTACCACCCCCATAAGGGTGACCACAGGTGTATAGACCGAGCAAAGGGAATAAAAATCCTCCACAAATGGAGTAGAGGGAAGAATGTGGGCACTTCAAATCTATGAGAATGGTAAGGGGCTGTGATGCCCCCAAGTCTGACACCAGGGTCCACACTAGGACCAAGGGTGGGTGATAGAATACCAAGCATGCCGAAAATAAAAGGACCCGAACTCAAGAGAGCATAAATATACTCAAGTAACCATGATCCCAAAGGCCAACTAGTGCACAAAGAGCATACTCCTAAGAAAATATACAGCCAAAATACAAGCAAACCAAGGGGAGGACATGCGATCTCCTGATTGCAGCAGGTATGTCTCACCTAGGAGAGGCTCGAAACTCCCATACACTACAAGTGGAGGTATGTAACCAATTATAGTGGCCCTCAGCTTCAATGCGTAAAGCGACTGTGTTATCCGACCCCAAACTAGCCGGGACACATGCAGAATAACCTCTACAAGTACCCCCTCGATATCCTAGGTAAGGTCACTAAGGTCACCTCAATATAATCAAAGCTCAGGTGGACAGTCGCAGGCGGGATTGACCGTATGGGTAGGGTAGCAAATCCCGAAACTCTCGAAAGAGCCCCTAGATACGAATACAATCCTGGAAATATCACCGGTGCTACTCAGTTATGACTAGGGGTCATCCCAATCAATAACCACTCACACTGCCTCGTGCTTAACTCCTTTTTGAGAGGAGGATCCTGAGAACAATGGTTATATCAAGGATTTCACACACTCCCTGGACAGACACCTAGATGTTGTTGTTTAGTGATCTTGGAGAATTGACTTACAATGAACTATTCCAAGATCCTAAAACCTAAGCTTGTTGGTGCACCCTAGAAAAGAAAAGAGTGTAATTCATTTTAATTAGCGTTGATTTTAGTTGGCTGTAATTACTCAAAGGGAAATGGCCGTGCAACTAGTGATATGAAGACTCAGCAGTGAAATAAAAGTGCACACCATAACAAACAATGCTAAGTGCAATCTTTGTCAAATGAAAAATAGGGTATGCCACTACATGAGATGCATAAATATATATTCCTTTCCAAATGCCAATGCAATCCTTCCTATATGAAAGCCTAAAAACAACTCTCATCCAATCAATCCAATGCAAGTACCTCCTCAAATCCATATCTAAGATGCAACTACTTTGTATTTTTCAATATAAAAGAATGAAAAATGCAATAAAAGTCATCTAAAACTCTCAGTCTCTGTAGCAAGTATAAAAGACAAGCCCAGTAAGACACCAAGACAAAAAGAGTAATGCACTAATGGCAAAACAAAAAGGAAAAATGACTAAAACTACTTTCAAAGAAAAATCAATGAAAAAGCGGTCTCTGGTCACAAAAGAAGCATCCAACAGACAACCTCAGACCCAAGGAAGACCCAACCACACTCACAACCCACCCAGCAACTTTACGCAACTGTATAAAGAACAGCGGCGTATGTACGTGACTTTTGGCCAAAAACCTGAGTGTATACGTGGATTTTGGCCAAAAACCTGCATGTATACGTGGCTTTTGGCCAAAAATCTGCATGTATATGTGACTTTTGGCCAAAAACCTGCGTATACAGAGAAGGAAGTGGTAAAAACCAGGCCACCGGTCAAACAAATAAAGGGGAGTGTCAATGGATGAACATACTATAACATGCAACACAGAAACAAGGAGAAACAAAGAGCAAGTCAATAATATCAAGCCCAGTGTGCCGATAAAAACCCCCAAATAAAAACAAGGAACATCCCCAGCAGAGTCGCCAATTCTGTTACGGAGAGAAATTCCTATGGCTTGGGGTACCACAACAAACAGCTATGACTCCAGAATACAATCTTTCCCAATATGCAATAGAAATAAAATGTCTAACACTAAAGGATCAGACCTCGTACCTTATTCTAGACGATTGAAGTAGATCCCCGTTGAGCTTTCCAATCTTCATCTTGAATTGATATAATACTTCCTCAACAACAAGTAAACAATACAAGCATACTATATATCATGGTGTTAGATCTATTCTAGCATATATAATCAATAATGTACAAGCATTTGACATATTCCAATGGATACAATATTCAATCAAATACACATAATTGGACAAGGAAAGATAGTTCTTATTAATATAAATCAGAGATTACAAGATAGATACAACCTCTGACGGCACGTTTGCGAACCAGAGAAACTGAATCCCCCACTTGGGCCTCCACCACCTCAATCCTCCATCACTTACATAGCAAGCTCATTAGCAAAAGGCAATCTTGGGAAGAACACAGCAGTGCTTCAAAGGGACAAAGGGATGCAGACTCAAGCATAAATTCTGGCAACAATGGACTATAGTTTCGTTGCTTTCAATCTCTCTATATGCCTTCAATGTACAAAGGGGTTCCTTATATAGCTTCACAAGGGATAATGAAGGGTCGAATCCGAGTGATCTCAAGGCATATGGAAGGCCAGGATTCAAATGAGTCAGATCCATGCCAAGGAAAACTCCAAAAGGATTTGGACTATGCACACATCCTGATGTACGTGGTTACAGGGGTCAAAATCACGTATGTACACGGTTATCAGGGAAAATGCTGCGTATATCATCGTTTATATAGTTTTTAGGGATGATCAAGGTAACATCAAAGGATAAAATATGGTCCATGGGGTCTAAAGAGTCTGCAGTGGGACAGGGGAAGGCCATACAAAGTGTGATTCACCTAGAGTGGTGAAATCTGCTATAACAGCAAGTATCAAGGTGATCATGTGTTTGTAGTTCACTCTCCTAAATTGCATGATTGCTCACCAAACCCTAGTTGGAAATCTCATACCTTGTCTTGACCCTAGTTGGAGCATGCCACAATAATTTTTAGTTCCCAATAATGTTGTTGTGCATGCAAGTATTGGTGATCTCATGTGTTTGTAGTTGACTCGAGCCTAACTTGCATGATTACTCACAAAACCCTAGTTGGACATCTCATACCTTGTCTTGACCCTAGTTGGAGCATGCACAACTTGGTGACTCATGAAAGACTAGTTGGTGCATGTACAAGTATTGGTGATCTCACGTGTTTGTAGTTGACTCTCCTAACTTGCATGATTGCTCACCAAACACTAGTTGGACATCTACGACCTTGTCTTGACCTTAGTTGGAGCATGCAAGTATTGGTGATCATGTGTTTGTAGTTCACTCTCATAACTTGCATGATTATGCACCAAACCCTAGTTGGACATCTCATACCTTGTATTGACCCTAATTGGAGCATGCCACAATAATGTTTAGTTCCCAATAATGTTGGTGCATGCTGCAAGTATTGGTGATCTCATGTGTTTGTAGTTGACTCTCCTAACTTGCATGATTGCTTACCAAACCCTAGTTAGACATCTCATACCTTGTATTGACCCTAGTTGGAGCATGCACAACTTGGTGACTCATGAAACCCTAGTTGGTGCATGCAAGTATTGGTGACCTCATATGTTTGTAGTTCACTCTCCTAACTTGCATGATTGCTCACCAAACCCTAGTTGGACATCTCATACCCTGTCTTGACCCTAGTTGGAGCATGCCACAATAATGTTTAGTTCCCAATAACATGCTGAAAATAAATGTACTAAAGAGTAGCAGTATTTGGTCGAATTAGGTCTTGTTTAACATCCAATTTATAGTGAGATCCTAGTCAACAAAAACCTAGAGAGTCTTTACACCATAATTGAAAGCACATTTTATCAAGAGCATTGAGGCCATTAATTATCCAAAGTTGTGTGTTCCAATGCCAGCTCCAACTTTATACTTACTGACATGCATATATCATTTAGAAAAATAAGATGCCCTGTGATACTAAAATTTGGATCACCTTGATATGCACCATCAAGGAAACCCATGACTTTGATATATGTAAGCTACCATGGGAAAAGAATTCTAGATGTACATGTGTTTAGTGTACTTTTTGAGCCATGTGTGTCTAGTGTTTAGTTAGTGCATGCAAGTATCAAGGTGATCATGTGTTTGTAGTTCACTCTCCTAACTTGCATGATTTCTCACCAAACCCTAGTTGGGCATCTCATACCTTGTCTTGACCCTAGTTGGAGCATGCCACAATAATGTTTAGTTCCCAATAATGTTGTTGTGCATGAAAGTATTGGTTATATCATGTGTTTGTATTTGACTCTCCTAACTTGCATGATTGCTCACCAAACCCTAGTTGGACATCTCATACCTTGTCTTGACCCTAGTTGGAGCATGCACAACTTGGTGAATCATGAAACCCTAGTTGGTGCATGAAAGTATTGGTGATCTCATGTGTTTTTAGTTGACTCTCCTAACTTGCATGATTGCTCACCAAACCCTAGGTGGACATCTCATGTACCTTGTCTTGACCCTAGTTGGAGCATGCCACAATAATGTTTAGTTCCCAATAACATGCTGAAAATAAATGTACTAAAGAGTAGCAGTATTTGGTCCAATTAGGTCTTGTTTAACATCCAATTTATATGAGATCCTAGTCAACAAAAACCTAGAGAGTTTTTACACCACCATTGAAAGCACATTTTATGAAGAGCATTGAGGCCATTAATTATCCAAGGTTGTTTGTTCCAATGCCAGTTCCAACTTTATACTTATTGACATGCATATATCAAAGAAAAATATGCACCATCAAGGAAACCCATGACTTTGATATGTAAGCTACCATGGGAAAAGAATTAGATGTACATGTGTTTAGTGTAATTTTTGAGACAATGCTTGAATAAGAGATTAATTCTTGAACAAAAGAATGGTTGTTTCCTCAAGTAGAAATCATAACTAAGTTCATCCGTAGCCAAATCCCCCATATGACCATGTAAAAATAATTACTTTATGATGATTTTGAGTTCTCTTTTTCCATACCAATGCCACTAACAATCATAATAAAAGCACATCTCATACCTTGTTTCGTCTCATAAAGCACATCTCATGACTTGCATGATTACGCACCAAACCCTAGTTGGACATCTCATACCTTGTCTCAAGACCATAATCCCAGAGCATGCAACTTGGTGACTCATGAAAGACTAGTTGGTGTGCATGCAAGTATTGGTGATCATGTGTTTCTAGTTCACTCTCCTAACTTGCATAATTTCTTTCCAAACCCTAGTTGGACATAAAATAACTTGCCTTGACCCTAGTTGGAGCATGCAAAATGGTGACTCATGAAAGCCTAGTTGGTGCATGCAAGAATTGGTGATCATGTGTTTCTAGTTCCCTCTCCTAATTAAATGTATATATATTAAACTGAAAACATCAAGAAATGTAAATTTCAACAACTCGAGACCTTGTTATTTTTCGAGCTAAATTTGGTGGTGTCTAAAGACACCATTCTTGGCACCTCCAATGTGCCATAGATGGTGTTTGTATCCTAGGCACACGAAAGGCTAGACATTAGTAACATCATAATAAATAAAAGAGAACCCAATGAAAATGTGCAAACATGGTTTAAATAATGCACCTAACAATGCACTCATACAAGTAGGCCATCCAGATCATCTCTGGTGCCGATAGTGTCCATCAATCTTTTGTGCTCTATATGAGGTAGCAAGTATCGTACACGTGACCTATTTTTGTGAGCAAGTGTGCAGAGCTTGATGTTTGTACCAACTACTAGGTTGGTGAAGTGGTATACAATAGCTCCTGGTCTATAATCCTGATATACATACCCACCCTTCCTTTTCTGTTGTGCTGCAAGTGTCAAGTACTTCCCTTTTATAACCATCGAGCCGGTTGGGAATTCAATATTTTCATCATATGTAATAGGTTCTAGAAGGGTTTGTTTCCCCTCTAAGCAATGTGCCAACCAATAGTCAGAACCCCATTCATTATTTTTTGGGGCAACCATTGCATATATCTGACTTGTGAAAGGAAATAGGTCGAGTTAACAATTTACATTTTGTAAATAAGGTCTTGCATATCTAATTTCTACATAAATTAAATTATACAAAGGTCGATTAAACAATTTACATAAATACATTTTCTTATTTAGGTACTACTCATGTACCTGCTTGTATGAGATCCGATATGTGATCATAGTCTCTAGAAATATGTGTCTGATCATCTTCCAAATGGTCTATTTCATTGCCCCCATTGAAATTGGTGCCAAGTGTCACTCGATCCCATGTATCAATGGTATCAGTATGCTCACAATCATCCCATTCACCGATGCTAAAGGAACTGCAAAAGCAAGCCTTCAATCTTGTCCAAATTTGTAGGGTCGAGTTGTCTGAGCTTCTAATTGAATGAAACTATCGAGTTCCATGCACTGTGTTCACCCGAGGTGTTTGTGATCGGTCCACATTTTTAAAGTCCTGGAATATTCTTCAAACTAAGTGTTTCCTTGTTGCTTGTTCTCCCATGACATATGCACACCATTGGACTATAGATGTAGCATCTCGAAGGTGAGCACCCGTAAAATTCATCTCTTCCCTTCGAAGGGTAGTTTTAATGCATGCACTAGCACCATCGTGCTCTCCTTTTCAATGACTAGTTTCAAAGTAGTTCCATACATGTGGCACCTTGTATTTTAGGTGCAACAAACACAACCATTCAAATACACGTGCATTCTTGAACTGTCCAGCACAACCACATGACCAAATGAAATGACGATAAAATGGTATATCCATAGCTATCACGTGGTCATAGAATAATTTAAAGCAATGTTGCACATAATGGATGTCATGGCTCCAGTCGTCACTTATGTAGAAGTGACTTTCTTTCAATATCACACATTTATCTTCACTGCTATCTTTCCCACGTCGATACGTGATATGCACCATTATGCTCACCTGCTTTGAGTGATAGTATTGACTTTGAATTTAATTTTGTGGTTGTAGGGTGTAATTTTCAGCAAAGTCAACCACTGATAGTATTGTTCCGAAAGGGAAGGTGTCCCAGCATATTCTGAATTGCTCATATTGCCACCATGCCATATCGACATGTTGAATGTACTGTTGCATCTTTCCACGAAACTCTGGAATAAAATCACATACTCGAACCTGGTACATGAATATTAATGTCAATAAACCACATAAAAAATGTGTGTGTACACATGAATATTAATTTGTCATTATTCAAGAATTTACCTGTGAAGTCACCAATTTAATCTTCTTGCTTTCTTTCCCATCATTTAGCTGATATGTCTCATACTGATAGTTTTGCTTCTCAACAATTGCATTCCCAAATGCTTTATCTTCACTTTCATGGATGTAATCATACCATAAAGATAGGCCACCACAATTGTTGCAAGAACCGTCTACACATTGTTTTAAGTAATGTGTGTGCCCATCTTGCCTCAGACATGTTACCACCTAAGTTGTACTTAGTGTTTTTTTTATCAAGAGAGCCTGGTGAACCAGATAGGGTTAACTTGTTCGGACTTCAAAAGACCTATGGAAGTACTTCCAGGAAGTGCTTGTTGTATCATATCACATGTTCATACCCCATGGGGGAATTGTAATAAATGTTCTAGCATGATAGTGTCTATAAAAGACTCGGTCTCTTAGCCTTCATTTGCCAATCTGATCAGCCCAGGTTGTTTTTTCCCTTGGTTATTATTGGTTGTTGAACAAACGACTGATAATTTCTGAGTTTTTCACTCCATACCTCTAAAGTTGGGGTGGTCGGCTTGGAATTTAGGCCTATTGAGGTTATTAGAGTATATGTGTCAATGTATAAACATGCTAGACATATTTTTTGAGTCATATGAACATGTCTAAATCCCCCTAGGTGTTTTTCAAATTTTCAAATTTTTAGTTTTTTCAGTGTTTTTTTTATTAAATTAAATTTTTCCAAAAACTTAGGGTATTTTTTAATAGTTTAATTGGAAAAATTGATTTTGTAATAAAAGTGGGCCAAATAATCGGTTTCAGTCATGTAGGTGCTCATTTTCAAGCTAAGAGCACCATGTAAACCCATGGACCCACTTTTTCCTAAGTTTTGAGTGATCTTCCATCTCTCAGGTCAGAAAGCCCCAAAAATCAATTATTGATTATTTTAATTAATAAATTGATTAATAATGGAGCAAATCCAAAATCAATAAATCAGTGGATTCTCAACTGATTTGACTGAAATCAATCAGATATGGAGCAGATTGACTGGATCTGACAAATCCTTGACTGAAGGAGGGGATAAAATCAGATCCAGAGCTGATCTATAGTGGTCTTCATGGGGAATTGCACCCTCTCTCTCTCCTCCACACGCGTGGACTCTCCTGGATGCTCTGTGGGTCGATGTGTTGGTGTATGGGTTGATGTGTCAGCTCAATCAAGCCCTCGGTTGACAAGTAGGCTCAGTACAGCTTCAATTATGCATTGATGAACTCTCCATCAGTTGATTTCACTTGATTCCATGAGGAATTGCGCCCCCCCTAGGCTAGATGGCTTGCAATTTGTATATATCCAGGCACAGCCTCCTCTTCCAAGCTAGTTAGAACTGGGATTGAGGTGCTGCTGCTATTGTATTGTTGTAATTCTGAATTTGAAATAAAGAAAAGATTTGGAGGAAATACGGTGTGGTGCCATTACATGTGTGGATGATTATTGCCATTGTTTTACTGAGGTAACCTGTATCTGTGGTCATTTTCTGCTAATTTCTTGTAGATATGTGGTTAAGATTGGTAATTAGCTTATTACAATCTTGATAGGAAAGGTGTTGTTCAATAAGTTTATTGACTTTCACTCTCCTTTGATGCATGTTTAGAGATCTATATTTAGCATGTCCTATAAGCTTATATGCATGTTATCTTGAATCTCTTTGTATGTACTAATCGGATCTCACAAGTTTCTTGGCAAGTTCTTTGATTTCAGCTGAGTTGCAGGTTCATACTTTGGAGAGGATGCTGATATATTTTGATTCTTCATTCTCTTCAAAAAATTTCAAAGGCATAGTCCCTCAGCATTCCACCTGAAAGCTCTACTGCGGATCTTCAAGGAAACCAACACTTTTCTCCTCTTCTTCCTCCCTCAAAATCAACACTTTACCCAGTTACTTTTTCAGTTCATAGCTGTGATTCCATTTGGATCTATTTCATAAAAGTAAAATATACATATATCTGATTTTTTATAGCTCATATCCTAGATCTTGCACTTAAAAAAGTTTCATAAGCATCCTAGATCTAGCTGTAGGGAAATCGTCCTTTTTGCATGAAAATTTAAAGGAAACTTGTAGATCGCATGCATTAGATTTCATTTCACTGTTATAAAATTCAATATTCTACAATATCAGTGTATTTTTGTTGGCTGCACAAACAGCAAGCCAATATCCCAAGGAAATCTTGCTTTCCTTGGTTCCTTTTCTGCCTGTTTAGCTAGTTTTAACTTCATTTTTTGTGAGATAAGGTAGGCTGATCCAAAGGAACTATTAAAGTTATTTTGGGAATTTTTTATTCTAATATGCTCACTATATTTTAGCAGGTCTTACAGAAGGGAAAGGAATCTGCTTTCCGAAGTGGCCTCAGGAGCGTTCAAATCCCCCCAGGGGTCTCCCTTTTCACCAAAAAACTCAAAAATTTTCCAAAGTTGTAAAATCTTGGTTTCAGCCTGTATAAGGACCAATAAATTTATGATATATCAGTCCTATAATAATGTAACCATTAATAAATAAAATCATTTTTGGAATAGGCTCTTTCGAGCCCATTCCCCATCCCCCCTTGGGGGATTTGCGTCGGTGCCCTTTTTGTCGCTTTCTGCTTATTTATTGTTTACTAGCATTGATCTAATTTGCAGGGTAGTATACTTGATTTTTTTATTAATTACATACTCCATTTATTACATTTGAAAGTAATCGTAATACTTACCCCACGATTTCCCGATTGACCCGAAAGGGGAAAGAGATTCATGGTAGGATTAATTAAGAAACTAGAACTGTGTATATGTTTCCTTTTTTCTATCATTTGTTTATCAACAACTTTAAAATTAACCCCTCCTTGATTCCCTGATTGAGATCCACTTGGATCGAAAGAGGTTCTTGGAGGATTTTCTTTTAAACAAGAACATCCAGTTTAAAACTTATTAAAATTTACAAGAATCCAGTGTGTATGCTCTGCACTTGGCTGCGGTTCGTCCGATCAGTCAAACTGTATCAAAGGCACTTGGGTGACTAGTATAATTAGGACTCACTCTCCCCAACTGACAAACCATCAGGTGAAAATCCAACACCTAGATCAAACCTTTACGGTGGCAAAATACCCAAAGGAAGCGGGAACTTACTGAAAAGTGACCTCAGGGCGCCGATCTCTGTCACACCCTAACGGGTGCATTATGAACAATATCCCTTGAGACTCCATTTCAGCCCACATATTCCTTGCGGGCAGCCGTGAAGGTTTAGTTTTGGACATACTCCAAGTACTCTCGGGTATATCTGGAGTCCCCCCTTTGCCTAATTTAATCAATTCATTCTTCACATTTAACTTAAAACATACCAAGAGGCAATCGAAAAACATTCACTCGAAGCACATGCAAGCATATTGATTCTATTTTTGACTCCATTCTAAGGCACTGGTTAACTTCTTTCTTTATATATATATTGTGTCTCAGTATTGTGCTTTCGTGTGTTCATCTTTTACATCTTGCCATCTGTCATTATCGATAGTTAAATTGTAAAACTCCTAAATAACTCAGTCAGTTTAAACATCACAACACTAAGTAATCATCCTTAGTAACTTAATAGGGTCTACCCCCCATGGCTTCGTTAGGAGTTGAGCCTAAATGGAGGAGTCAAGAACAAGGTGACAGCCTTGACTCAAGAATTGCCCCCAAGGACACACCGAGCGGCTTGAAGATTTCTGCCACGTGACCCAGGTGTGTGAAAGGTGGCAACAGGACACATTAGGCTATGTGTGAAATCTCTGGATGAAATTGGCGATACCGTACTTGAGAATTCTTGCACATGGTTAGGATGCAAAAAATGACGTATATGTGCAAATGTATGGTAATATAGGTCAAACTCTATGTGGTATCTACAACAACAAGTGTTCCGGATGGTATTGATTCTAACATACCAAGGCTTGCATTTTTCAAAAGATCTTTGCCCGAGCCTTAGCTCTACATGGGCAACTTTAAACATCTCAAACAGTTGAGTTTGTGTCATGTCAAGATAATGCTTAACATGAGGTTCAGTGTGATGAGAACCCCTACAATGTTTTAACACATCCTTTATGTTAGAAGAAGGCCTAGTGTTATCATGCCAAAACGTTTGCACTAGGCCCTTCATTGCTTCAACTAACTTCATGTCTTTGCGGGGCAACCTACTGCTAAATGCCCATAATGTTTCCATTTGTCCCTCTACATCAAGGTTGTCTCTTCTTACTGAATATTTTTTAAGAGTCTTTGGATGTAAAGGAACAATTTCTGATGTGCATTTAAGTAAATGACGTTGTCTTGTGGATCTACATACAATTGATTCAACGAATACACGACGAGCCGCATTACAGTCTTTTGAACGAGTTTTTTTACCAATCGATGTGAATGCAGCAGCAAGAGATTTAACAATGTGATTACTTGATTCCATATTCTTCATTGTTGTTATGCCTAAATTTCTTCTAACAGTTTCCATATTTCTAGATTTAAGCAAAGCTAAAAATAGTTGCCATTTACCGGCTTCGGATTTGTTATCAAAATATTGTTTCATTATTTGAGAAGAATGACGAGGGATAGTGCGTTTAGCCACCTTACCTTCCATGGAAGTCAATCTGCTCTCGTCCACTTGTATTCGTTTAGGAGTTCTCTTTCGTTTTGATGCAAAATTTCTTGCCATTTGAAATGCTGGAGTGATGTTTACATCCACTACTAGCTCACAACTTCGATTAGGAGATTGAACCACCGAACATGGTTGTTGCTGAGTCACATTTGCATCGGGAGTAAGATAATTATTGAACTGTTCACAAGATTGTCTGTCAACTAATGGATGAATAATATCAACTTCCATATAACCAACTTCTTTTAATGTTGCATTATCTTCCTTAGCCTCTAAGTCAGGTATCTCTTGAGGGGGAATGGGAACTATTTGCTCATGTAATGAATGCTGACGATTTCTTGAATCTTCCCTTTTTTTATTTTTTTTTATTTTCTGCTTCTTCCAGTGTAAGCACCTTCCTTGCTGACTTTCTTCCTCTATTACGTGCATTCCCCATTGAAATCCACCCAAACTTGTACAAAACTATGCAATTATCTAAGTAATGATAAAAAATTGCATGTCCAACAATTCTCTGTGCATGGGTTTAGACGAATTATGTCTTTTGATACGTTAAAGGTGGCCAACGCAATGCCACCCTACATTTTCAATAAAACATATATCGCATATGCGATATAACGCACCTGCGATATATCACATATGCGATATTGAATTTTATCTTTTTAATGAAGGGAAAGGGTTTTCCATAACGCATTCTCGATATATCACATATGCGATTTATTGCATATACGATATATCGCATATGCGATTTAGTTCTCAATGAAAATGTGTAATTTACATTTATCTAGATACGATGAGGATGAGGGTGATGAACATTGAGGGTGTCCATGAGCATGATGATGATGAGTATGAGGGTGAGGGTGTTGATGAGGATGAGGATGAGGGTGTCAATGATGATGAGGATGAGGGTGTTGATGATGGTGAGGATGAGTCTGATGACCAATGATGATGAGGATGAGGATGATGATAAGGATGAGGATGATGATGATGATGACCATGATGATGATGATGAGGATGAGGGTGATGGTGATGATGAGGAGGATGATGAATATGATGATGATGATGACGAGGATGAGGGTGATGTTGATGATGAGGATGAGGGTGATGGTGACGATGATGATGATGAGGATGAGGGTGACGACGAAGATGATGGTGAACAATGATGGTGATGATGAGGAGGATGATGACTATGATGATGAGGAGGAGGATGAGGGTGATGGTGATGATGAGGATGAGGGATGATGATGATGATGATGATGATGAGGATGATGATGATGATGATGAGGATGAGGATGATGATGATGATGATGATGATGAAGATGAGGATGTTGATGATGTTGAGGATGAGGGGGTCGATGAAGATGATGAGGATGAGGATGATGATGATGATGATGATGATGAAGATGAGGATGTTGATGATGTTGAGGATGAGGGGGTCGATGAAGATGATGAGGATGAGGATGATGATGATGATGATGATGATGAAGATGAGGATGTTGATGATGTTGAGGATGAGGGTGTCGATGAAGATGATGAGGATGAGGATGATGATGAGGAGGAGGAGGAGGAGGATGAGGGTGATGATGATGATGAGGATGAGGGTGATGATGATGACGATGACGAGAATGGTGAACAATGATGGTGATGATGAGGATGATGATGATGATGATGACGAGGATGGTGAACAATGATGGTGATGATGAGGAGGATGATGACCATGATGATGATGATGGCCATGATGATGATGACAATGATGATGATGATGATGATGATGATGATGATGATGAGGATGAGGGTGATGAACGTGATGATGATGAGGATGAGGATTATGATGATGATGATGATGAGGATGCTGACGATGTTGAGGATGAGGGTGTCGATGAAGATGATGACCATGATGATGATGACAATGATGATGATGATGATCAGAAGGAGGATGAGGGTGATGAATGTGATGATGATGAGGATGTGGATTATGATGATGATGATGATGAGGATGCTGATGATGTTGAGGATGAGGCTGTCGATGAAGATGATGACCATGATGATGATGATGACCATGATGATGATGACAATGATGATGACAATGATGATGATGATGATGATGATGATGATGATGACCATGATGATGATGATGAGGATGAGGGTGATGAACGATGATGATGAGGATCGAGGTTGATGATGATGAGGATGAGGATGAGGATGATGATGATGAGGATGAGGGTGATGAACGATGATGATGAGGATCGAGGTTGATGATGATGAGGATGAGGGTGATGATGATGATGAGGATGAGGGTCACGATGAAGATGATGATGAGGATGATGAATATGATGATGATGATGAGGATGAGGCTGTCGATGAAGATGATGATGATGATGATGATGATGATGATGATGACCATGATGATGATGATGAGGATGAGGGTGATGATGATGAGGATGAGGATGAGGATGATGATGATGATGATGATGATGAGGATGAGGGTGATGATGATGAGGAGGAGGATGATGATGAGGATGAGGATTATGAGGGTGATGAGGATGAGGATTAGGATGAGGGTGACGATGAAGATGATGGTGAACAATGATGGTGATGATGAGGAGGACAATGACCATGATGATGATGATGATGACCATGATGATGATGTTGAGGATGAGGGTGTCGATGAAGATGATGACCATGATGATGATGACAATGATGCATCTGACGATGATGATGATGTTGAGGGTGATGAACATGATGATGATGAGGATGAGGATTATGATGATGATGATGATGAGGATGAGGATGAGGCTGTCGATGAAGATCATGACCATGATGATGATGATGACCATGATGATGATGATGATGATGATGATGATGATGATGATGAGGATGAGGGTGATGAACGATGATGATGAGGATCGAGGGTGATGAACGATTATTATGAGGATGAGGGTGAGGGTGATGAACGATGATGATGAGGATCGAGGTTGATGATGATGAGGATGAGGGTGATGATGATGATGAGGATGAGGGTGATGATGAAGATGATGATGAGGATCATGAATATGATGATGATGATGAGGGTGATGATGAGGATGAGGATTATGAGGGTGATGAGGATGAGGATTAGGATGAGGGTGACGATGAAGATGATGGTGAACAATGACGGTGATGATGAGGAGGATGATGACCATGATGATGATGACAATGATGATGATGATGATGATGATGATGAGGATGGGGGTGATGAACATGATGATGATGATGATGATGATGATGAGGATGAGGGTGATGAACATGATGATGATGATGAGGATGCTAATGATGTTGAGGATGAGGGTGTCGATGAATATGATGACCATGATGATGATGATGATGACCATGATGATGATGACAATGATGATGATGATGATGATGATGATGATGATGATGATGATGATGATGATGATGAGGATGAGGGTGATGAACATGATGATGATGAGGATGAGGATTATGATGATGATGATGATGAGGATGCTGATGATGTTGAGGATGAGGGTGTCGATGAAGATGATGACCATGATGATGATGACAATGATGATGATGATGATGATGATGATGATGATGATGAGGATGAGGGTGATGAACGTGATGGTGATGAGGATGAGGATTATGATGATGATGATGATGAGGATGCTGATGATGTTGAGGATGAGGGTGTCAATGAAGATGATGACCATCATGATGATGATGACCATGATGATGATGACCATGATGATGATGATCTTGATGATCATGATCATGATCATGATGATGAGGATGAGGGTGATGAACAATGATGATGAGGATTGAGGTTGATGATGATGAGGATGAGGGTGATGATGGTGATGATGATGAGGGTGACGATGAAGATGATGGTGAGGATGATGGTGATGATGAGGAGGATGATGAATATGATGATGATGAGGAGGATGAGGTTGTCGATGAAGATGATGATGATGGTGAGGACGAGGGTGATGAACAATGCTGATGAGGGTGATGATGAGGATGAGGATGAGGGTGATGATGAAGATGATGATGAGGATGATGGTGATGAGGAGGAGGATGATGAGTTTGATGATGAGGAGGAGGAGGAGGGTGATGATGATGATGAGGAGGATGGTGATGATGACCATGATGAAGCTGATGAGGATGAGGGTGATGATGAGGATGCTGAGGATGAGGATGAGGATGATGATGATGATGAGGATGAGGATGAGGGTGATGATGACCATGATGATGATGATGATGATGATGATGACCATGATGATGATGATGAGGATGAGGGTGATGATGATAATGAGGGTGATGATGAGGATGATGAAGATGATGACCATGATGATGATGATGAGGATGAGGGTAATGATGATAATGAGGGTGATGATTAGGATGATGATGATGATGACCATGATGATGATGATGAGGATGAGGATGATGATGGTGATGATGATGATGAGGGTGATGATGATGATGAGGTTGACGATGATGATGAGGTTGATGAGGATGAGGATGATGACGGTGATGATGATGATGATGATGAGGATGACCATGATGAAGCTGATGAGGATGAGGGTGATGATGATGATGAAAATGAGGATGATGATGATGGTGATGAGGATGGGGGTGATGATGATGATGATGATGATGAGGATGAGGATGAGGATGATGATGATGATGACCATGATGAAGCTGATGAGGATGAGGGTGATGATGATGAGGAGGAGGAGGAGAATGAGGATGATGATGAGGAGGAGGAGGATGAGGATGAGGGTGATGACATCTGATGATGATGATGACGACGATGATGACCATGACGATGCTAATGAGGATGAGGGTGATGATGATGATGATGAAGATGAGGATGAGGGTGATGATGATGATGATGAAGCTGATGAGGGTGATGGTGATGACGATGATGATGGACAATGATGATGATGATGATGAGGAGGAGGATGATGATGACTATATGATGATGATGATGAAGATGAGGATGAGGTTGATGATGATGATGATGAGGATGAGGGTGGTGATGATGTTGAGGATGAG
The DNA here is from genome assembly GCA_001517045.1 of Pseudotsuga menziesii. Classification (NCBI taxonomy): domain Eukaryota; kingdom Viridiplantae; phylum Streptophyta; class Pinopsida; order Pinales; family Pinaceae; genus Pseudotsuga; species Pseudotsuga menziesii. The sequence goes on along the minus strand of LPNX010531287.1, from coordinate 12,143 downwards.
GGTGGTGAACAATGATGTGTTAGGAAAAAAACAAATTAGTTAAAATTTACCTGTAGCACCATTAGAATTTACCTAGTTCAATTATGCTAGCAACATTAAAGAACTTCCATGAAGTAATCTATAGTGGGAACCCACCACCCATACAACTTCGAAGTAGCTAGTTACATTGTGAATCTAGAAGCCATACCACATAAATTAGCTCTAAACATAATTCTATATATCGCATATGCGATATGGATAAGCTATATCGCATATGCGTTATTTGAAAATTTAAATAATTGACGGGATTAAGGTTTGGCATTAGGTTTGGAAGCAGCTTCAGAATACCAAACCTATTGGCTAGGACAAATCAACCAGGGCAATTGCTCGTCTTTTAGAACTCTATCAATATGCTCAGATTAGATGTCGTGTTTTGATATGACATACACGATATATTTTTATGAAAATGTATGATATTGTAGAGTACAAAATGACAATTCTGAATATGTAATTTTTTCCTTCAAAACTATGTTTTATTTATTTATAATTATTTTTCTAAATGACACATGTTAGTTTTCGAAAATACATACATCGATTGTTTGTTATATAACTTTTGATTTCCATCACCATTTCCCAAAAAAAGTATATGGGGCACTAGACGAGATCAATCTCTACGATCTTATATTAAGAAATCAAGGATTTCATTAATTTTTTCCCCTAAAGTGTTGCACCCGCACATAAGGTCTTAATTTCAAAATTTTCTGACTTCAATAATTAATAATAATAAAAATAATTCATGAAAAATTCCGAATAAATAGTGTTGCACTAGACCCATATTTCCTTTATATGTCTGCAAGATTTTATCCCAAATGGACACCATTTACCTCATATATTGCTGCACCCGCACAAACATATATGTTAAGATGTGCTGAAAATTTGAAAGCCCACTTTCACGGAAACTAATTTTATAATCACTTACACACATTTTCTCTGCATAAATGCTATATATTATGAAATCTAATTCAATTACCTATCTTTTCTCTTTTTACTTCATCTTCAAATAAGTTAGGGAAGTACCCCTAATTGTCACCTAAAATCAGAGTTTTCTGTTTATTCGAGTATTATGTGTCATCTAAAGTGTCCTTAAAGGAGTCCATGATTGTGCATCATCCCTTTATCCATTAATTAACTCACTCACATTTATTAACTCATTCCTTAAATTTATAGTTAACAACTTGTAACTTTGAATCTATCTTCCTACTTAAGGGTGCAAGATATAAATATGAATGTTTTACCCTAGAAAATGCTTATTTTATTGCATCATTGCATTATTAGAGTACTAGGTTGGTATATGGTTAGACCTTAGAATTATAGGGTGGTGTAAGTTAATGATGGTCTCTTTTGACGCATTAGATGGAGTATAAAACTGAAAAAACAAGCATTCCTCAACTTACAAGGATATCTTGAGACACATACACATGAATCTTGTTTTGAGTAAAAAAGATGAAATATAGGAAAATGATGCTTCAAAATATACAAATTTTATCTATTATAACTATCTCAAGTTTGATATTTTCTAACAAGTACTCTTTTTTTTGGGAAAATGGTATATGCCTTTTTGGATGCATCCTCTGAATGCCTAGATGATGGAATCAACCTACAGAAATTGGTAGAAATATAGAGAACACATAGTACTACTTGGGAACTATTTTTTCTATATATATATAGAACCTCAAAAATAATACGCCAATTTTGGGTGCAACTTTTGAAGGTATTAATGCAATTATCGTGAAATTAATTTTTTATATGATGTAGATGCCCGTGTCTAGTAGTGCAACATACAAATTTTTCTAAAATGCTTGAGAAATGAAAAAGTTATGGAAAAAACACAAACTATGTATTTTCTTAGTTAAGGAGTAATAACAGAAGAAAAATAGAAAAAATAATATCTTTAAAAACAAATTATAGCTTTAGAATATGTAGAAAAATGTTATCTAGGTCTAAAAAATCATAAAAAATGATTACGTATACATACTATAACAAGTTGTAAAAAACCGTATATTGAGAAAATGGATGAAATGACTAATTAGCTATGCTTTACCATATTCCATATCAAAGGTTTGGTTAACCTGAAGGATGACACCTGAACATGTGACAAGGCTCGATTTAGGTGGTAAGGGATGCATAAACGTTTCATTTGAATTCAAATCTCCCTTTCTCGCCTATCTGTGTGTCATGAAAACCAAATCATGTACACATTTTAACTCTACAAGCATGCATGTTTTAACTCTACAAAAATTGCTTGCGTTTTGTAGAGCTAAAACACTCACATGTCTTGTAGATATGAAATGCATGTGTGATGCTATCGATATTAAATTAACTTAGGGGTAAGGAGGATGAGGAGGATTGGGGGAGAGAAAGAGATAGAGATTAGGGTCAGGTGGATAGGGGTTTAAGGAGGATTAGGGTAGTTAGAGGGGAAAAGAGGGTATAGGGTTGGGGGGAAGAAACATATGGGGGGTGGTAAGTGGTAGGGGAAGGGGGATTAGGAGAGACAAAGAGAGAGCTGTGGGGGTAGGGGGAGTGGGAGAGATGGAGAGAGAGGGGGGTAGGGTCAGGGGGAGTATGAGAGAGAGAAAGAGAGGGGTGGGGTGGGTGATTATAGGTAGAGAGAGTAGGATAGGGCTTAGGGGTAGTGAGAGTGAGAGAGAGAGAGAAGCAGTGGTGCTAGGGATTTGGGGGAGATATAGAGGGGTGGAGGTAAGGTTTAGATGTAGGAGTAAGGGAGAGATAGTATGAGGGATGGAGTTAGAATGGGTTATGGGAAAGAGGGGGGGAGAGGTAGATATGAGG
>LPNX010531274.1:341578-353591 GCA_001517045.1 Pseudotsuga menziesii | reverse complement strand
CCAACAACTAGTTTAGACGATGAACATATTTTGGAGACACGTGTTACAAAGAAGACCAGGAGGAAAGAATATTTAGAATATCTGGTGAAGTGGAAAGACCATTCAATGGAGGATTCTACTTGGATGGATGAAGCAACACTACAACAAGAAGGTCATTCTATAGAATATCTAATGAGAAAGAACTCATAAAAAAATTCATCTTGGGAAGCCTGATGTAGGTGCATTAGGTCAAGCATTTAAACCAAAGGCTTAGAAATGTGATGGACTAGACACATGCTAAACATGAAGCATAAATTTGGACATTTAGTTAGATCATTTTTTACTATTTAGTTAGAAAATGGTTAGAATATTTTAAATAAAGATTTGAATTAAAAAAAATAGTTAGTGGTAGTTTCTTTGCTTTTTTGAAGTGAGGATTGGTTTTAATCTCGGGATTTTCATTTTGGGGAAGGTTAGATTTTGGAGAAAAAAAGTTCTTGTATGCATTGTGTAAAGGTCCCTCTCTACTAAATAGAAACCGACTCTATTAATAAATGCATCTATAAGTTGTTTAAACCGATGAGAAGCGATGATGTTTGGGAAATTAATTTAACTGGCGTTCTTCTACACATTTGTGGGTGATAGTGGGAAAATTGATACAGATATTGAACGTTGTAAGTGATTTTAGTTTATTCTATTTATTTCATGATTGGAAACAAATTAAATTGGGTAAGATTGAATATGAAATTGACTGTGTGTTGAATTAAAATCTTGAAACTGGAGTTTCCCAACTGTAATTCGTTTCCAGTCTATTTAATGGTGTTTTTTAGAATCCTTATTCTCTTTGTCGAATCAAATAGCTGCATAGAGAATTAGGGAGTACATGCATCCTATAAAACAGAGTATAAATTAGTTGAATAGAAGTCACCACAGAGGAATGGAACTAGTGTTTGAATGTTCTATTTAATCTGATAGAATGTACCACATGGGAATGGAAAGAGCATTTCACTGCTGCAATTGTATGAATTGAATTGAGAACTTGTGGAAAATGTTTCACTATTAAACTAGGTTATCTATGTTTGGAGTGATAGAGGAAGCGTTACAAATTTGTTTTTATTCAGCGCCAATGCAAGGCTCTTTGGATATTTGGTCTTGGTCCCTTATAGCCTTTATTGCCATCACATGTGGGCACTTGTAAATACCTTGCACCACATTAAGGATGTGTTAAATTTTGAAAGATAATTTACATTAAAATCAAGAATATGAAACATAATGAATTTAATATGATTAGAATATATAATTTACATGTATTAAAATTCAAGGGATTTGTTAACATAATCAAGAAGAATGTAATGTAGGTTACCATTTTTTTTAATTTTAAAATCTAGAAAATATGAATTTGTATTGTCATATGTTCATAAATTATTAGGTTAAAAGTCTCCGTATGCAATATAAAATTGAAAGTGCACATGTATTAAGTAAATCAATTAACATTGAATTGTGTTATGGTTGATTTAAAAAGTGAGCTTGTATGAATTTATAATGCTTGATATAATGGATTCCATGCATGATGCTTGGATATGAAATCTATTGTCAGATTTCAACTTTCAAAATTTGGTCAAAGTTAACTTTCAAAATTTCAATTGGACTATCTAGGGATGATGATGTGATTGATTAGGATGGTGTCACTACATGGCAATGTTGTCATGCTTAGATTAAGATGATTGTGACGATGAGAAACTTGTTCATGATGATGATAGTGGTGGTGGTGAGAACAATAAGGATGATGATGAAGATGTCAAGGATGAAGACGATGATGGGAATGATGTCGATGATCATGCCAATGGCAATGATGTGTCCATATTGCTACTGTTATGATCTAATGATATCGATGATGACGATGATGATGATGATGATGATAATGATGATGATGATGATGATGATTGAAGGAATTGAATTATTATTTTCGTCTTGAAAATGTCCTTCCACCTTTTGCATTAGCCCCTAGATTCGTGATTAAGTGTTCTAAGATGTCGCTCCTTGTCATTGTCTAGACTTGATACTAGATAGCATGAACGATTCACCCAATATGGTCCTAATGTGAAATAATACATGCTCTATAAGGATAATCACACCTACCACTTTTAGTACTTACTACCATGGTCAAACCCCTATCTACCAATGATGTGGATGCATAAACAATTTATCACCTTATAACTCAACAAATATGCAAAAGCATATAATGTGTGTATAACATTGTTTCACAAAAAACACCACTTCATATAAATCTTTATAATCCTTCATAGAACTCCTTTAACAAAAGAAATATGGAATGAAGACCTTTTGTTTCAAATTATTTTTAACCATCTAACTTTATCCACTAAAAATGTGTTGCAACTTTGAAAACCATGAGCTTTGAATGATTTCACGTTCTAACATACGAGGATTTTGATATCCTCACCTTTTAACATTGTATGAAGTTACTTTTTATGTTTCATGAATCAACATATTTCCAAATCTTGTATCAATAAACTCATCCATAAAACACACTATAAAAATTGAGCTCACATGAATCTATGAACCAAGACAAAACTCACAAATAGATCTCACAAACAATTTACCCACTATTGACATGAAACAATGCAAAAAATGGCTTGCAGTTGTATAATGCTTTCATTAATAAAAAAAAGTAAATGGATACAATATGGATCATGTTTACAATGGTATTAATAATGAGACAATTAGAATACATGATAGGAAATTCGAATTGGTTAAATCTCTTTGACTAAATGGATAACTAGACATGTCTAAATCACTATTGGAGCCTAACTAGTTAGCTCCAGTCATCTAAATCAGTGGCTCAATCAGTTAGAATCAGTTAAACTAGTCTAATTGAATGTAACTAGATGTAACTGACTTATAACTAGGCTTGACTTGTCACCAACTGAACTCAATTGAAAAAGGTTGGTGTCAGCACTCCCAGTGGATCCTAAATTGTAGGGATTGGTCTAGGATGGCCTAAACTGATGCATGTGAGTGAAGTTAGTGGTAGTTAGACTCAATTATTTTTCCCCACACTCTAGTGACTAGTACAGGTGGCCCATTAGGCTAAGTGGACCCAATGGTAGTAGTGACTCAATAATGATTATGAAGACTCCTAAACTAGGTAGAATTGACCAAATTGGACAAGTGAGGATTATAATACTAACACACACCAGTTATCAATTGTTGAAGCCATTGTTAACAAAACTAAATAGGAATTAGGTAAAGATAGCATGACCTCCACTTCCTCTATATTTTCTATGTGTAGATATAGGTCATAGAGTAATTATTGTCATAAATGTGATTGGAATGATGGAAAATTATGTATCCCCATTTTCCATGATTTCAAACACATCTATAGACATTGATTAATCTACTATTACACATATAATCTCTTTCTATCAGTCCTTCATAGAGCTTATATGCAACAACTAGATGAAATAATTCATAGTCTATTGATTTTTTATTTTTATAACTGTTGCAAGAACTCGATCGATCTTTTATCTCAATGAATCTTTAAATATCGATAATGATTATAAATTCCATAGGAATGAAATATCACACAACCTTTTGTTTTAAATTTTTTAACGGACACAAAAGCTTGATCGAGCTATAAAGATTGATCAAGGGTTTTTTAACTCTTTATCAAGTGTTTTAAAATAGTTCAATCGATCTCTTGGTTAATACGTTGATTGATATTTTGAAAGATTTATCAAGCTCAATTGAGATCATTTTTTACCATACTCGGTCCCTATACTTTCCAAAAAGTGTTACCCATCTTCATGGGAACACCCTGGATCCAATGTGTAATTGCATATAAGAGAATTGGGGTATTCCTTGATTGTATGAATTAGTGCATCCATATAAAACAAATTTGTTCATGTTACCAATACAAGAACCCGAAAAAGGAAAAAAAACACCTCTGCTAAAACCTCTAGCTGCCTAAAAAAATAGTTAGAGGGAGCATATGTTAAAACCTCCTCTAAAACCACTGGTATGAATTGTTGAGGTTATAGCAGGTTTTTTTTCAAAAAAAAGTCCTAATCTTGTAGCACTAAAAACCTCTACAAAATCCTCCACTACAAAGTGTTTTACTTATAGTGTAGTGGGTTAGGTTTGTAGTGGAATAAACATTGAGTTTGTTGGTTACAGACATAGTCATGGATTGGTCATTGAACACTTAAATTTGAAGGTATGTATTTCTACTTACATTGTTGTATGGATGGAAAAATTATTGTGTCGATTCCTTTCCTATGTAACTAATGAATTTATAACCATATATTTGTTTCATCCACCCCATTGTCCATAATGATACATAGGACAAAGGAATATTATCAGTTAAAAAATCAATAATGGGTGTTGTATTCTTACTCAATATGAACATACAATTTTTTTTCTTAAGTAAAATATCTTGTTCTAATTAAACTTGAATTAAATTATCCTCCTTCCCTCTTTGAATCCTTATCAATCCCTTTCCCATTTTGTTGTTGCATGTAATATGAATGAAAAAAATAAAAAAAAATGGCATGCAAAGGATTGTTGTCGACTCCAATTTTGAATATTATCGTAATGATGAATCCTAGGTATTTTTTTCGTACGTATGTCCTAGGCCGTTACCTTTTCACCATAACCACCTTTGATTATCTTGTCAGCATTTATAAAATAAATAAAAAGTGATTCATTTGTGAATAAATTAAAATGTGTACATCTAAATGTCTGTATCTATTATTATTTATACATATGAAAGGTCAATTCTATATGCAATCACAATGCTGTGAATATATATGTGTATACCTTTGATCGAATATATATGTACATGAAAATTAAATATGAACAGTGCACTCACTCTCTGATTTCACCCCAATCTCGATCCTTTACCTTGTCAGTGTATTGAGTTTATAAGCAATGGATGAAGTTGCAATATGTTCATGTTTTGCATGCAAATTATAGTAGTTTTACTTATCTAAATAGTTATATAAGATGGAAATTATGGTATTATGTATGTTTTTTTAGATGAGTTTCTATAGTAGAGGTTCTCGTGGATCATGACAAGGATAAGGAAGGAATCCCAAGGTAGCTTTGCAATATGAAGAAAAAATAAAATGATACTATTTGTTTTGTTCATTTTAATGCAAAATCATATGAGTTTAATCAAACTAACCTAGTCTAGCCATTTCTACTTAGGTGGACATGCACTACATCAGTCTTTTATCCCTCCTTGAACTTGCTCCCTTGCAACCACATCTTAGTATTGTATATATTCCACTTGTTAAACCTAATTTTATAAATGAAAATCACATAAAACCATTCTCTGGAGGTGTAAATTGGAAAAAATTTCAACAAGAACAAAAAAATCATAGTGATCCTACATGTTCCTACCTCTACAAGTTATTTTTGTTTGAAACCAGATACCTATTGATGTTAAATATTCATCATTCAGACTTCCTATTATTGGAAAAGGGAAGTTTTCGGCTATGTCCTCCCCAAGGTCTAGAAAAATTGAATCCTCTCAACCTGTCTATTCCCACTCAATGGAATATACGATGAGGACTCATAGTGGGACAAGGAGGGAAATAACTCATTTAGAAATAGATCTAGATATTTTCTCATCTTTGATGGTGTTTTGGTATAATGAAACCATTTGTATGTTTTTGGTTATGTCCTTGTGATTGGCATCATTTCAACTTTGTTTGATGACGACACATGTTTCAATTTTGATACTAGATATGACTATGTGGTCTAATCTCTATTTTAATAATGTTTTTAATGATGAATTTTGGAACTACAAGGTTATGTTGTTGGTATATGTAGATGGTTGTCCATGTATGATGAACGGTATGATGTTGATCATGCAATGCATGTTTCTTAAAAATGAATTTTTGTGTTTGAATGGGAGTCACAAGGATATGCAATAATATGGTGGTTCAAATTATGACTTATTTTAACACATTAATATGAGATGTCGCTCTTCCTCTTTGCTTTATGTCAAACATATTATCTCTTTCCCACCTAACTTTTATAAATTTATGATTATGTGAAAGAAAATAAGATTGTTATATTCCATTAATTTTTTATATAATAATTATTCATTAAAAGAGAGTATTTTCCATTTTTTATGTCCCCAACAAGGAGATATATATGAATCGCTCAGGTATATTAATCTTGAGAAATTTAAAAAATTATGAGAGTTTATATTAATTTTTTTCAATATTTCATATAATTTTTATTTAAGTTTAATTTTTAATAGTATTTTTTAGGCTACCATTGGTTTGGTGTAGGTGACATTACCATGGGTTTCTGTGCCCCAGGACCTCGGCAGCCAGGTGATGTCAACAATGCCATAAATGAAAATCTTTTTCTCTATGAAAAACAAAATCATTCAATGGATTCCATTAAATTCTATTTGTCAAGGTTGGTCTCTCACCATGTGCATTCAATTTGATTTAAGATGTATAGATATATAAATCTCACCAATTTTTTCCTTAATCAAAGTTTTGGCTAACATTAATCCTCACAGTAAATTTGAAATTTTTAACTAATGTTTAATGGCGTCACTCAACCAAAAGTTCTAGCTAATGTTTGATGGCATAAGTGACTGATGTGAGACATATAGAGGTTCCACTCTACATCTAGCATGCATGTACCAAGGTCAGGTCTGTGACAGTGGGTTGGTACACTGTACTCTGCATTCTGCTCTGTGAAATAAATATAATCAATTCTCCCATATATTTCGAGTCCACAATTTATTCAACTTTTGTGTTGCTTGAGGTTAGACATAATTATCTCGAACAGAGTCTAACAAAATTTGAATTGGTTTGGGCATTGACTAAAACTCATATCGTAGAAGAAGATGACCAGGGGTTCTTTGATCGAAACACTCAATAAAGCACTCGGTTTTACGCTGTGAGGTCAATTTCCTTTTCCTTTTCTCTTGGTCGAATGAGCCTACGAGAGAGAATAGATATGAGATAATACCCTAACCTCAGTTTTCACTTTTTTCTTGCACCCAATGGAATAGAGAGGGACCATCCAAATCAATGAGACTGAGGGGATCTACTGGTGCATGCACTAAGGCATTATTTCTATGATGTTTTTTTAGCTATTTCTATGATTAATATTATGCCCCAGTTGTATTCATTTGAATTCCCACCCTTTGATGCTCAGCCTGAGAGAAATCCTGGTCAGATATGTGGAACATGCCTTCATTGTTATGTTACGTTTATGTGGGGTATATTAATCCAAGGCACCAGAGGGATAGAGATGTGTGAGGGTTCTATGAGGCCATTATTATGTTACATTTCTGTGGGGTGTATTAATCCAAGTAAATTTGAAAATTTTAGGAATTGAGATTAAGGTTTTGTCATAGTTGGGGACAATTTTAATTTATAATTTATTTTAATTGTATATATTTTTAGGTTGTCATTAGTTTGGTGGATGTGACATTGGCCTGGTCGATTTGTGTTTTCAAGCAGCTTCTTGGAAATAGGGTTAGGGTTAGGGTTGATGTTTTCTCAACTAGTCATCATTTAATTTTCATAATTTTAATATGCTTGTTCTCCATGAATTCCATTGTAATTTAATGTTTATATTTCCTCTAACTCTAGTTGTTGATGAGAAGGATTTAGAGTAAATGCCAACAAGCTCGAGCGAGTTTGGTATGCTTTACCCATTTGTGAAGAACGCATAGAGACTCTTCTTAGAATTTGTGAATTTGTTTGTGTTGTGGTCTTAATTAGTAATTTTTTACAGACTTAGAACCCTAGACATACTTTATTTATGGTAAGCCTCAAATCATCTACAGCTCCCCCATTGGATTGATTCAGAAATATTTGCATACTAACTTCTCCATCAAATAGAAAACATCAATATTAAGCTACATTTGAGCCTCTACATGGAAGCTAAAAGGAGGATGATCAGTTTCAGCCGCAACTGTTCAACATGGGAGTGCATGAGCTACTCAAAAACTAGTGATATAAACGACTCATTTGATTTTCTAGCTTATTTATTTAAGCATTATTTTAGGTAGGTGGAAATCTAGGTACATATAGTCTTTAATAAGAAAATTACATGAACACTGTATAAATTTGAACATGTTTTAATTATATCCTTGGATAGTATTGTATATAGCTAGACACAGATAGCATTCAAAAAGTAGATTTCATTACTATTGTATGCTTCAATTATATGATAAGTTTGTCTCTAAAGTTTCTTCTTAAAGGAAAATGTAAATTCAATTCCTTAAAAGGTTAATGTACTTGGAAACAGGTTAAGGTTAATGTAATTTAGTTTTCAACAATGTGTGTGCAAAATAATAGTGATAGATCGATGATTCAGTTGGCCTCTCTTGTTTCCAACAAAGCATCGGGTGAACTCATTGAACGGTAGCCGAGGAGCGCCGGGTGAATTTTTTGAAATACTATTGGTGAAAATTACATGATACAAGTTTCGAAAATAGACGAACAACGATGACCTGGAAATTACATACTTCGTTAGGACTATGCATTTCGATATGGTAATCACTTTTCCACGCTTGTTGATGTGTATATGACTATCATTTTTATGTATGTTTATCATTATTTTATTGATTAANAAAGATGATGAGAGGATCATGGATGTATTTGAAACTTTTGTATGGATAAGTCTCCTTTGATTTCTAATAGAAATAGCAAGGGACTGTTTTTTCCCTTTACCTGAAAAAAACAAAATATTTTTTCTAAGAACATCATAAAATAAACTTAAATAGTATTGTGGTAAGATTGATATATTTTATAATTAGTTTTCAGCATATTATTACATCATATTCAATTTCATAAAAAACTAAATCTCAATTGCTCCAGAAGCCTTTAAATTACTCGCTACCAGAAAACTAGTCGATTGAGTTTCCATTATTATTACCCGACTGAGAAGTATATGCATTACCAAAGGAGTTAGCTTTCCACCGACCATTTACACGGATCGGACGACCAACAATTGGTTGAGCCAGGTCGTCTGATGGGTGCAAATGGTCGGTGGAAAAGTAACTCATTAACCAAATAGCCTTGGTGCAAATGGTCGGATGGAAAGGTAACTCATTAACCAAATAGCCCCAACCCACTGGGTAGAGGAGGAATTCCTGAAGATACGATGTCAAATGTTCAAATGACTATTTCAACAATCTGCCTAGTTTTAAAATACTAGATTTAATTTATAGCTAAAACAATTTGATTATAAAATTGCAATTTTAACTCATAATTTTAACCAAATTCAATCACCAATCCGCGAGAGAAAGCATTTTGGTTGTTTTTTATCTCACGTGTTTCCCCGGTAAAAAAAAATTGCGCCGAGCTGCTCTACATCATCTACGTCATTTAAGACTACTAGAGTCGGTGACGAAGAGAGACAACTATTAACGAATTAATTTAAAAGAAAACGCTTATATTGATATATTCAGGTATTTTCTTCGTATTCAACCTTTGTTTTTATGTAATCTCTTTCTTCTCATTTGCATTACTATTTTTATATCCAACGGATTAATAAATTACGATTTTTCATGGATTTGAGATTTTAAGTTTATGAAACGAGGCCAAACAATGAGCCATGTAATTTCTACGCCTTTATTCTCGCACATAATAGAAATATATTTTATCCGTGTTCCTTTTTTAATTTTTAAGAGCATTGTCTAGGGTTGGTTTAGTATAATTTTAAGTACATAAAATATTTTATTTTGCTATGTTTTCTAGTTTTAAGAATTCTAAATGAAAAGAAGGATTGCAAAAATTTAAAAATTGTCATGCCTAGAACTAGGTTGACTCTTTGCCTCTTTACCTATTGAGCTTTTGATAGTGGTGTGTAGTTTTTTGTTGTTGTTGTTCATTCTAGTTTTCATCTATTGCAATATTTTTAGAACAAAGCATTAAATGATGGGTCCATTCCTTTTTTTTCTTGGCTATATAGCTTTGTACATTATTGAAGTTATAAGAAGGCACGTTCATATATTTTTTTTTGGGTGCATTTACTAGTTTATTGAAATGAAAATGAAGTTAGTGGTTGTTGTATTAGTTATGAATTTTGGAAATATAAAAAACAGTACTTAGAATAGTATTGATTTCCTGGCCTCTATGTTGGTTTTTGGTTAATTTCAATGGCTTTGGTTCCTTTCTCTTTGATATTTCCAATGTAATCGTACAATGAATTGGAAAAAAGGATACATTCTAATCAGCCAATGTATTCTCATTGTTTTCTTTAAGAAAATGTAATTTACTACAATTTTATTTTGTTTTTTAAGTGGTTAAAACTTTATTGTTTTAACAAACATTACTTTTGCACAGTTGGTTTTCCACCAATTATCTTCAATCCATAGTAGCTTCCATAGGTTTTTGGCTATTACAACATAATAGGATATTTGTAGATACATTAACCTTTAGTCTAGGGCTAGGTTTTTTTGCATCTTTTCTATGTTATGTAGTAATTATGTTTTTTCTAATAGATTTTTCCTTTTTTTTTTTGTAATTGCAATGACAATGAAAAATCCCCTAGGTGGATTATTTTGTTTCAATGCCTCAATTATTTCACTAGATAAATATTTTTGTTTTTCATAGTCCATGTGGAAATATGCAACAACACATCATACATAGGCGCAAGCAATTTACCAAGTATTGATTTTGTTTTACAAACAATCCTTGCATGCTTGAACAGATACAACTGTTGGTTAATAGAAAACAAAGGATAAGAAAGAAACCATGAACCAATGGTTTTCAAGATTTGATAGATAACATGTATTGAGAATCTATTCTGATTTGCAAAGTTTTATGTGCAGAATTACATATCTAGATTTATAATCAACAACTTATATTTTTAACCATAATGTAAAATCATCTTTGTTTCGAGCATCATTTTGTTGTATTTCTGAACAGTGCTTTCAGGTGTGTGCAAGAAGTTGAGGGTCTCTTTTGGCGCGTTAGATGCAATACAAAACTGAAAAAACAGACATCCATCAACTTGCATGGATATTTTGAGACACTTACACAATGAATCTTGCGATCAGTTAAAAACAAGAAATGTAGGAAATTGAATGACCTTTCCAAATATATAATTTTTTTCTATTGAAAATGTTGTTAACTATATCAAGTTAGATATTTTTTAACGAGCACTTTTTATTTTTGGGACAAATTATAAGGTATATGTTTTTGTGGGTGCAGCGTCTGAGTGTCTAAATGATGGAATAAACTTACGAAAACCAGTATACATATAGAGAACATATAGGACTAGTGCATGACTATTTTTCCAATAATAAAAATAATATTTTTAAAATTGTTTTTAATTATATAAGAGATCAAACCTCGAAAATGGTACGTCAATTGTGGGTGCAGCATTTGAATGTCTTAATGCAATTATTTGGAAGTGGGTTTTTATAGCATGTAGAGGTTGGTGTTCTTTAGTGCACCATACAATTTTTTTTTTAAATGGTTGAGAGGCAAAAGAGATATGGAAAAAACACTAACAGTGTGTTTTTTGAGTTGAGGAGTGATGACAGAAGATAAATAAGAAAAAAATAGAAAAAATTATGTATTCTTGTTAAAATTTACATATTTAGAATCTGCAAAAAAAACCATATTTGTTTCTAAAATCTCATAAAAAATGGAGGTGTGTAGCATAATCAGACGAACCGCTAAACACGAGCATATTGGAAATTTGGATATAATGCTGAATTAGCCATGGTTTATCATACTCCAAGGCATAGGCATGTTGAATCCAAAGAAAAGTACAAAGAAGACACATAGGCATAGGAATTCCATGAAAGCATGGGTGGAGGCTTGACCTTGTCATTTGGTGGGAATTTTTTTTTGAATTTAACCAATACACGAGTGCGATTTAGCAAAGCCAAACGCATGCATGATTTAGTAAATCCAAATGCGCGCGTGATTTATAAAATCCAAATGCGTGCGCATTGTATTTAACATCATTTTCATCATTATCATCAATACCATCATCATCATCATCATCATCATCACCT
>LPNX010531274.1:246578-336578 GCA_001517045.1 Pseudotsuga menziesii | reverse complement strand
TCTCTCAAATGGCCAATAAACCTCAGTATCTCTGCATTGTTATGATCCATAGTAGCCACTGCAATCATAAATACAAATAAAATATCATTAGAAATATGAACACATGATATAATGACATATCTAAGAACTGAAAACTGTATAACTAATGACATATAAACTAAATCTATCATGTAAATTTAAAAATTGATCTTGAATTTTACAATAAAGAATAAACATTTAACATTTTTTCATTTCATATTTATGTCCTAAATTCAAGTATTAATTCTAATTTTTAAGTACATGCATGTGTACATAAAGTGTCTTGAGTGCATATGTTGATTGTGAAGCTCCTTTAGCTTATTTTAAGGCTTGGATTATGAAGTTTTGTCGAAATTGTGAGGTGATGATTATTGCCTTTGTAGGACCAGCTCCCAGGTTGTGGGTAGAGGCAACAACTAGACCCTAGAATAGGCGGCATAATGTGTTGTCGATGAATAAAATCCCAGTATAGGCAATGATTTTGTTAGATATGTAATTATCTGTTATAGTGTGATGTTTTTTTGACTCCAAAGGCTATTTAGCAGAACTTTATGGATTTTATGGTTGCAAGGGTTCCACTGGATTAAATATCATGTATGATCTAGTATGTGATTGGCATGTTTAATCAAATACATCAACCTACCTATGTATCTTCACGTTCATAGAGTCTATTGTTGAACTTTGTTGTCTTGACCTAAGTAACCAAAAAGTACCCTTCGTTCAAGACGAAATATTTGTTAAAAGCATGGGAAGCTTCTATACCTTATTTTGACACATGGATTGGGAAGTTTCATCAAAACTATAAGGTGTTTATTGATGTTCTTGGAAGAGCAACTTCAAGAAGTATCATCAAAATTATAAGGTGTTTATTTGTGGATTTTGGTATGGATTCACAAGGATCCTTGTGAATATGCATATGGAAATAGTGAAATTCATTTGTTTTTTGAGTTAATTGGGGTTTTGGTTTCCATTGGGCATGGAAATTTTGGGTCTGAATTTTGTTAAATAATCAAAATTATTTAATTTTTATCATTAAATTGGGGAATTGGTTTCAATTGGCCAATTACATTGGGGTTCTTGTTTCCATTGGGCAATTCCATTGGGTTTTTGTTTCAATTGGCCATAATTTAATTTAATATGGTTTAATTTTTCAATCTAGGGCAAATAAATTGATGAAGAAAGAGAAAAAAACATGAAAAGAAATGAGGAAAATACCTCACAAAGGGGAGGTTTATCTAAAGGTGGAGATGGAGGGCTTGGGCACACCCAAAATCGCGTTTGCCCAGTCGATATTTGCTCCTCCTTGGTCCAATAGCCGCGCGGTGAGGAGAAAAAGATGGCCTTGGCCAATTTTAAAAAAAAAACAGGCTTTCCAAATCGCGCCTCCGTTTTAGTGAATGAAATCGCGCACGTGATTTTGTTCACTAAAACGGAGGCGCGATTTGTCTTTCTATCCTAGTTGGCATGCCTATTGCCAGCCTTGGGACTAGGCTTGGCAGGTTCGGGATTGCTTGGGATGATTTATTTTTTTTGGATTAAGAGTGATTGACTTCACTCCACCATTGCATCTAAAAGGTCCCTCAACTTCTTGCACACACCCTTTCAATAATACATATTACTAATAATAATTATGGTTGTTGAAATAATAAGAAACTAAATTAGTTGATATTTGAAATTTGTCATCTTAAAAAGAACCTACTCTCTACTCTCTTCATGATTTGTGGGTAGTTCCATTTGTTGTTTTCTTTCATTGTTTTGTAATGCTCTTTTGTTTATATAGATGCCATGTTAAAAATCCAAAAAAATTAATTCTCTAAATTCAATACTATGATAGAGAGGGAAAAATTGGATTCCCTAATTCCAAAATTTGCAATTTGATTGTCCATGAAGCAGAATAATGAATGCATTGTTCTTAGAGAATATGCATATGTCATGTTTTGAGAAGTTCTTTGTATGTAGTCATTTTAATAAAATTTAGAGACTTTATGCAATTTAGAAAACTCCGAGAAATTTTAAACCATGCTATTTTCAACCAAGTTGCATTAGTTTCCTAAATATAACATACCCTCCCTCAATAACATTGGATCTCAACTTAACAACAACAACTCATAATATCTCCATGCAATTGCAAATATGCTCCCCTCTAAAAGCTACTTCTCTCATCAGGGACATTGCCACGTCGTGGCTCTTATTGACTAATGAAAGAAAACATATAATGAGGAGGAGGTCATGACAAAGGAAATTACCCAATGAGAGAGGTATGTTTGAGCCTTGTGAAAATTTCATCTTCTATTAATTTCATACCCCATAAAATTTTATGTAGACTAACCAATCTTGTTGATAGAAAGAGTTTCTCAAAATTTGACACGACAAAGGAAAGGTTAAAGAATGAGTGGGTCTTCTTAACAAGATGGTTTGTTTGTGTATTTTTTTGTTCTATTTGGAAATTATGAAATATTCAAAAATGGTTTGTTTGTTTATTTGTTTTCTCTATTTAGAAATTATAAAATATTCAATGCTAACCGATGACATATTTTGTAGACACTAAACTATTGTGCATCACATATTCTTGAATGGTTCAAGGAAATTCACTTTTTGTTTTTCCATTTTTTTTTACATTTGGTTGTTCTTGTATGACTTACATTACATTTCAGACTACGAGTGATATTTCTGATCTAAGTTTTTGCAAGAACTTGAAGAATTTTTTTTGTTCACGACCATTGAATGGGTGATTATAATAATAAAGGATCATTTGTTGGCTCATATATTTGTTGTTGTGTTTTCCCTCTTTGCTTTAATGAATTTTTGTAATTTAAATTAAATTCAAAACAACCCTTTAATTTGCTTTTATTTTAGTTATGTTTTTGCAATTTATATTTTCTCTTTTTATTTCTAAATCTATTTTGTTATTTTTATTTTGTTGCACATATATAAATTTCCACATGGTTCACATCCTCGAGAATAGAGTTCGGTGCTCACTACTTCCACAGAATAATTTTAAGGGGCCCACCCGAAGGGGCCTCGCCCTATTGGCTCCAGTTTTGGGAGCCTAACCCCGAAGGACCTAGAGTGTTGAATTTGTGAAAATAGAACTTCAACCTCAATATCAAACGGTCTCTATATTTGGACTCCAACCAACTCAGCTACCCCTTGGGGCTATTGTTCATAAATAATTAAAAAAATTTAAAGTATTAGTCACTGGGTAGTTTTATTTATTAAATTTATGTCAATTATTGTCTACTCTCTTTATTATAGTAGTTAGATTTACATTCTACATCTATTATTTTTCTTATGTGCACAATTTAAAATACAAAAAAAACATAATCAATAATACCCCAAATAATCAAATACTTACAAAATAAAAAAGCATAAATGACTTCATGATTAGGATTTGTCCAAAACAAAGCCTATAATTCTTCTGTTTGTGGATATAAACCTAACGTATCATCCCCTTTATACTCCCATTTAGACTCATGGCATCAAAGTGTCAATGATAGAAGCATTATAGTTTTGACATCAACATAGTTTGGTGACCATACTGGGGAATACCATTCTAGGTTTTTACTATTTCCACTTTAATTATCCCAATCACATTTCCATATTTACATCTCATGATATTATCACTATGTAATCATGGAAAATTATTGGTACCATCCATCATCCCTTGTGATATGACCATAGATCCAATTTTTGGGCTTTTGGCCTAGATTCCTCTCTCCATTTTTCCAATCTTTGAAGGTATCTCTCACAAATTTCAGTGTCATTTGGAAACATTTCCCTCTATTTTATCCCTTAAGGAATCAATTAAAACCTTATATCCTCTTACAAAAAATTTCTTACTCTAAAAAACAAAGTTCCCTTGTGATACAAAACTTTGGCAACTCGATCCATTTTAGGTTGGCATAAATTCTTTAATTGTTCACATTGTAGTTTTCCACCCAATAATAAAAGCATTCTAAATTTTATCTTAATTCTAAGGGTATCTTGAATTACCAAATCACTATGATTTTACTAATATATACAAGCGTATTCAATGTGATTTTTTGTATGGAAATCATGACCTTGATTCTTGTGAATTATTTTTGGAATCAAAATAAAAATATCATGCAAACCCAAGACTATTTTTATCAAAGCATGAGGATAGTTATACTCCTCAAAATCCAATATTAGGACCTTTAGAAAATTATGACAAGTTATATCCCGATGATTCCTCCACTTAGGACCCTTTAGACAAGGATGGGATTAAATATAGATATTTAATCCACAACATTTATGATGTTTTTTCCATTTGAAGAGGACCTTATTTAAGCTATGGTTAAGCATGACTCTAATACCATCTTACACACAAGCCAACTCTCATTGAGATTGAGTCTTTTCTGGTAGTAGGAAATCCCCCCCACGGATAGGTTGAATCCCTCTTGGATATATTGAAGGTTTTATAGATCCCTATGTCAATATAGAAGTGAAAAAATGGGTTTTAAGTTTATTATAGGCCTATACCTTATGCACATAGTAATGCAAGAAATAAAAATGGTAAGGGAGACTAGATGACTTATGTCCTTACTGATAATTTTCCTCATTACTCCGACCTTTAGGTTTGATATCCAAATCTCTAAATATGATTAGATCTAGTAGAGACATAAAAAATAGATGTACATTCCTTCTACAAGTTAAGCATAAAGAACCCTACTTACTTTGGCTGCAACCAAACTAAGCATACATGTAAACATAGACACATATGGAAGAAAATAGGCCAAGTTGTATTAATAGAAAACTCTAAATAAGAAATTACAATGTTTGCATTGATAGCACCTATTCCAAGATTTCCTTTAGCACCCTTCCAAGAATCAAGAGATAATAAGGACCACCTCTCTAAGTGTTTATACTCCTAACCCCTACTTTGAAAATCACAATCATAAGTGTGACACCTTCAAGCTCCACCACCTTTTCCCATGGAAATCATTCATTATACAGGACTTGGGAGGATAAATTACCATGAAAAAGGATTTGGATCAATGGTGGATCATAAGGTGTATCAACGACTATTCAAGTTACCTTGAATGGAAATTGAGAGGATACTAGAAATATAGGATGATCCACCAAAAATAAAGCTCAAATCTAGACCCTAAAATAAAGGCAATATAGTTTGAATGGGATTGTCTCTCCCTTAAGGTTGGACACAGAGCAAAAAATTTGTGATTTTCACTCCCCGAGAGACCAACAATGGGCGAAAATGTTGTAATTTTTTCTCCCTAGACAACAACTAGAAGGGGGAGAAAATTATTCTACATGGCTCAAAATAGGGTTGGTTAGAGTGTATTTCAATCTCCTAATGATGAAATTATCTCCCCAACATGTTTAGGGACCATAATATGATTTAGGATTTTGTTTAGAAAAAATCTAGGAAGCACAAAAATTGCATTTTAGTGATGATCAAATATACAACTCAAGGAAGACACACAAATGCGGAAATTTGAGGTGTAATAAGTGCCCCCTTAAGTATGATATTAAAAGGGATCTGATGGATGAAACACTTTACCAATTTATAGGCGCAAAGGGTGTCTGGAAGAGTGATATAAAAGAGATGAAAGAAAATATCAAACAATTTATCTATATCATCCCCAAGACAGGCATACCCATGATCAAAACAAATTGATTCAAAGCATGGTTTCCAACCAGTACACTATGTATCCAAGAAAGTTTTGATCAAGAATATTGACACCAAATGGTACAATGTGGATCCATACAACATGACAATGTCAAGTCAATGCCACAAAATAATAAACTATGTATCTATTACAAAATCAGAAAATAGCCACAAACTAATACAAAGTGGATCTATGTTATAATACATCAATTAGGTCACCAACGTGATGTCCATGTGGGAACCTACTAAAAAAATATCCATCGCAACTTGGGTGATGTACATAGAAAATTTTTCCAGGGTCTTTAGTCTAATCCTGAAGTGATATGATTCTAGTCATATGAATAAATGTGTTGAAGTCGAACATGATAGAAACCACCTAATTACTAGACATTGATCTAAATCATTAACAAGTGTGGGGGGAATCACCAGCGATGACAATGAATGCCAAGGTATCCTAGTACATTCCATCAAATGTGAATTAATGAGTTGAGGTTAAACACTCATGGAATCACTCGATTAGAGGCCAACATTGCAAACACATTGTCAAAAGCAAGGAAACCTACCATTGAGGCATGTAGGTTATAGGGAAATAAGTGGTTTCTAAGACTAATTCTTGGATTATGTGGTGATGTCGATGGGAATAGACTCACCGAAGGAATGCCATAATGTATCCCACATCATTAACACAAAACTGACATAGGAAAGTGATATGAGATAGTGAATCAAATAAGCATAATCTAAAACAAGGATGAAGGTCGATAGAATTGTAGAAAGGTTGACTTAGGTTAACTTTCCTTGAACATTAGATGGAACAAAAAGTGACTTAGAAACATTGAATCAACGAGAAAAATACCGAAACATAATGTGATAATGACTAAGACATTCTTTAGATGAACCAAAGGAGTGAAAATACTCATGGAATTTCTATGACTCAGAGGCAAGCAGATGACTCGACTTTAAGACATGAAGAAATCAAGTTCTATGTTTAAGGGTGACCATAAGCTACCATAAAGATTCCTAACAAAAACTGACCCATTTTCCCCAATTTTTACCCCATCATGATGGATGAGTATCCCTTTCATTTTTAATGAGCATGAGGAGGATAACAAATGCTCGGTATAGCTCATCTTAGATGAGTCCCTCATCATATTTTTATTGAACCTGAAAAAGGAGGGGTTCGATCCCATATGGGTCCTTCAATGCATTATTTTATGAGTCCAAAGAAGGTAAATTCGATGATATTTTCACATTTAGAGTCTCTAAAAAGAATCAAAAGAAGAGTGCAAAGGGTATTTTTTGTAAGTTTCGTCTCCTTCTCCTCAAAAGGAATAAAAGTGTGTGAGGGAAAACTCTTCTAGTGAACGATTGACAAGAGTATACATTTTTTGTAATTATTCTACATGGTTTGAAAAAAGGGGTAAACTATCACTAGATAGATTTCATTTCCAATCCTTTTATGAGCTGAAATAAAACAAGTTTTCTCGGAAACCTTTTCATGTTTAGGGATTACGAAAAGAGCTTAAAGGAGACTCTAAATATTATTTTTTTTTGTATAGTTTTTAAGACCCTGAAAAAGAAATAAAAGTATACTCGATAACTTATTCTCATGTATTTATGAGCATGAGAAAGAACTAATATTGATATTGACACCTTCCATAGTTTTAACAAGTACGACTATCGTATCAAAAGCACTCATAATCTTAAAATGGTTCAAACAAAGCACATAAAACTAAAAAGTAAGCCCAACACCTCTTACTATTTTTAATGATCTTGAATATAGGTGGTAAGAATGCTAAAGGTATATGCTTCACTTTTTAACGAGCTTGAAACAGAAAATGAACTATGCTCAATGTTTCGTTTTTTTTGCTACCTTGGAACCATAAATAAACTATACTCGGAATGATAGCTATTGGCAAGTTTCTTCCTAACATGTCAATACTTTAGGTATACCCTTTAATAGGTTTTCTCTAAAAATGATGTCGAAAGGTTGGATATATTCCTTCAATATTATCATCAAAATCTAGTGGCTTAACTCCACTATGCTATCCAGAGGCTGGAAGCATGCTCCCTATGCTTCATTTTGTCCACTGACTCTTCTACTTCACATGACTAGACTCTTGGTTACTACTAGGAAAAGGTTCACTAGAGAGAACACAGAGGAGTAAGTGACATAGGTAGAAGAATTGAAGGTTTAGGTACTAAGTCTAGTGGAAAACTCGACTCAATGGGAGGGGAATCTCTTTCATATTTTAAAAATATTTACAAAGAAAGTGAATTGTGCCTGTTGGCATCCATTTCATTTTTTAATGAGCTTTACACTGAAACTAAACTATGATCATGTTCCTTGGCCATGTATTCCAATAGGTGTTGATCAGATGGAAGAACGATGCTCTGAAAATAATGTATGTCAAGAGTCTCAATAAGGGAAATTGGGGGGAGATCGAGCTCCAATGTCCCCATTGAATATTTTACCATGTCAAATACCATATCTTGGTCAAGAGAATTTGAGCATACAGTGAGAGGATATTTCTTAGTAGAAGTTGAAGACATGGTACATGATGCCACATAATTAATTTATGGTGGGGGGTATACCACTTAAATGTAAGGAACATTTAGGGAAGTGGGATGGTAATAATTCAAATAAGGACAAACAAATGAAATTTGGTTGATTTTCACTATATTCCCATCATGCAAAAAATGCATCACTTGAAAGAGTGTGGAAACGACAAAATTTCATAGTATAAGCATAGTCCCACCCAAGGAGAAAATTAAAATCTGAGGGATATTGAAATACTATAACATCAATACAGACATTATTCTGTCCTAAGGTGATGGGAATATAAGGAAGGATCCCTAAATGTTCATTGGATATTCTATTAAAAGCCAATAGATAATTAGTGTATGACACAGGATGAGGAGACACCATATCTTGCCAAGTAGTTGAGGATAGAATGCTAACAAAATAACCTTCATATACAATAGTTTGATGTATGATATTATCACAAACTTGCACATTGGTTTGAAAAGGAATATGAGGCTCTTCCAGCTTATTCTAATAAAAGGAAATGACCTAGTACTTGGAGGAGGTTCCATTGAAATCCATGAAATCCTCCCTTTACCATAACAATAAAAAATGACAAGAAAAACCTAAGTGGTATTTGTTTCACTCTCCAAAGGAAGAGTGAGATCGACTAATGATGGGATCAGATCAACCACCTCATCAACCAATGGTTGGTCAAGGGAGGAATCATGGGAAGCAATTGAGGGTTGTTGCTGGGAAGTAATAATTTCTTCTAATAATTTCTAAGATTCATCCATATGAGGGAAAAGGTAAGTGGAATTCATATCCCTACATAACCAGAAAGGATTCCTAACTTTACCATTTTTCCCCCAACCTTGTGATCATGGATTGATGGACTGTCATTAGCATGACCTGTAGAGGTTGGTGACACGGGTTGTTTGGAATATTTGGACCACACTTATATGAGCATGGGAATTCTAGGGAAATGATCAAGAAGGTTGCCATCCTTACAAATAAGGGAAGGGAACTTAGATTTGTGATCTATTTTCTTAGGTTTTTCATTGTTATCAACACTCAAAACTTGACTAATAATGGCAGGTTGATTTCCCCCTTAATTATTTTTCTTCTTCTTCTTATCCTCTTGGATACTAGCAACAAGGATTTCACTAAGTGAGGAATATGAAAGGGGATAATATGCAATGGTTGAGGAAGGAAAAGGTTCAATATGAGGTTAATGTTGTTAAGGTGTAGGGATAGCATTTGAGGCACTGAAATCATTTGTGATCATGAAAGTAGGAAACAACCATTATGGTAACCCTATAGTGTATCTAGGAAGATTTAATGTAGTAATTCAAGGAGGACCAATATTTGAGAAACTATTCTTTCACACTAGGTAGACAAATATTCAATGATTTTTGTATTTTCACTATATATGTAGTTTAGTAACCGACATTTCAAATAGACGCTCCAACCATATTCAAGGAAGAAACAAGAAGAAGTTTCTCATGGTAATCCATAGTCTTTTCTTACCATGACCAACTTCATCTCATTGATTCCATAAAGATGGGTGGAGTGTCCACCTGAAATGTCAGTTACTAAAATACATACACAACAAATCCAAAATCATTGAATCTAGTAACAATATTTCCAAAACAAGGAAAATTATGAGAATCCTTGTATAGAGGGTTCCTTGATTGGAAGTCTCCATAACTATTTTTGTTAAAACCAAAAAATGTTCACCTAGCTTTCCATGGTCTAAACCATAGTCATACATCATATGCCGACCATTATTTCCTCCATTTTGACCTTCATAACTAATTTTCCACTAAATATGGTCCAAAACATTATTATTCCTTCCCCATAAATGAAGGGAAGTTGAGAATTTATTGTGATTTATCCCCATTGTCTCCAAAAAGGACCAAAAAAACCTAAAAAGGAGAATGGGTCAAAATACCATGGAAAATAAAATACTATGGGTAATTACCATGGATCAAAAAACCTTGGACCATCCTATAAATACATTGTGAAGGCCTCCCCCAAAACACTTTTTGGCCATTCCAAAAACACACCATTCACTTTTCGCCATTATCCTCATATTTTGCCATATCATTTTCCATGGTGTACGTTGAGCTAGCTTCATAGACATTTGGATCCATTCCCCCATTTAACAACTAGTTGCAGAGTAGACTAGATACCCAAATCATGGAGTTGTGGGACCATTTCCTCGGGTGACTACGGTGTCCCACTTCAAAGAAATGTATGTCTATTATTTTTTCTTTTTATTGGTTAGATATAAAATAAAAAATAATAATAATTGTTCTTGTATGTTTCTTGTTATTATTGTTGAAATCTACCCTATTATCTGGAAGATCTAGGGTAGGTTCTTTTGCATGTAGTAGGGGAGAAATATCCACTACAATTTTGGCAACTCTACTCTGTCAATCCTTTTGGATATTTGATTTTGTAGGTGTTCCTACTAGTTTGTACCTTTATTCGTCGCAGATCTAACCCCCTCGTAGTAGATGCGAACCATCCTTGCCTCAATTCCAACCCTCTGACCCAAGCACCAAGCCCTTTTTTAAAACAAATTAGTTGTTGCTAAGTCGCACTTACTTGATTGAAAGTTGCAACCCAGTCACCCCTTTCTTCCCTATAAGCATGACCTAAGTCATGCATTTTTCCCCGATATGTGCGACCTAGACCAGAAATACAGATTTCCCTTGTCTTGGATTTCAGAGCGACCTTGGTTGCTACTATAACTCAGTTTTGTGTGACGTGTCGTGCTTAATGTTACACCTAAATCTCGTCATGTTGAGCCATGTGTTAACCCTATTCCTAATCCCTAAAGTTCTCTTTGCTAAACTTGGTTGATTTTAGGTTGTTCATACCCTTTTTACCCTCTCTAGATAGATCGATGCTTTTCCCCTTCATGCTAAGTGCATTGATGGTGCTCTTTCCCTTCATGCCAGGTGCATCATTGCTGGCGCTCTATCTCCTACTGCTAGGTGCGCTGATGGTTCTCTTTCCCATCATGGAAGGTACATTGGTGGTGTTTTAAGGGCAAAAAATGAAGCTTTGAGGCTCTTATCAAAGGTGTATGAGGTGTAGGTCTATCCCTATCATCTAGGTGAGGTGGAAAATGGTTCCTAATCTATTGGGAAGATCCCTTAGACCCCTCATCCTAATCCTCAACCTAGTCTATCCCTTTAGCCTTTATAAATTAAACCCTCTCTCCATTGTGAAGAGAGGAAGGACTATGGTACTCTTGTGGTAGTGGAATTTCTAGCTGATCCCTATAATCCTTTGGAGGTTTATTATCTTGCTTTGGAGGCTTGGCTTGCATTGTTGGATGGAAAATTGCAACGTTAAGGCTAGGTTGTGACATTCCTTCTTTTCTATAATTCTATGTATCTCCTTGATTACATTAATACAACTATATTTCCATAAACATTGATGTTTTTAAGAATGTTTAGATATTTCTTCCTTAACTATTAGCTTAGATCAATTCATGTTTGGATACACATGTACTATTTTCTTATTTCCACTAGCTCTATAGGGTTTTGCAGCTGAATATCTGAAGATTCTTGGATCTTGGATCAAAAAAGAGAGAAGAGGATTTACATATTTCAGGTAAGTGATCTATCTGATTGTCTTGCATTTAT
Source organism: Pseudotsuga menziesii (assembly GCA_001517045.1). Classification (NCBI taxonomy): domain Eukaryota; kingdom Viridiplantae; phylum Streptophyta; class Pinopsida; order Pinales; family Pinaceae; genus Pseudotsuga; species Pseudotsuga menziesii. The sequence continues at coordinate 324,730 of LPNX010531274.1, read as the reverse complement.
ATTTGATCTAGGAAAGTAGATTTTATTGTGTACTTGATTTGTTCTAGATCAAATTGGACTAGGGAGATATGGCTTGAGTTTGCTTAAGTAGATTTATCCGATAACACTTAATCCCCTATTTGTGGGACCTGAGTCTTTTGATTATTTTTCTGCCTTGATCACAGTTGTTTTCAAGTTTGGTGGAACCCAAATCGTGCTTTTTCCGTCGATAGGTGCGACCTGCATTTTTCAATCCTTTTCAATGTTTGAGATCCTTGTTCCAGACCCCTTGTTTGTGTTTTACCCCTTCCCAACCAGTTTCTATCCATATTTTGGTCCATTACAACCCCTTGGTTCGTTTTGTGGTCCTATTTTCCTTGTATGTGAGCCCCTTGAGTCGATCTTTGTAGTTGAGACCCCTTGTGTGTTTCCTACACCCTTGTCGGTTCCTTATTCGCTCATTTACTTATGTTTATTTTATGTTCTGGAAGAATTATTTGTGATTCTCCATGATATTTACTGTCCTATACTGCTATTTATATGCATTTTTTGTGTCTCGGTCGTGAGATCATAGGGGTTTATACACATCATTTGCACACATATAACACCCTTAAGACAAAATGCTTGGTCCATGACCTCGATCTAGCCTAAAAAATTAACTTAATACAACCAACATTGTAACCTCATTTGAGGCCCAAAACAATCTTGTAGCTAAATTAGGACATTGGGGATAGGAATCTAAATAACACCCCTTTGTCACTCACATCAGGAGACATAGTTGTTGTCCATTAGGGGACCAAAATCCTCTTGTACTTGTTGACATGGTCACGACCAGTCTATCGGAGGCCCCCCCGCTCCATGGGAGTAAGCCAAAACGAAGTCATTCCAGAACTTAGGGTAAAATATTGCACTCCACTTTGCACCGAAGGATAACCCTTCATAATCCTCCTCATGCATGCAAGATTATATCACGTGTCGATGGCCAAAGGGATGAAGTGCCAGTAAAAACCAATCCGAATGTGTCATGAACAAGGTAGCTTAGTTTCCATTATATCTAGGGATATTTTACCTGGAGGTCCCTCTCGGTAGTGGGACTCTCTTAGCTTATTGTTCTTCCATTTCATATTGTTTGACTGGGATTTTGTCACCCTACATAGGATATGATTTGTGAGGAGCTTCTAACTTGTAGCTAGGAGTTTACTTGCACTCATACCCCATAGATTAGTGAGTCATTTCTATTTCTAGTTAGTGTTTCTTGTTGGATTTCTGGCCACTTTGTTGTATACTCTCCTGCTGCAACACACTATTGCAATTTGGTTTTAGAGCTTTATTTTTGGTGTGTGAGCCACCATTTATATGGTTCCCTTCTATACAATTGGTTTTAGTTGGGTTTTTGAGCCTGCGTTTGACACCCTTACACCTGCATTAATTTTATAGCACACCGCCATGTCATCATAGCTCCACCATGTTACATATATAGGATTAGGGGGGTACACCCCTTAGTTCGGTTCCCTGAACCATCACCATTTGATCCATATTCGACATCGTTCACCACCTTCAGAGCCATATACTACGTCTGAGTCTAATTTGGATTCCTATCTATCTAAACCTACCTTGTTCATTGACCCATCTAGCCTTATCGATGGTACACATCCTGATCCCTTTCATGGGGGGTGGTTGGTAGTGGGCTTGTGTTCATTTTACCCATCATTATAGGTATCCATTCCACTGAACCGATAGGTCCTGGTCCTAGTGGTCCCTTTTCCATCGTGTACACCGCTGCTGGTATGCTACCCAGAAGTGGTGTCCCCAATAAATCCACCATTTTTCCCTACCATACCATCATTTATACATGGGGGCAGTGTCCCTTGTTATGGAGAGAAATTTCTATGGCTTTGGGTACCACAACAGACAACATAACTCCAGAAATCAATCCTCTCCTATATGCAAGAGAAACCAAACAACTAACACTAAAGGATCTCGATTCGTACCTTATTCCTGATGGTTGGTGTAGATCCCTGTTGAGCTTTCCAACTTCAGCTTGAATTGATGAATTGCTTCCTCAACATTCAATAAACAAGACAAGCATACTATATATAATTGTGTTAGCTCTACTCTAGCATATATAATCAATAACATATAAGCATTTGAAATCATCCATGGATACAATATTCATTCAAACACACATTATTGGATAGGAAAAGATATTTCTATTGATATAAAATCAGAGATTACAATGAATACAACCTCTATCGGCACGTCTGCGAATCAGAGAAACTAAGTCCCCCACTTGGGCCTCCACCACTTCAATCCTCCATCTCTCGATAGCAAGATCACAAGCAAAAGGTAAGCTTAGGAAGAACACAAAAGTGCTCCAAGGGACAAAGGGGATGCAGACTCAAGCACAAGTTCCGGCAACAATGGACTATAGTTCTCTTGCACTTAATTTCTCATATATATTCAATGTATCCAAAGGGTTCCTTATATAGCTCATCAATGGGGTAATGAAAGGTCAAATCCGAGCGATCTCAAGGAATATGGAAGGCCAGGAGACAAGTGAGTTCGACCCACATCAAGGAAAACTCCAAAATAATTTCTATTTTTGCACACATCCCGATGTACGTGGTTTTAGAGGTCAAACCCACGTATATACACGATAAAGGGTTTAAAAGTCGGGTATGGCAATTTAAGCATGTTTTTAGGGATGGTCTAGGAAACATCAAAGGAACAAAAATGGTCCATGGGGTCTAAGGAGTCTGCATATGGATAGGGAAGGCCATAAAAGTGTGATTCACCATGTGTGGTAAAATCAGCTATAACAGATGCCCCCTAATGTGTGAGGTCAGAGGGGTCATACAATGGACGAAATACATTATAAGTCCATCCCAGAAATGAAGTGATGAAGAACCCAGTGGAAGAAATAGCCACCAAATCAGCACTATACAATGATACAACTCTGCATATAACTGCTAATACATATAGCAGTCTTGGATACATAAGAGTACAATGGACATGAATAGGCATGATACAATATGACATATGTGGTCATTGCCACGTACAATATACATAGATCAGAATCTCCATGATGAAGATATCCATGAAGACTAAAGATATACAATGGATCAAGATCTCCATAATGGCGGGAAATATCTGACATCTCTTGGAATCAAGTCACGAGAGCTGAAATCTCATGAACACTGGCACGATCAAGGAGGTAGCATATATGAGATGCCACCAATCTAGAAGGTCTTCTACACAAATTGCTACGAGTACATGTCCTACTATGTGAATAGAGGTGTCTAGGTTGAACATAGTAGTCCATCGTCTGATTACTGGTCATTGATGTATACTGTTAACAGACACGAGATCACCCACTAATAATGAAAATGGGAATCAAGGTACTAGAGTGCAAACTAACAAGTATGAATAAATGTGTTGAGGTCGAACACTTGAGAGAATCCATCGATCAGGGGACATTGATGTATTCCCAAAAAACTGTCGATGGCGAGAGAACCTGCCACTAATGACTACAAGTCTCAAGGCACTCAAAAATGACTCTAGATTCCTATCCCAGAATAAATGATCTGAAGTCGATGGGATGAAATCTGTTGGAAGGAGGGCATTAAGGCATCCCCCATCATCCAACACGAGGTACTCAACAAAGTTGTATAATGTGGAAGGACTCGATCATAAGGTGTACGAACCAGTAACTGTACCGGGAATGGCCGACATGCAAAGTCAAGATAACAAACGAATGGCCAACTTAGGTTTCAACTTCCTTCAAACAAGAGCATAAAGGTGAATGGTGATTGAATGTAGGCAGCATAGACTCAATATGCAAAACTGGGACATCTCTGTGACACAGGAGGCATCAACAGAGGCTCCATAGGGACTGGAAGCTTAACCAGTCGGTGGAGATAAACTCAGATAAATGAGTACAGCTCCTAAAGTCAAACTATTAACACAACCAATGGATGTGATATACAGTGCTTTGTTCGAAGGCAACACGACTCGACTGCTGCCAAAGATAACATCTTTTCTTGTCTAGATTTTTGGTTTTTTTAATTTTTTTAGACTTTTTCAAATATTTGAAAATCTTGAAAAAGAATAAACTCGCTTTATAGTTACAAACTAGGAGGAGACGAGTGTCAAATGGGAAAACAAACTAGTTCCAAGTAGAAAAACATACCTATGCTCAATTCAAGGACACATGTGTAGGATAGCGACACTCGGGGGAAAGTCCCCTCCCAGTAAAAATAGGGAATCAAGCTGCAAAGGATATATAAAATGGCTCTGCATGGCTATACATGAGACAAGCTTGGGCTATACGGCTAATACTCAAAGTTAGGGAAGTTGGCCTAAGGCTCAATGAGGCAGGCAAAGCTCATGATAATGCAATTACAACTTGACATAAGGGAGTGTTGGGGAAATGGTCAGTATAAATTTCAAGAGGAGTATGAAGCTCTTGCTCAAGGACATGGCAGAACTAAAAGGGATTCCTGGACCTAAGAGAGGACTCATAGCATGGGTACCAAATGCAAAAGGGAGCTAACTAAAACACCCGTGTATAGGAAATCTCTACCATTCACATAATATCTAACAACAGCATGAAGGTTCTGTGATACCATGGAATGGGTTCATACCTAAGGTTAAAATGAAACAGTCATAAGGTCATGCAAAATGCAAGCAGATGTGAAATCCTAACCTATATGCCAGTTTAGACATGATACTTGTCATAGGCATGAACGGGTCGAAACCTCGGAGAGAGTGTACAAAAATTAGACCCTACATGATAACCATATTAGTCCAAAACAACCCAAAATAGTCAATAAAGAATCCAAACTATAGGATATAGGGAGGAATGATCACGACAACTAAATTCAAAGGAAATAGTGCAATGGAAGATGGGCCATAAAAAGGAATGTAAATTGTAGACCCAACGTTCACGTATCCACTACCACCCCCATGAGGGTGACCACCAGTGTAAAGACCAAATGAAAGGAATAAAAATCCTCCACAAATTGAGTAGAGGATGGAATGTGACCACTCCCAAATCTATGAGCAGGGTAAGGGGCCATGATGCCCCCAAGTCTGACACTAGGGTCTGCACTAGGACCAAGGACGGGTGATAGGATACCAGGCATGCCGAAAATAAAAGGACCCGAACTCAAGAGAGCATAAATATACTCAAGTAACCGTGATCCCAAAGTCCAACTAGTACAAAACGAGCACACTCCTAAGAAAATCTATAGCCAAAATACAAGCAAACCAAGGGGAGGATATGTGAGCTCCCGAATGCAGTAGGCATGTCTCGCGTAGGAGAGGCTCAAAACTCCCATACACTACAAGCGGAGGTACGTAACCAATTATAGTGTCCCTCAGCTTCAACGCATAAAGTGACTGTGTTTTCCGACCTCTACCTGGCTGTGACACCTGCAGAATAACCTTTGCGAAGTACCCCCTCGATAACCTAGGTAAGGTAACTAAGGTCACCTCAATATAATCAATGCTCAGGCGGACATTCGTAGGTGGGATCGACCATATGGGAAGGGTAGCAAAGCCTGAAACTCTTGAAAGAGCCCCCAGATACGAATACAATCCTGGAAATATCTCCGGTGCTACTCAGTTATGACTAGGGGTCATCCCAATTAATAACCGCTCACACTACCTCGTGCTTAACTCCCTTGTAAGAGGAGAATATTGACAAACACTATTTATACCAAGGAATTTCACACTCTCACCTGGACAAACACATACATGTTGTTCTTTAGTGGTCTTTGAGAATTTACTCACAATGAACTATTCCAAGACCCTAAAACCTAATCTTGTTGGTGTACCCTATCAAAGAAAATAGTGTAATCCATTTTAATTAAGCGTTGATTTTACTTGGCTGTGATTACTCAAAGGGAAATGGTCATGCAACTAACGACATTATGAATCAACAGTGAAATAAATGCACACCATAACAAACAATGCTAAGTGAAATCTTTGTCAAATGAAAAACAGGGTATGCCACTACATGAGATGCATAAAAAATCATTCCTTTCCGAATGCCAATGCAATCCTTCCTATATGAAATCCTAAACACAACTCTCATCCAAGCAATCCAATGCAAGAACCTCCTCAAATCCATATCTAAGATGCAACTAAGAGTGCAACTACTTTGTATTTTTTAATATAAAAGCATGAAAAATGTAATAAAAGTCATCTAAAACTCTCAGTCTCTGCAACAAGTATAAAACACAAGCCCAGTAAAACACCGAGACAAAAAGAGTAATGCACTAATGGAAAAACAAAAAGGATAAATGACTAAAACTACTTTCAAAGAAAAATCAATGAAAAAGCGGTCTCTAATCACAAAAGAAGCATCCAACAGACAACATCAGACCCAAGGAAGACCCAACCACACTCACAACCCACCCAGCAATTTCCCACAACATCAAACTCACCAAAATGGAGGATGTACGTGATTGTTTAAAGAACAGTTGTATATATACGCGACTTTTGGCCAAAAAGCTGCATGTATACGCGGATTTTGGCCAAAACCCTGCATGTATACAGGACTTTTGGCTAAAAATCCGCGTATGTATGCGACTTTTGGCCAAAAACCTGTGTATATAGAGAAGATAGTGGTAAAAGGAAGGCCAAGGGTCAAACCAATAAAGGGGAGTGTCAATGGATGAACATACTATAGAATGCAACACAAAAACAAGGAGAAACAAAGAGCAAGTCAATAATATCAAACACATTGTGCCCCCAAACCCCAAAGAAAAACAAGGAATTTCCCCAACAGAGTCACCAATTCTGTTACAGAGAGAAATTCCTATGGCTTGGGGTACCACAATAGACAACTTAATTCTAGAAATCAATCCTCTCCTATATGCAAGAGAAACCAAACAACTAACACTAAAGGATCTTGATTCGTACCTTATTCCGTACGGTTGGTGTAGATCCCTGTTGAGCTTTCCAACTTCAGCTTGAATTGATGAATTGCTTCCTCAAATTCCAATAAACAAGACAAGCATACTATATATAATTGTGTTAGCTCTACTATAGCATATATAATCAATAATATATAAGCATTTGAAATCATCCATGGATACAATATTCATTCAAAAACACATTATTGGACAGGAAAAGATATTTCTATTGATATAAAATCATAGATTACAATGAATACAACCTCTGTCAGCACGTCTGCGAATCGAAGAAACCGAGTCCCCCACTTGGGCCTCCACCACTTCAATCCTCCAGCTCTCGATAGCAAGATCACAAGAAAAAGGTAAGCTTGGGAAGAACACAAAAGTGCTCCAAGGTACAAAGGGGATGTAGACTCAAGCACAAGTTTCGGCAACAATGGACTATAGTTCTCTTGCTCTTAATTTCTCATATATCTTCAATGTATCCAAAGGATTCCTTATATAGCTCATCAATGGGGTAATGAAAGGTCAAATCCGAGCAATCTCAAGGCATATGGAAGGCTAGGAGACAAGTGAGTCAGATCCAAATCAAGGAAAACTCCAAAAGAATTTGGATTTTTGCACACATCCTAATGTACGCGGTTTTAGAGGTCAAACCCGCATATATACGCGATAAAGGGTTTAAAAGTAGTGTATGGCAATTTAAGCATGTTTTTAGGGATGGTCTAGGAAACATCAAAGGAACAAAAATGGTCCATGGGGTCTAAGGAGTCTGCATAGGGATAGGAAAGGCCATAAAAGTGTGATTCACCATGTGTGGTAAAATCAGCTATAACATCCCTTCCACATCCATTATGGCTATTCCTACCATACCAGTGACTACTCCTCTTTGTTGATGTAATTGTAACTTTGGAATATATTCACTTGTGTATCTTATGTATTGTACCCCGATGTTTATTCCGGGAAGTGTCTGTAATGTATTTGAGTCATTTCATGCCCCGATGTTCCTATTGGGAGATTCAATAATGTAAACAAGTCATATAAAGTCATTGTGGGTAGCCCTCCTATTGTTTAAGGGTTAAAGTCCCAATAGTTGTGGGGCCCTAGGGTTATTATACTATCCTAGAGAAGTCGACCCTAGGTGATTTATTGTAAGTCAGGGCAATAGTCCCCACCATTGTGTTAAGGATAACCCTCCTTGTTGGTCGGAGGGGCAAAGTCCCCACAAGTTATGGGGCACTAGGGTTATTAGAGTATCCTAGAGATGTTGGCTCTAGTAACTAATTGTTAAGTGGGGCCAACATGTTGGAGTGGAAATTAAGTGAATGAAAGAATATAAATAGAGAGTGAGCCTCTCTATTTATGACACACACATTCACTCATTGGGGCGCATGAGTGAGAGAGAAGAAGCTGGGATCAGAGACAGAGACTACTGCTGTCAGGAGATCATCTTTATGTTTTCAGGTTTTACTTTTAGTGCTGATTCTATCTCTGAGGAAGTTGCAGGGTTTTCTCCTTTATGGTTTCCCCGAGGAAAATTATTTGTGTCTCTTGTCTCTTGTGTTTATTGCTGTGCATGTGTTGAGGCTTGTAAAATCATAGGTAACAACAGTTAGGGATTCTCCCTAGTAAACGTTCCCAACTAGCCCGTTACTGTTTCATATGGGGAATCCGTCCGGTTTACGGTCCGGCTACCGTAGGTCAAGTAACAAATTAAAAGGTTTTACTGGTTACGGCCCGGTCCACCGTGCATGTTTTAGTTTTTTGTATCTAAGTATGAAATGCAAGTGCCTATCTAAAATGCTGATTGATAGAGAATACGAGGAGTGGTCACAATGTGATGCGCAGGTTCTTACCTGTCGTCTTAACTCTCTCGCATCTAAACCACACACAACAAGAAAAAACTAAAACTAACTATCTAACCTATCCCTGGGGAGAAAGATTATTATTCATCAATGAGTAATGTATTTTGTGCATGCATTAAGAAAAATCACAGATAGCTGCTACTTATTTCAAAACACATGAACATTTATAGATATATGAACAACCAGACAGCTAATTGTTTATGAACAACATTCATTACTCTCAGTGGAAATTTCATAGAATAAACTAGAGCGCATTCATAACAAGAACATAGGTTCAAAGAGTTAGAACGATCTCACAGTTAATGGATAACAGCTAAAAATGAAATAGTTCACATTCAACAAATCCATAGCACAGCATTTGAAACCTTCCACAAAGCTTTCTCCAACAGGAAACTTGTAATTTCTTTATGGAAAATAGTTCTTCTTACATCATACTCTCACAAATATATCTGGGAAAAAATCCTTCTCTACATCTAACTCTCGTATACTTATACAAAAAAGCAAAACTTTTGGGTTGGCCCCAAATGACTCTTGGGCTTCCCCAATGTTTCAATTCCCAAAATTCATCTTGTAGTGAGTGCTCATACATTATACCATATCTTACATTTAAAACAAAAATTTAATAGAGCACTTTATGAAGAGGGCCCCGCTTGATCATTAATGAACTTTTTCCACACCTAGGCCTCCGCTGCTATGCTTTCAAAATTTGAGGGTTCAAGAAAACGGATGCTGATTTCATATTTTGCAACCTGATTCCTAACCACCTCTATTCTTGTTGGAATCAAGCGTAGTTGATATTCAAGTAAATGGACACTTACTACTGCATGAGCTACTGCATTCTTCAGGATCTGCTCATTCTTCTGCTCATCTTCCTGGTACCTGCTCTGTACTAGCTCTGTGAATAGCTCATGCTCTGGTATTGCAATCGGTCTTTGTTCTACAACAACTTGGCATCTGTTGTATGTGACCAGCACCCTCCTGTAGTATTCAGTATAGGCTCCTCTTGTTTTCTTCACAGTCTTGTTGAATTCCTCTGCAGTATTTATTGCAAATTCTAATAAGTAGTGGTCCTGCTTCAAACTATGTCAATCTTTAGTAGGTAATTCTGCAGGGGATTCTTTGTTTGTTTCTAACCAAACTATTCTTCCTATCAGGACTTCCAAAATATCCTGAGATCTATTTACAAAATATGAAGTAGTGTCCAAGATTTCTTCCAACCTGCTATCTATCTGTAAGATCTTACACCTTTCTTCTTCAATAGACATTTGTAGTTGGTGCATTCTTCTTCGTTGAGCTAGGACATGCTCCTTCATAGGCTAGATATCAGTCTTCTGTTCACTGGCATCCTTCAATAATGCTGTTAATGAAGTAATCTATACCTCAAAACCTGCCATGTGCACTCGATATTGTTTTTCCCTTTCTTATGTGGTGATCTTCTGTGCCTCCAACTCAACAATTTTGCTCTACAGCTGGTCCTTTTCGGCACTTAGAGCTTCATATGATACTTTGAGGTCATTGTTCTCTATATTCAACACTTGATACTCTAGCTATATCTTCTGTCGTTCTTCTAGACTATTCTGAGCATCCCTTTCATTTTTCTCTACTAAGACTTCCAAGGCCATCTTGCTTGCTTGCAAAATTTGGCATTCTATCTTCGAAGCCCTTACTTCATTATGCATATCCTCAAATTTTCTATTTAACTTGTTACCTTGATCCCTCTCCTTTTTTAGAGTTTCCTTTAATTGTGCTGCATTTTTCCTTGATTGGTCAAGGTCTGTCATAAGTCTATCCACATTCTCTTTAGTGGCCTAGGTTAATGCCACCCCAGGTCTGGCTGTCATTCGTGGATCTGCATCTATCCCATGCACCAAAGCTTTATCAGTAATCATCATACCTGATTGTCCTCCTGTTTTGACTTTTTTCTCAGTTCTCTTGACAATCCTCTTATTCTCCTTGTCATAGAAGATGGTGCTAAAATCATAGACCTCTTCTCCTTCCCTTTGCATAAAAGGTATCAGATTCAATCCAGAAAAAACAACCTGTTTTTGGGTGCTTCCAGAAGTTGCAGCAGACTCCTGAGGGTCAGGATTATCTTGTCCATGCCCTTCCTTGGTATGCTCCTGTGCTTCTTGTGTATCTATTCGGTCAGTAGTTTGATGTTCTTTCTTAGCTCCTACTAATCTTAGACCTTCACTTTCATTTTGTTTTTTCTTTATCTCTTCATCTTCCTTCTTCTTTCTTTCTTCCTCTTCCTTCTTTGCCACTTCCTCTGTAGCTTTCTTTCTTTATTATTCTTCATTATTTAACCAACTCTCAGCCTCTTGTGCTAGCCTCCTAGCATCCTCTTCCCTCTTCTTGGCTTCCTCTTCTTCGGCTTTCTTCTGTGCAGTTTTGCCTTTACCACCCACACTGGTGATCTTCTGTTTAAATCTTCTATTCAATGCAGTCATATTCTTTGCATTTCTGAAGATTTCTTCATCCTTGTCCCAGAAGTTTGTGTATTCAAAATGAACATTTTCTTCTTTGCGTTGCTCTACAACCTTATTTTGAAGGTCATTCCTATGTAAGTTCATCTCCCCAAAATGAAAGTGCTCCAACTCCTGTATAATTTCCGCAGTTAGTTTGACCTTTGAAAATTTGTAACTTCCCAGCCGGAAAGGTATGGCAGGATAGGCTTCCTTCTTATGTTCAAATAGGAAGCTTCCTACACCATCTAGATATACTTGCCTAAATACTTCTTTATGTACCACATAATCAGTGGCGTACTTAGGGAGTAAAGAAGGCGCCCTGGAGCAACCATACATTCTAATGTACATCCCCTCTTCAGTCAAATAATAGCTCCCATGTTCCTCAATGACTTTGAATGCCTCCTCGAACATACAATTGCATTCTATCAAGAATATTAAAGTGTACAAAGGCATAATGAAATGTTCACATATCTCTTTATAGTTGCTATAATATTTGTTTGCCCAAAATAGTTTGTATGCAGTGTACACAGGGGTTATGTCCCTATCCCAATTGCACCTTGAGGCTGGAAATGGTTGGGTACATAATATACAGTCCACTAAGATGGAGCTCATATAAAACTCAAACTTCTTCTGGGACACCCCTCCCAAAGCTGAAGATATGCAAGCTGAGATGCTGTTAGAAACTATGTTTTCCCAGTTGAATATGGTCCTCTGAGTGGCCACATAAAAAATAATGGGTATCCATCCCAACTTGAAACTTTTAGCATGGGCTCTCCCAAATACTCTATTCAGCATCAGTGCTACAAACCTGTAAGGAGTTCGAAGAGTGGATGTATCATACTCTTTTGATGGCCTGGTTCAAAAATTCTTCCCAGGTATCATCATTCTCTTCACTGTTTCAACCAGGTCCAAATTTATCTCCTTCAGCCAACTTTCAATTATGTATACTTGAGCAGGAGGTAGGTGATATGCCAGTGAGACATAACCAGGACTGTATGTAGCATAGCCCTATTTGGAAATATTTGCTAAGATCATTGTGGTCACATATGCCCTAGGAAGGATCCAGCCGATCACTTCATAGCATGGGAACAACTCAAGTCTAGTGGCTACCTTCATCAGAGCAGATTTCTTGATGTTGGCATATATGGTTAGTTCTTCGAATCCTGCATCAGGCACATCTTGATTTGAAATCATCTGATATATCTCACCCCACCTGTAATCTGGCTCTACCCCGATAGTAGCTCTAGTTTCTTCGTAGATGTATTCCACCTTAGTAATGATTTCCACATCTGGTTCTCCCTCAGCAACATGAGCCTTCTTCTTTTGTCTTTTAGACATATCTCCTTTGAAGAAGTTTCCCTATCATAGACCAAACATGCTCTTAGGTTATTGGATCTTTCTATTAGTGTTCTAAGAACAAAGAAAAACTGTATAAAAACATTTACCTGTTCCATAAGCATTTTCAACAGATAAATTATTAGAAAATTAATGCGTAATAGAAAATAACCAGCAAGAAAAACTTCTGCAAGCTAGGTCTAAAAATTTGTAAGTTCGTCTGCAACTAAACATGAACCTGATAGAAAAATGCATCAATTAAACCGAAATGCATTTCGAATCCTCGCAAAAATGAAAAACCCTATTAGTGAGGCCCTATGCAGAAATCCCAATCTGCTTGAAAATCAAACCCTCCGGCGTCCCAGAAAAATAGGGTAAACCCACGACGAAAAGAGAACCGAAAACTCCCTCCCCATATGGCCATAATAAAAGCCAAAAAAAATGGTGTAGACAGTGTAACACTTGTCTGCGCCAGCTACCTAAACTTTTGGATCGGGATTGAGTTTTCATAGCAGCTTACAAAAAGGCTCAAGAAGAACCCCCACTGCAAACACTGTCAAACTGACTGATACCTCATGCTGTAAGGATAAAAAATCATACTTAGATGGTCAACTACCAAATGGTGGGAAAAACCTAACCAGGAGAACACCTTAGTTCCTAAAACAACTCATAAACTCAATAGAAAGGAAAAACCATGGTTGGCCTACCTGGAAAACAAGTTGCAATCGACGTGATGGTCCAACACTTCCACGGCAGCACCCCAAACGAATGAAATCCCGATAGCTAAGCACGGATGCACAGTTAGACTCGAAAGGGATAGAGCAAGTGCGAGTTCACAAGGGTAATAATAAAATAATAATCCACCCCAATATATAGACTTCACGGTGAAAAATGTCAGCCGGAAAAAACTTCTATCGGTGAGCGAAATAATTAAGCATTGGGCGATTAGTTTACCAAGGCACCGCAATGGTGGGAGCCATACAGCCTAAGGGATCCGTGGCAAAATGAAACGTCGACGAAATAAACACTAAAAACTGTAGCATTGGACCTCGGAACCACTATAGCATCGGACGACTGGTTCAATGAGGAGCCGTAACGGCGGAAGTCACATCCACTAAGGGTTCCGCAGACCAGAAAACATCGACAAAAATCAAAACAAACCATCGACGAATGATACAACTATATGTCAGATGATTATTTCGCTAAGGAGACGCAATGGTGAAAAATAATTAGACTATGGCTTTCGATCAAAGTCATGAAATGTTCCGATAGCGAAGAGAAAACAAAAAGGAATGAAAAAGAAATAAAACACGGAATCGGCAAGGGTAAGAACTAACCTGTCGGAATGTTTTCCATCTGTTCTCTGAAATGGTAGTGACTTAGAAGCCTAATTCTCTGACAGTGATAAGCAAAACGAAGCCGAAAACAAAAAATCGAAGGAGATAAACCATTGGCAAAAAACATGATTCCCATTGGGATGTTTATTAGTTAGCTTCTGCAATGGTGGCTGTGTAGAGAACTACAGCCCTGATTCACAGTTCAATTAAATTCTGACAGCGAAAAGGAAACTATCGACAAACCAAAAACTTCGATTTCAAGTCAAACAAAGATAGTCATTCAACTTCCGAAAATGGTAAACAATGTACCTCAATTCAAACTCAAAAGATCCAAATTTGTAACAGAGGACAACAAAGTTCAGCAATCCAAAACTCATCTAGGAAAGATAAAATTTAAAAGGAGGGTCCAAAATTTTAAAAAATTTGGGAAATAGTTGCAGTTGCAACAATTGGAAACTACCTGGTGAACCCATATCTCTCGACAAATTCTTCCTTAAGTAATAAACTGTTTGACAATAAAACCAACATGTTGAATTCTTCTAGATGTATGGATTTTTCAAATGGCAAATGTATGTACTTTTAACCATTGATGATAGTCCAATTTTAGGAAAATGGAAACCAAGATTTCAAAGTCAAGATAACTCTTTTGAGGCCAGGAATATGAGTTTCATTTTTTACCTCTGTCTTCGGGTAGCTTCCAGCTTGGACACCATAGGATTGTAACATATGGTAAACAGAAATATTCATTTGTTCCTCATTCCCATGCCATTTTGCACTTTTTGTGCTTTTGGACTTTTGTCCTTTCTTTTGAGTCCTCCTGCATGCCTTTCTTTTTGAATTTTTTATTCAGGCTCCTCTATCCATAGTGTCCTTTTGTGTGATAGATATATTTAATTTTCAGCTCACGGATGGAGAACTTTGGAAATTTTGTACCCATTTGGTTTAGTACTTTGTTTTGATACATATTGCTTTCTCAGGAGATTCTTGACTCTTATTTTCCTTTTGGCTTTCAATTCTTGGCATGGGATCATTTATATATAATATACTGTTTACCTTGCTTCCTTTCCATGGGTCTTTTGCTGTCACTCCCTAGGACATTTTTAAATGTGAGATGGATGGAGCCTCGAAATAGTATTCCAGACCTTTTGATCCTGAGTTATTTTACAAGGATTAAGTAGGAATTCAATGTGTTCATATCCATTTAGGAAAAATACTAACTAGAAGAAATTATTTCAGATAAAACAATAGTACACAGTCTTATAATCAAGGATTTTAGTTAATCCATAATTCTGATGCTCTCCATGCAACCAAAAGTTTGCTTGTTTTCTTGAAATCCATCAAAATCTAAACTAGAACAAACAGAAAAAAAGTAAATCAAAATAAATAACCAAATCAATTTATTTATGTACAAGATAATCCAAAAACAAAAAAAAATTGAGAACTAAACCACTAACTGGTCAGTCCTCTGCCCACCCCTATAAATCTGACAACTTGTAAGTTAAGGGGCTAGGCTTGAATACAAAATGAAAAATACCTAACCATTATCTAATTCCACTGTAATTGAATAAAAAACTACATCTACTATTTTACAATCAATCTCATTAGCCCATGAAAATCAAAGGAGATCGGGCAGGGTGTCTGATGTACTGCTAGCTTCTTCTACTTGGTAGTCTCCCGGTTCTAGCTTAATTAGATAATTTCCCAACACAGAATTCACGAGTTCATTTTTTTTCTTCCAATTGAGTAACATTGTGCTTCATGTGGGGCTCTCTTAATATTTTAATTTGGTTTGGAATTCCCTTCTGAGGCAACCACAAGTGTGACCTATCTGAAGCAAAATACCCATTCTGTCTTGCTAACCAGTCTCGATTCAAAATCATTCCATAGCCATCAGGTATGTCTGCTACTACAATATCAATGTACTGACATATATTTTCCTTCGCAGATAAGCGAATTAGAACGTCTTCCATTTCCCCAACTACTTTCACATTGGTCCTGTCTAACTAAGTAACCTGCTAGAAAGTTGGTCTAGGTTGTCCATTGATATTTTTGCAGACTGCAAGTGGCATAACATTGACCGATGACCCTGAGTCTACTAAAAAATTGTGCACCTTATGGTTTAAAATCTCAAAGGTCATGAGGAATGGTGGGGTTTTAAACCTAGCCTTACCTCCCACACTTGCTTCAACAATTTATTCTATAGGTTGGTTGTTAGTGGGAATCTCCTCCTCTGGTACTTCAAGTGCTTTTAACAATTCGTACCCCATCTCAGGTGCTTTGAGATTTTCCTTGGCATTATCAACTTTGTCTTCAATAGTCTAACATGCATGTTGACTTGTTTTAGATCTTGACTGCTAATAGTAAGTTCAGGTATTTTATCATCTGTGTTGTTCTTCTGTATTTTCTTAATATTGTCTTGAAATTTCTTAATCTTTGGTATTATTGAATTGTCTTGATTTAACAAACCTTGGCTCTTTTTTCTCACATTTGTTTCTAATATCTCCTCATGCTTCAGAGCACCTCTATATTTTGTATCAAAAAGTGAGACACAGTCCCATAAAACCAGAGCATCATCCTCTTATTTTTTTGTGAATTTATTTCCCTTTTCCTCCTCATCATCAGCTTCTGTTAGTTTAGAGTCTAGTAGCTGATTCATTACTAATGTCATCGAATTGATCCATTGAGGGAATTTTTTTTTCAGAATGAGGCTGCTGATGAAAGTTGCAAAAATTATCCATCCCTACCTCCGTTAAATTCATTGATGCAGAACTATGTGGAGGAGGCTTATAAGATTTTTGAGCTTCTTTTTCCTTTTCCAAATCTATTATTCTGTTAGATTTTTTTTGCATCATTTTCAACATTCCTTCAAAATCATGTGACTTCTCCTCCTTAGGCTTAGACAGTAATAAGGCTTTCTTACCAAAAGTTTTTTTCTCCCGACTGCTCAGGATAATCTTCTATGCTCTCTTTTTCAATTTCTACTCTCTCGGCTTCTTCATAAGTTTTTGATAACGTAGGTTTGACTTGCATATTGGAAAACATGGCCAAGCTAGGCCCTAAATATGAAGTATAGTATTCGATCAAAACCTTATCAGACGGTTTATCAGTTGCAGAATAATTCTTAAGATAAGCAGCAAACCTTTGGGTGAAACTATGCACTTTTTCTTTTCTTTCTTTCTTTAAAGCGCACAACCCTTTCATTAGAGATGCATGAGTTTTCTGGGCTGCATATTTACTTCTGAATATCCTTTCAAATGTGTCCTAGTCTGGGATTGAGCTTGTAGGAAGAGCAAAATACCATGAGGCTGCTGCTCCTTTCAGGGTATGTGGAAACAATTTGCAAACTACATCTTCATGTTCTCCAGCCCTTCGTCCTTCTATCTCCAAGTAAAATCTTTGCAAATGATCATCTACCAAAATATTTTCACTTGGGTAAAACTTGGGCAGCATTTTCTCAAAAGCTTGAGGTAAGTCATGTAAAGGGGGTGCCAGGCTTAAAGGTGACCTCTCCCTCCAAGCAGGTGGTGGATTCAGTGGGTTGGATGGCTGATTTGCATTCATGTTTTCCATGATTTTGGGTGGAGAATGAGGTGGTGAGTGAATAGGGGTATGAACAGGTGAACAGTAAGGTGTATCTGGGCCCACTTGATTC
Source organism: Pseudotsuga menziesii (assembly GCA_001517045.1). Lineage (NCBI taxonomy): Eukaryota > Viridiplantae > Streptophyta > Pinopsida > Pinales > Pinaceae > Pseudotsuga > Pseudotsuga menziesii. The sequence goes on along the minus strand of LPNX010531274.1, from coordinate 307,174 downwards.
AAAGGCTAAACAACTTCCTGTAAGGTTGTTTCTACCAGTTCATCAAAATCTCCAACCAACACTGTGTCTTCCACTATAGGGTGGTATTTCTTCCAATATTCTCTTCTGGGTAAGACATGAATAATTGGTAATCCTCCAATATTCTTCACATATGCCCTAGTATATATTCTCATATCATTAACTACTTCGTTATCGATAGAATACATATGCTCTTTACCCTTCTCTTCAGGAATTGGATTGGGAAACATACTTCTTTTAGAACTATCACCGGTGGAATAATCTTGAGAAAATAAGTTTCCTTGGCCATCCATGCACTGGCGGCCCTCCTTCTAGCGCCAAAAACTATTGAGGCCTAGAAAATTGCAGGTAACAATAGTTAGGGATTCTCCCCAGTAAACGTTCCCAACTAGCCCATTACTGTTTGGTATGGGGAATCCATTTGGTTTATGGTCCGGCTACCGTAGGTCAAGTAACAAAATAAAAGGTTTTATCAGTTATGACCCGGTCCACCGTGTATGTTTTAGTTTTTTGTATTTAAGTATTAAATGCAAGTGCCTATCTAAAATGCAGATTGATAGAGAATACGAGGAGCAGACACAATGTGATACACAGGTTCTTTCCTCTCATCTTAACTCTCTCACATCTAAACCACACATAGCAAGAAAAAACTAAAACTAACTATCTAACCCATCCCTAGGGAGCAAGATTATTATTCATCAATGAGTAATGTATTTTGTGCATGCATTAAGAAAAATCACAGATAGCTGCTACTTATTTCAAAACACATGAACATTTATAGATATATGAACAACCAGATAGATAATTGTTTATGAACAACATTCATTACTCACAGTGGAAATTTCATAGAATAAACTAGAGTGCATTCATAACAAGAACATAGGTTCAAAGAGTTAGAACAATCTCACAGTTAATGAATAATAGCTGAAAATGAAATAGTTCACATTCAACAAATCCATAGCACAACATTTGAAACCTTCCACAAATCTTTCTCCAACAGGAAACTTGTAATTTCTTTATGAAAAAGGAAATAGTTCTTCTTACATCATACTCTCACAAATCTATCAGGGAAAAATTCCTTCTCTACATCTAACTCTCCTATACTTATACAAAAAAGCAAAAATTTTGGGCTTCCACAATGTTTCAATTCCCAAAATTCATCTTGTAGTGAGTGCTCATACATTATACAATATATTACATTTAAAACAAAAGTTTAATAGAGCACTTTATGAAGAGGTCCCCGCTTGATCATTACTGAAATTTTTCCACGCCTAGGCCTCCGCTGCTATGCTTTCAAAATATGAGGGTTCAAGAAAATGGATGTTGATTTCATATTTTGTAGCCTGATTCCTAACCACCTCTATTCTTGCTGGACTCAAGCGTAGCTGATCTTCAAGTAAATGGATGCTGACTGCTGCATGAGCTACTGCATTCTTCAGGATCTGCTCATCCAAATCCTTGACTTGTTGTATCTTCTTCTCATCTTCCTAGTACCTACTCTGTAGTAGCTCTGTGAACAGCTCATGCTCTAGTATTGCATCCAGTCTTTGTACTGTAGCAACTTGGCATCTGTTGTATGTGACCATCACCCTCCTGTAGTATTCAATACAGGCTCCTCTCGTTTTCTTCACAGTTTTCTTGAATTCCACTGCAGTATTTATTGCAAATTCTAATAAGTCGTGGTCCTACATCAAACTATGTCGATATTTAGCAGGTAGTTCTGTAGGGGTTTCTTCGTTTGTTTCTAGCCAAACTATTCTTCCTGTTAGAACTTCCAAAATATCCTGAGATCTATCTACAAAATATGAAGTAATGTCTAGGATTTCTTCCAACCTGCTATCTATCTGTAATATCTTACACATTTCTTCTTCAATAGACATTTGCAGTTGGTGCATTCTTCTTTGTTGAGCTAGGACATGCTCCTTCACAGGTTGGATATCAGTCTTCTGTTCACTGGAATCCTTCAGCGATGCTGTTAATGAAGCAATATGTCCCTCAAAGCTGCCACCTACACTCGATATTTCTTTTTCCTTTCTTCTGTGGTGACCTTCTGTGCATCCAACTCAACAATTTTGCTCTGCTGCTGGTCCTTTTCAGCACTTAGAGCTTCATATGATACTTTGAGTTCATTGTTCTCTGTATTCAACACCTGATACTCTAGTTGTATATTCTATAGTTTTGCTAGACTATTATGAGCATCCCTTTCATTTTTCTCTACTAATACTTCCAAGGCCATCTTGCTTGCCTACAGAGTTTGGCATTCTATCTTCGAAGCCCTTACTTCATTATGCATATCCTCAAATTTTCTCTTTAACTTGTTACCTTCATCCCTCTCCTTTTTTAGAGTTTCCTTTAATTGTGCTGCATTTTTCCTTGACTGCTCAAGGTCTGTCATAAGTCTATCCACATTGTCTTCAGTGGCCTGGGGTAATGCCACCCCAGCTCTGGCTGTTAGTCGTGGATCTGCATCTGACCCATGCACCAAAGTTTTATCAGTAATCATCATACCTGATTGTCCTCCTATTTTAAATTTTTTCTCAGTTCTCTTGACAATCCTCTTCTTCTCCTTGTCATAGAATATGGTGCTGAAATCAGGGACCTCTTCTCCTTCCCTCCGCATAAAAGGTATCAGATTCAATCCAAAAAAAACAACCTGTTCTTGGGTGCTGCCAGAAGTTGCAGCAGACTCCTGAGGGTCAGGATTGTCTTGTCCATGCCCTTAATCGATATGCTATTGTGCTTCTTGTGTATCTATTGGGTCAGTAGTTTTCTGGTCTTTCTTAGCTCCTACTAATATTAGACCTTCGCTTTCCTTTTGTTTTTTCTTTATCTCTTCATCTTCCTTCTTCTTTCTTTATTCCTCTTCCTTCTTTGCTGCTTCCTCTGCAGCTTTCTTTCTTTCTTCTTCTTCATTATTTAACCAACTCTCAGCCTCTTGTGCTAGCCTCCTAGCATCCTCTTCCCTCTTCTTCAGCTTTCTTCTGTGTGGTTTTTCCTTTACTGCCCACACTGGTGATCTTCTGTTTAAATCTTCTCTTCATTGCAGTCATATTCTTTTCATTTCCAAATATTTATTCATCCTTGTCCCGGAAGTTTGTGTAATCAAAATGAACATTTGATTCTTTGCAATGATCTGCAACCTTATTTTGGGAGTCATTCCTGAGGAATTTCATCTCCCCAAAGTGAAAGTGCTCCAACTCCCGTACAAATTCTGCAGTTAGTTTGACCTTTGAAAATTTGTAACTTCCCAGCCGAAAAGGTATGGCAGGATAGGCTGCCTTCTTATGTTCAAACAAGAAGCTTCCTACACCATCTAGATATACTTGCCTAACTACTTCTTTATGTACCACATAATCAGTGGCGTACTTAGGGAGTAAAGAAGGTGCCCTGTCGCAACCATACATTCCAACGTACATCCCCTCTTCAGTCAAATAATAGCTCCCATGTTCCTCAATGACTTTGAATGCCTCCTTGGACATAAAATTGCATTCTATCAGTAATATTAAAGTGTACAAAGGCATAATGAAACGTTGACATATCCCTTTATAGTGGCTATAATATTTGTGTGCCCAAAATAGTTTGTATGTGGTGTACACAGGGGTTCTGTCCCTGTCCCAATCGCACCTTAAGGATGGAAATGGCTGGGTACATAATATACAGTCCACTAAGATGGAGCTCATATAAAACTTAGACTTCTTCTGGGACACCCCTCCCAAAGATGAAGATATGCAAGCTGAGAGGCTATTAGACACTATGTTTGCCCAGCTGAATATGGTCTCCAGAGTGGCCACATAAAAAATAATGGGTATCCATCCCAACTTGAAACTTTTACCATGGGCTCTCCCAAATACTCTATTCAGCATCAGTGCTATAAACCTGCAAGGAGTCCCAAGAGTGGGTATATCATACTCTCCTAATGGCCTGGTTTGAAAATTCTTCCTAGGTATCATCATTCTCTTCACTGTTTCAACCAGGTGCAAATTTATCTCCTTCAGCCAACTTTTATTTAAGTATACTTGAGCAGGAGGTAGGTGATATGCTAGTGAGACATAACCAGGACTCTATGTAGCATAGACCTGTTTGGCACTATTTTCTAAGATCATTGTGGTCAAATCTTCCCTAGGCAGGATCTAGCTGATCACCTTAGAGCATGGGAATAGCTCAGGTCTAGTGGCTACCTTCATCAGAGCAGATTTCTCGATGTTAAAATATATGGTTACTTCTTTCAATCCTGCATTAGGCACATCCTGATTTGAAATCATCTGATATATCTCACCCCACTTGTAATCTGGCTCTACCCCGGTAGTAGCTCTGGTATCTTCGTAGATGTATTCCACCTTAGTAATGATTTCCACATCTGGTTCTCTCTCAGCAACAAAAGCCTTCTTCTTTTGTCTTTTAGACATATCTCCTTTGAAGAAGTTTCCCTGTCATAGACCAAACATGCTCTTCGGCTATTGGAGCTTTCAATCAATGTTCTAAGAACGAAGAAAAACTGTATAAAAACATTTACCTGTTCCATATGCATTTCAACAGATAAACTATCAGAAAATTAATGCATAATATAAAATAATGAGCAAGAAGAACTTCTGCAAGCTAGGTCTAAAAATTTCTAAGTCCTTCTGCAACTAAATATTACCCTAATAGAAATACGCATCAATTAAATCAAAATGCATTTTGACTCCTCGCAAAAATGAAAAACCCTATCAGTGAGGCCCTATGCGGAAATCCCAATCTAACTGAAAATCAAACCCTTTAGTGTCCCAAAAAAATAGGGTAAACCCACGATGACAAGGGAACCGAAAACTCCCTCCCTAGATAGCCATAAGCAAACCTAAAAAAAATGGTGCAGACAGCGTAATGCTTGTCTGCACAAGCTACCTAAACTTTCAGAACGGGATCGAGTTTTCATAACGGCTTGAAAACAAGATCAAGAATAACCCTCACTGCAAACACTGTCAAACTGACTGATACCTCACGTCACAAGGATACAAAATCATACTTAGATGCTCAACTACCAAACGGTGGGAAAAAACCTAACCAGGAGAACACCCTAGTTCCTAAAACAACTCATAAACTCAAGAGAAAGGAGAAACCATGGTTGGCCTACCTGGAAAACTAGTTGTAGTTGACGTGATGGTCCAACACTTCCACGGCTGCACCCCAAATGAGGAAAATCCCGACAGCTAAGCACGGATGCACAGTTCGACTCGACAGGGACAGAGCAAGCGTGAGTTCACAAGGGTAATAATAAAATAATAACCCACCCCAATATATAGACTTCACGGTGAAAAATTTCGGCGGGAAAAAACTTCTATCGGTGAGTGGAATAATTAAGCATAAGACGATTAGTTTACCAAGGCGCGACACCGGTGGGAGCCATACAGCTTAATGGTTTCGCAGCAAAATGAAATGCCGGCGAAACAAACACTAAAAACTGCAGCATTGGACCTCGGAACCACTACGGCATCGGACGACTAGTTCAATGAGGAACCATAACAGCGGAAGTAACATGGACTAAGGGTTCCGCAGACCAAAAAACATCAACGAAAATCAGAACAAACCATCGAAGAATGGTACAACTATATGTTAGATGATTAGTTCGTTAAGGAGCTGTAATGGCCATGCAATGGCGGAAAATAATCAGACTACGGCTTTCGATCAAAGTCATGAAACGTTTCGATCGTGAAGAGAAAACAAAAAGTAATAAAAAATAAATAAAACACGGAATCGACAAGGGTAAGAACTAACCCGTCAGAACGTTTGCCATTTGTTCTCCAAAACAACGGCGACTTAGAAGCCTAATGCTCCGATAGTGATAAGCAAAACGATGCCAAAAACAAAAAATCGAAGGAGATAAACCATCGGCGAAAAACATGATTCCCATCAGGACGTTTATTAGTTAGATTTCACAATGGCGGCTACAAAGAGAACTACGGCCCCGATTCACAGTTCAATAAAATTCCGACAGCGAAAAGGCAACTATCGACAAACCAAAAACTTCAAGTTTAAGTCAAACAAAGATAGTCATTCAACTTCCGAAAATGGTAAACAATGTACCTCAATTCAAACTCAAAAGATCCAAATTTGTAACAGAGGACAACAAAGTTCAACATTCCAAAACTCATCCAGGCAAGATAAAATTTAAAAGGAGGGTCCAAAATTTTAAAAAATTTGGGAAATAGTTGCAGTTGCAATAGCATGTTATTTCCTTAGTTAAAGATCCTAAGATAATTCTAGCTTGAATGATAAAAATCTAACATGGTATCAGAGCTAACCTGAGAAAAAGACACTGTGCAGCTGTAGAAGCTAAGTCTTCTTACTTTTTGGGTCTCTCTCCACAATCCATCATCAAAAGTATGCTAGGATGACTCTCCATTGAAGGGCGCATATTTCTGTCGAAGCGGAATTTGATTCCGAGCATTTTCAGTTTTTGGTGTGGGAAATTAGGGATTCTTACAGAGGAGGAATTTTTGAGTGATCCTGGCATAGGATTTATCTCCTCATCAAAGTCAAATTTTAGAGACCTGGTTCAATATTTTTGGTTTGGTATAACTCCAGAAAAGTCAAACCCTAGTTTAACCCTGGGCTGAAAAAACCCTAAAGTACTAAAACTGATAAGTCTTGGTACATTCTCTATATCTTGGGATTGAAGAAGGATCAGGAGTGGAAAATTTCACAGGATGATAATGAAATACTGAGTTACACTGTATCCAAAGTTAATCCTCAGATTCGCTATATTATAGGAGATATGATCCCTCCAAGTTAGGGTTTCAGCCTCTTCCAGGATTCATCTCTAAACAGGACACCTGGGGAGAATTGCTATATCTCGGGCTACAAAGGTCCAAATAAAATTTATGAAGATGTTCCAGAAATATCACAGACTATAATTTCTTTTTTCTAAGTTTCAAACCTAGAAGATGAAACAGTGACACGTGGAAGTCCACACAACTTCGTTGTTCTAAACAGTCCTGTAACAGGTCACCTTGGGAAAAATATCATAAGTCCCAATTGCTGAAACCAATTCTAATGAAACCTGTGAATTTGGAACAGGGATAGGCGAGGATACATCAGTGAAATTTTTGAGACACATAGGAGCATTAATTTCAGATATACCATAGAAATAGTATCTGGAATTTTTGCAGAAGAAATTGGTAAACCATGGCTTCATGTTTCGGGAGCTTCCCTCCACTATTTCCAGAAAATGAGTACATTAGACAGCTCACCTTGAAGAGGTCTATATTTCTATCCAATCATATGTAAAAGATTCCAAGTTTGGAAAATTAGGGTTTCTCTGACAAACCTTAGATCAGCCAGCTCCAGAACCAGGATGGACACCTCAAATCGGTAAGATCTAATCTATCGCTATTTTGATTTGAGGTTCTCATTTCAAAGTGATCTATCACATAAGATTTATGACAAGCTTGGTGAATTTGACAACTTCCAAGCATGGAAGTATATGATCTCTCTGAAGAAAATGAATTGGACACCTACATAAGTAGAGAGGCTCCAGTTCCAAAGGGAGATGAGGCTAAAATCCTTACACAAGAACTTGGTCAAGGTCAAGAAGATCATTGCTGATTCAATCACGGATCACCTTATACCATAAGTGTATTCCCTATAGACACCAAAAGATATGTTTCACTCCTTGACCAAGCTATTTGAATGGAAGAACATAAATCAGAAAATGACTTTGAGAAAATAGTTGTAGAATGTGAAGATCCAGAATGCAGAGACCATACAGTCATACTTTACAAGGGTCTCTCAAATCAAAGAACAATATGAAGTGGAGAATGCAGACTTGGTGATAGCCACCTTGAATGGCCTCCCAATATCATGGGATTCATTCATGCGAGGAATGTGTGCCAGAAGGAAGTGATTACTTTTAGCAGACTCTGGGAAGAAGAAGAAGCTCGACTCATAATAAGAAAAGAGAAGATGGGAGCAACTGAAGATAAAGCTCTCACCATCCAAATAAGATCCCTCAATTGATGAGGAATACAAAGGACTCAACTCTTGAAGAACCTCTTATCCATATTATCATTTGGATAAGAAACTATGCTATTATGAATGAATAAGATGATGAAGCTGAAGGCTCAAGAAGGAGTCTACCCAGAAAAGAAATAAAGATAAGTATTCAATTGTCATTTCATGATATTTTTTTGTTATGCATTTGTTTATATTCAGTTGATGTATTATGCATGATAGAATGTTTTCATCAATGACAGTATACTACTAATATGCATGTGGTGGGTAAGTATCTCATGGTGCTATACAACTCTCCATTGCTACTTATCTAGAATGAAACCTTTTTGCTGACATATTGGATTAGTGCACAATCTCAATGTTGTCCTGGTAGATATGGAAGGAATCTAGAAACGTTTCCGTGAGTTATGGGTGAATGTTGTATTGGCTAAAATAGTTGCATGATCATATATTTATGCATAAGAATTTTCCATTATGAATATGCCTTATGAAATGTTTCTAACCATGCAACTAATGCATTTGACTTGTAGGAAAGATCACGTACAATCACCTACAAGCAAAGAAGGATGAGACTTGTTCCGAAGAACAAGTGACAACAAGTTCAAGATGAAGAATAATATGATGAATGCAGTTACATCATTGATGCAGAACCTTCCAACCATGAAGAAGTAACCAAGAAGAAAGGGAAGACCAGATCAAGAACAATGATGTCTAGGATGCAGTATCGATACATGAAGGGAAGTTCATAGTTCCATCATGCAGTAGATGGAAACATCGTGGGATACAAGGAAATATTCGTAGCATGAGGCTTCTCATGAAAAGAAGGAATAGACTACAAATAGACATTTGCAGCCACTTCAAGTGAATTCACATGACAAGAAGAATCATGTGTGCAAATGAAAGAAAGCCTTGTACGAGCTCAGAAGACACCCATGGGATAACACATACATGAGGAGATTGCTGAAGATCTTAACCTTTTCTACAAGGTTGAAGATGAAAGCCTATAGAGAATGACTCATAGATGGGTGCAAGAACGCTTTCAAAGATAGAGGATCTTGGTATCCAGTGACCCTAGATGGATACATAGAATATTAGTAGCAGAGGAAGCTACTTGTCACTTCAGTACATAATGTTTCAGTGCATAGAGTATGGAAGACAGAGGGAGTATGATGCTTCAGAGGGAGTGACTGAAAAATATCTTGAGGTTCAACATGGTATGACAGGATGGATAGATTATTGATGACTCTAGGCTTTACTGAGAGTAAAGAGGATTCCAACCTTTTCTTCAAGGTTGAAGGCGGAAGACCATTGATGCTCCTATTATGTGTCGATGCACTATTTTCTAGGCATGGAGGTGTGGTAGAATGCGGATGGAATATTCCTCGGACAAGGTAAGTATACAGTAGACATCCTGAAGAGGTTTAGGATGATGGACTTCAAGGCCATGATTGCACCTATGGCATCGAACCTGAAGCTATTGAGTGTTGCTTCATCAGAGATGGTTAATGCTATGATGTATTGTCAGATGATTGGGTCCTTGATGTACCTGACGAGTACGAGACCAGATATTTGCTTTGTTGTGAACACCTTGAGCCAATTCCTGACAGATCCGAGACATGTTCACTTGATTGCTACAAAGCATATTTTGAGGTACCTAAAGGGTACAATTGAGTATGGGCTCAAGTATGAGGAAAATTAGAAGATTAACCTAGAGGGTTATGTTGATTCAGATTGGGCACGAAGTGCCATTGATAGGAAGAGCACTTCAGGGTGTTGCTTCAGTATGGGATCAGGTATGATCTCTTGGTTTATTAGGAAACAGTCTTGTGTGGCACTAAGTACAGTTGAAGCAGAGTATGTCATAGCTTTTTCAGCTAGTTATGAGGTAGTATGGCTAAGGAAGCTATTGTCTGATTTATTTGATCTCCAGTTAGATGCTACTTGTATATATTGCGACAACCATAGTTGTGTGAAGTTGTCGAAGAACTCGGTGTTCCATGACAAGTTGAAGCATATCAAGATCAAGTATCAATATATCAAAGATATGGTGTAGAGAGGAGTAGTGAAGCTCCAGTATGTTGCAACGGACGAACATATAGCTGATGTGTTGACAAAGCCATTGGCTAGAGTGAAGTTTGAGTACTTCAGGGAGAAGCTTGGTGTTCTCCAGATCGAGGTTCCCTCCAAAGGGAAGTGATGAGTCTTTGATCCATTATGACATGGTGAGAGGATTGGTTCCTTCCATAGTTAGATGTAATTGCTGAGCCATTCTATCATGATGAGAGGATTGGTTCCTCACATGTTAGATATGAGTGCTAAGCCATTATAATGTGACTGTAGGATTGGTTCCTACATGATCAGATATAAGTGTTGAATGCCATTCTTGGAATGGAGGCACCTGGTTAGTTACCAGGAATACTCAGTTTGGGACTGAGGGCCATTCTGATTTGACTGTAGGATTGGTTCCTACATGATCAAATATAAGTGCAGAGCCATTATGATGTGACTGTAGGATTGGTTCCTACATGATCAGATATAAGTGTAGAGCCCTTTTGACATGTACATAGCAATGGTTCCTCGCATGGTCGAATGTAAGTGCAGATCCATTTCGACAAGGAGGATTGGTTCCTCGCATGGTCAAATGTAAGTGCTGGGCCTTTCTAACATTGGTTGTTAGATGTGAGTGTTGGGCCTTTCTAACAAGGTTGTGAGATGTGTTCCCACATGGTCAGAAGTGAGTGTTGGGCATTCCTTTCTGATATGATTATAGGATTGGTTCCTATAATCAGATGTAAGTGCTGGACGGGCCATTCTGATTTAGGGTCAGATATAAGTGCTGGAAAAGACCTACATGGAGGCTAGGCCTACAACCAGCATGAAAAAGGGATGGCTCTATAGAACTTCCTGTGACGATAAGAATCATGAGATAGCACCCGTGAAGATGATCCAGCACTGATGATCCAGATCCAGTGATGATGATCTAGATCAAGTGATGATCAAGATCCAGTGATGATCTAGATCCAGTGATGATGATCTAGATCAAGTGACGATCCAGATCCAAATGAAGATGACTTGAAGATGAAGATGATGAGAACTCAATGCTGATCCAAATGATACAGAGAAGAAGACTTATGCTGATAAATTGTGTCGAGAGAATACCTTCCTAGTTAAGAGGGATTTTTGATGTAATTGTAACTTTGGAATGTATTCACTTATATATCTTATGTATTATACCCCAATGTTTATTCTGGGAAGTGTCTGTAATGTATTTGAGTCATGTCATGCCCTGATGTTCCTATTGGGAGATTCAACAATGTAAACAAGTCATGTAAAGTCATTGTGGGTAACCCTCCTATTGTTCAAGGGTTAAATTCCACATAGTTGTGGGGCCCTAGGGTTATTAGACTATCCTAGAGAAGTCGACCCTAGGTGAGTTATCATAAGTTGGGGCAATAGTCCCCACCGTTTTGTTAAGGATAACCCTCCTTGTTGGTCAGAGGGGAAAAGTGCCCACAATTTGTGGGGCACTATGGTTATTAGACTCTCCTAGAGATGCCGGCTCTAGTAAGTAATTGTTAAGTGGGGCCGACATGTTGGAGTGGAAATTAAGTACAAAAGAATATAAATAGAGAGTGAGCCTCTCTATTTATGACACACACATTCACTCATTGGGGCACATGAGTGAGAGAGAAGAATTTGGGATCAAAGAGAGAGACTACTGCTATCAGGAGATCATCTTTATGTTTTTAGGTTTTACTTTTGGTGCTAATTCTATCTCTGAGGAACTTGCGGGTTTTATGCTTTATGGTTTCCCTGAGGAAAATTCTTTGTGTCTCTTGTCTCTTGTGTTTATTGCTGTGCATGTTATTCTCTCAATTAAAAATCCTAAGATAATGCTAGCTTGAATGATAAAAATCTAACACTCTTGTCGAAAGTCAACCTTACCTATCCCCATCTATCCATGGGAGCTACATTCCTACTGGTGCTGGAAACATTGTTGGCCCTTCCTGATCAACTCTCGATTATAGTCCATCTTTTATGGATAGTCTCAAACTTCATGGCTTGGCATGGTTGACCAATGAACCCATTAATCATAACCCACTATGGCCTCCAATGCCTACCAAACTCCCCTAAGACATCCCTAAGTCTGAGGTTAAGGCGGGAGACGACCCCCAAAACTATATTGTGGCATTCCACTTATGGTTTTCATCTAACAACATAGTGGATGATTATGTCTTATTGCAATTATTCCAATGCACACTCACAAGTGTTGTGGCCAAATGGTATATCAAATTACATCATGCCACCTACCCAGAATTTTCCTGGTTAGCCTCGATGTTTCTCCAGTATTTCCAGTTACCCATTCGATATAATGAGGGTGTATAAATTCTATTATCCTGTAGACAAAACACAGCTTCCCATATCACATACCATATCCATGAATTGCATCATCATCATAGCTTGTGTAAGATCTAGTTAGATGATAGGATCTTCCTAGATTGGTCTCTCAAAACCTTACTCCCCCCCCCATTGCTAAGGACGTTGCATCTTAAAACCCATAAACTGAGGAGGAAGCCATCCTGAAGGCACAACAGTTTGACCTTATTTACGCCCAATCGGGCTATTTGTATACCATTATACCCGATGCTCCCCGTGTGGGCTCCTCACATCGAGATACATCGGGGAAATACCATGTTTTCAATTGATTCATAAACTCTATTACCTAGCATCCCCACTTTTACACATCTTCTTCTTCGATGCCACTGCATTCTGATAACACCCCTAGTGTTTCCCAACCATGTCATGCCCTTTATTTTCATGTGTAATGACTCAGTACATAGGCACACATTCCTATGCGCCTCCCACACCACCTCCTTAATTTAACAGATGAAATTGTTCGACACACTCATGTAATGTCCAGACAGTTAGCTTTGCATCCCCACTAGCTGCTCCTGCCTATTACCCACCACCTTTGTAGCATACTCCAACTCCATCCCTGAATCCTCTTTCTCCTCCAGGATATATCTATTCCCAACAAAACCTCCCTAATCAACCCAACCCCAATAACCAACAAGGGAAGGGAAGACGATAGAGAGGTAGGAATCAAAGCAACAACCAGTCTCAAGGAGGTGGCAAACAACCCAACCCTCTTAACAATAATGTATCCAACCACCCTACACAAAATCCCCAACATCTCTCTAGGCCTGGGAATAACCCACAATTGCGGACTAACCATCCATGCACCATTTGTAACACTTACGGCCATTACACACATCAATTTTCTCATACGAACCATGGACCCACCATTTACTCCAAACTGATAATCAACATGACCCCAATGGAGCTACTTCAGCTCAACCAAACCTTCAACCATCGGGTCCTCTACCTATGGTGCTCCAAAACCCCTTACCAAACAAAGGAATGGTTTCAACCCAACCCTTAATCCCACAAACTCTCGAAACCACTTATGTGGGTTAACCTAGTGATCCTGGTGTCCATTGTCTAATGTCAACTTCCAGACTCGAGGAAACCAGTATGGATCCACCACAAAAATCGTTAACCCCTCTATGGCATCTACCTCCACCACTCCAGCTATGTATTTTCATTTTCCAATACCCTCCAGGTACGAGATTTCCAAAGTCTTACAGTGTCCTTTGCATTTCATCGCGAACAATGCTACTTCCAGAGATACACTCAACTACAGTATAATTGATGACTTGGCTCAGTCTCCCTCAACCATGTTCACTTTGGAAGTCCTCAAAACTTTTCCTTCGCAATGCAAAGCATTGTTATCTGCATTAGGTTTCATTGAACCCTCTGAATCTAGGTTGATCACCTTCGACTTGGATCAAGGAGAACCCCGAATTCCATTATCCATTGGCTTCCAAGTTTCGATCATGATTCAGAATTTGGTTATTCATCGATGCATCATTGATGAGGGGGAATCCACATGTGTTATTTCAACATTTATTTGGGAAGAAACTTGGATCCCCAACCCATCAACCTTCTCCCACCGCTCTTCGTGCTTATGATGGTCGTGCTTCTCAAGCCCAGGGATTCCTCACAAATGTCCATGTTGAATTATCTGGAAAAACAATGTTGATTGACATTGAGGTTTTCAAAGCCCAACTCAATTACAACCTCCTCCTAGGACTTAGTGATATGTATGTAATGCAAGTTGTTGTCTCTACCATATTTTGACCCTTTATGTTTCCCCATGATGGGAAGATCATGACCCTCGATCAATTGACGTACTATGATCTAAATGAGCCATCCAAATGAGAACACATCCTTCCTACTATCGACACTGGCATCGATAATGTGTCCATACCTTCTTGTATGTCATTGGTTGAGGATTATTTGTCGGTGCACCTATGATGGACACATTTTTGTCCATACCACCTCCTCCTTTTCCGAATGATATATCAAATGTGTGCACTATCACATCTGGTAGCGTTTTGACCTCCTTGCAACCCTCAGTCGAAACCTCAACCACAGACCTCGAGTAATTATTGGGGTTTATTCCTTTTCCATATGATTCCCTTCCTCTTTCCACCTTCTGGCATCGTGAGTAAGATCGTCATACCTAATCTCAACCTGCCTAGTTTCACTTTGGGTATTCCTGTGTGGTAGATGGACCCACCAACCCCTCACCTAACTCCCAAGATCATGTTGACTCCCATCCAACTGATCGAGTTGATGTTGCATCCACCTCCTAGTACAAAAATGACTTCTTCTGTCTCTAATAGTTCCCCCCCTCCTACCATGAATAATGAAGGAAAGAATCTGAAAGAGACAACATATCCATGTCCTCCTCCTACATGTTATTTATGTGATGTCCAAGGCCATGCAACATGAAATTGTCCTCATTTACCTATCCTTTACAACCACATGTGCACTATAGTAGAGACTGACAATACTCCAGTGGTCAATGTACCAACCATACCCGCGATAAAGAACAAGTCGCTACCAACCAACCACCCATGTATATTTCATGGAATATATGGTCATTATTCACACCATTTCCCAAACTTTCTTGAAAACTAGTTGCTCCTTAGTGACCTTTGCACACACTCCTGTGAGTCTGAAATCATTTTCCTTGACGAGATCCACCGTCCGGCCTCTTCCTTGGACACCAATAACACCATTTATACGATCTCTACTTCCATTATTCCTTCCTCCGCATCAATTGTGGAATATCTACCTCATCTATCTTGGCACCACTTTCACGACGATGAAGATATCTCTAAAACCTCCACCGATTTAACCCCATTTCACTTAGTCCATGGTGTGGAATCGGTTCTTCCCATTGAATTCCATATTTCGTCGCTCTACATTTCTTTCAAAATTCTACCTTATACTTCACCATTATAACAACACCTACTTATGCTTGAACATACCAATGAGTACCGTCATGATGCTCTCCAAATTATCGAATCGACCAAGACTCAGTCGAAGTCCCACTATGACTCCCACGTCCACCCTCACACCTTGAGCGAGGGGGATCTAGTCCTTGTTTACGACCAAGCCAATGATAAGATTAGAAAAGGAAAGTTTGAATCCATGTGGTGTGGCCCTTATGTCATTCATAGATTCCTTGGCAAGGGGGAATATATCCTTGTTGATTCTGACAGCCACCTCTTGAAGAATACCCGCAATCTGCTCTACCTCAACAGGTTCTATGCCTAAAGTCACTCACCATGAATACCCTTGTGTCATATTTTTTATTTTTTGTTTTACATATTTTTTTACCATGAGTCTCACATTTTGTTTCCTTGGTTGTTCCATATGGGTCCTACCTCACCTTTCTATGTTGGTTTCACTAACGGCGCAAGTAGATGGTTTCCTAATATCACCTCGGCCATGTGGTTCATTTATTCCCTGTCACATGAGTTGATCCATATCGACAGAATGAGTGTTGGTATTTCTACCAACAACCAGGATGAGTTTGACTGTGTTGTTGGTATCATGATCGGTGCCCTTCGCTTGGGTATTCGTCACCTTAATGTCTTCTTAGACCCCCAACTGCTTGTCTCCCAGTTGAAAAACCGCTATCGTGTACGCAATCCTTGCCTCTTTAGAAAGTTCTTGTGCGCTAGAAATTAGTTTAGACATTTCGAATCCATTTCATTCTTGCATGTTCCTAAAATTCTCTATAGTGTAGTATACCAAATTGCTAATGATGTTATAGAGTTGCACATCAACCATCACATATAGGAAATAAATTACATCATCATCTAGTCATGCATACATATGTCATATACATCATATAGGCATCACCATAAAAAGAGACTCATAAAAACCTACAAACATACAAAAAGGTGTATCCATGTGCATATATATCATAAATATCATGTTCAGTACAAAATGAGAAGCTCCATGGTATTTCTCGTCTAATCATACATATCATACAAAAATCCCCATGCTCAAATGCATTGGGGGAAGCATCACAAGATGCTAGTCTGAGTCATCCCTCTCTGACTCTATGTCCTTGTCTGAGTCCTCGTCCTCATAGGAGCTCTCCTCCTACTTCGAAACATCAGTGTGTGCCACCTCTCTGACATACTCAGCAGCAACTAAGATCCTCCTCATGAGAGATATCCACTCCAAAGGATCCCTGCATTATGCGGTGATAATATCATTGTCTAGGTACTTCCAACCATCACTGGTGACCCCCTCTAGAAACCTCTCTGTGTCTATCTTGAGTGATTCCAATGTCATACTTTGTCATCTCTTGTGCCCATGAACGAGCGGATCTAAACCCTCCACCCTGCCCCTGCGTTGTTGGTATCCCACTGGAGGGTGTGGTCCCACATCTGCACATGCACATAATATGTCATCAATATCTATCATGCACATGATATAGCTATCACTATGCTAGTAAAACTATATATGCATGCAACCATAAAATTATCATGTATACATATTGTCAGGTCCCCATACCTACGCTGGAGGTCGAGGCGTCTTCGAGTCTCCCTGGTAATCCATCCTAGCATATGGATAGTCCTCTATGAGTACTAAAATCTCTCACCACTGTCTAAAAATATATCGGGAGAATAAAAGACCCACCAAGCCGCCTCCCTCTTTGATCATCATATCGCATTGTCTCCTCATGCGAGGCTCGCGAGGTCCCCTCTCACGCACCGCCAGCTACAGTCACAATGTAGGTAGTCACTCAATGAAAAATTCACACAAGAATGAGGGGAAATAGAAGTCCCCTTCCAACAAGTTGTCCTGGTTCATCCCACATTGAACCGTCGTCAAGCACATTTGGGCCCACCTATAGTAGGTTCCCCTTGGAAATCGCTCTACCATCAAGATTTAACCACCTGAGATCTTGTGCGGTCCTGTAGATCCTAGTATGTGCAGCACCATAGCTACGACTACTTGAGTGTCTAGACTCTCGATGTTGCAAACCAATATGTATGACTTGTGTACATACATTGAGTCATATCAATTCTTGGCGCGTAGGTCATCCATCAACACCCCCCTCAGGAGCTTCGATGAGATGTCATCGATTACGCCCAGTAGTGGGAGGCTAGTAAAAAAGTATACATCTCGGAGGGTGATCTCCAAATTCTCACCCTGAATGATGAAACACTCAAAGTCTCAATCCCCGTAACTCACCATCTTGTGCATCAACATTTTTTTTGAGTGCATCAAGGGGATCCGAAAGAACTTCAGGATCCCACACCGAGTAAGTGTGTCTTGTACCTCTCCATCATCCTCCATCTCATCTCTGATATCCATGATGTCTCTCTCTTGCCACCTGGATTTATGCATCATGCACATGCACACTGTCCTTATCAGACCTAGTCATGAAAAAAATCCTCATTATGGGCTAGGTCGCACCTGTTTTCCCTTTTTGTATGACCCAAGTCGCACAAAAATGTTGAACAAGTGTGACTAGGTTGCTCTAATCTCTTGCCAAGGTGCAACCTGGGTCGCTCCTGTCTCCCTAACAGGTGCAACCGACTTTTGCCTATCTTCCTGATAAGTGCGACCTAGGTCACTCCTTTTCCCTTGAAAAGTGTGACCCGACCCTGAGAACCCTCTAGGCTCGGTCAAGGCCCCTAGTGTGAGGAAAACCACAAAAAAAAACACTAAAAACAATGGGCTCGGTGAGAGCTCTTACATGTAAGTCACAGATTGAAAAACCATTGGTATAGTCAGAAGAAATCAACATTTTTATTTTGGGTCCGTCCACTTCAACTTACCATTGCACAGTGAAAATGGCACATGTCATGTGGTCCCCCCTGTTTATAGGCCTCCATTTGATCCAGTTTTTCTTCCATCCACCATAGAGTCATTTGACATCCATTTTGTATGCCATTTGCACCATCGGGTTCATTTTTCTATCCTCTATCCATTTCTGAGACCCACATCTCATGCTCTCCTATTTATTTTCCAGGCCATTTACTGAAGTCACCTCAATTTGTGTGCCACCACACAAATCACACCTTGTATGTATTTGCATGTTCACGAGCCATCTGATCCATCCATACTGCGAACTTGGCCTTATTTTACCACCATCCACCATATTCTAAGGAGGCCCCATCAATGTTCCACTATTATTCATATCATCCATATTCACAACCTAACCTCTTTTGGTACATCGAACACTTACTCCTGGCTTGACTGACCATTATGGAGTGTTTGTTAAGCTATTTTCTAACTCCTAAAGTAATGAAAAGATTGTCGAACATGCTTGCATCCTTTCACGCTCCTTAAAGTATTTGAAAGGGTGTCTATGTGGCCTCGTTAAATAAAATGACCACCATGGCACCTTCCAGACAAGAACATTTCCCTTTGTATCCTTTTATGCTTTATATGACATTGGGACCGTAACTTATGAAAAAGCTCATTTATGGGTTGTATTTAAGATATTTTCCAGCCCTCTCATAAAGAAAATATTGTTGATAAAAATTGGTTTCATTTAGACTCATAAAATAATTTGAATGACCTTCCGATCAGTATAGGTTTAACGTTTTTCGGCCTGGTTGGACTACCTACAGTAAAGAAGTCTGTCAGTCTCTTTCGGCTGGGAGAGCTCTCCTTTGTATACGTTTATCCTTTTTCGTACTTGGGATACTATTGTACAAAACAAAGAACCATTGGATTCTTCTTCCTATTTTCAAACTCTCTAAAAATTAAAACACCATCAAGCATTTACTGTCTTGGTATCAAAAAAATCTACAAGATAGTATCATATCGAGCATACTTCTATCCCTTCTTTGTGCTCCTTAAACTATGAAAAAGTCCCAAATGGTGCCTTTAGGTTCCCATACTTATTACATATGATCACACATTATGGCATATTTCCCCCATTGGGTCGCCTTTGTTCAGAGTACTCTATGATGGCTCTCCATTTGATCCCCTAGATATCACTAGTCCAGTTACTTCCCCATGTATTTCCCATTACATTTATCTTCTCGGTCTCCTAGCTATGATACATTTTCCATGAGTTAGTATCATTTGTTTTCAGGTAATCCATTCCATCATACTTTGAAAAAAGGAAGTTTGATTCCCTCGTAATCCCCTTCCTTTGTTCCCCATTCAGTGTCTCATCCCCCTGACTCTTCCATATGTATAGTTATCCCCCTCGTGCTTCTATCAAGGAAAAATCATTTCCTTTTTAGTTGCAGGTATCCCTCTGTTGACGTCAACACATCTATTCTAGATTATAGACCCAGAGGTCCCTGTATATTAGTTTCATCCACCTCATTGATGAGTTCCTTTCGGGTTGGTTGTGTCTCACGTGCTCTACTTCAACTACATCATCATACTGTTGATATTCATACAAGGTATTGGTTCCTTCATTATTTTTTCAAAGAACCTAGTTGTCACCTGACTATAGCACATTGGTGAGTCTACTCTGGGACCCATACAGTTCCATGTCCCTTATGATTTTTAGGTTGCATTGGTGACAGTGTTCTAAAGCCCCTCTTTGTCATGCTTCCATGTATCTCCAGTACTTGATTCCCCTTATTGTACCACATCAATTCTGACTCTCATTCATTGAGTCCATACATATGTGTACACCTCCAGATCCATTAGAGCATCAGTTGTTATGATATTTCATTCTATGAGAATTCCATTGTTCATGTGTATCATTTCTTCATATCAGCATTTGTATTCATCCTCCCATTGAGGCCACCATTATGTATCACCAATTATATATGTATTGATCGTCTCCCATTATTTGTGCCTTAATCCCCATTTTTTTTGAGACAATGTTATGAGCATGGGTATGCTCGCCTCGTCCATATACATGTTTGAGATTATATGTACCTCATCCATTTTTGAGAAGAAATACAAACCAAAAGCCACTACATTTCGAATGAGGAAAATCCACTCCTCTGTGTACCTCTCTAGTCTCTCCACCACTGTCACCATTTCTGGTTATCCTATGATTTCTATCGACCATACGATGAGCTCATGCCCTCACACATCAAGTATTTCTTGCCTATTTCTTGTTATTATTTTTGAACTCTCCCCTATGATCTAGATGATCTAGGGTAGGTGCTTTTGCACGTAGTAGGGGAGAAATCCCCACTATAGTTTCCATGGGCATAGACTCAATATAGGGTATGCTAAATCAAAGAGAACACACTACCAAAATCCTTATAATATAAAATCAAGAAAACAACTCTATCATTATAGAGAGAAAGGAAGTAAGGACCTTTCTAAGATGGGAAGTGAGTCTGTCAACAAGGAAATGAGAGATAGTTTCCCACAATTAATCTATAATGGAAATACATACTTGTAAGTACATGACACAGCCAAGCACCCTATTAAGGCACCAAACTTGTGTGTTGTATGATAGTACCACCACTATAGTTACCTAGAAAGGTAACCTATGAAAAGAAACTAGGGCTACCGCTTCGCACTGAGTCGTTGGGAAGAATGTCATGGGAGAGGGATTCTACAAATGGCTAGTGAATGCAAGAACAAATTCTTAGACCATAAGAAAATCATATAGTGTTGTCACTACGAGGACTTTCCACTACTAAGATTGCTCCCTAACTTGCATAATCCTACTGAGAGGGAGAGAGAAAGTGTGTGTGTATGTGTGTGTGTGTGTGTGTGTCTGCGTTGGGGAGTGGTCCAAGCGCTCTTCTTGACTTATCTTATTGCTTCACTCCCCTATCAAAGGAACTTTCCCAACAAAAAATTCACGTTACTAATGGATTTTTTGTCATTAGTGTTTCTAGTTTTCTTTTAGTGACCTTGGAGAATTCAGTTTCCACCCTATAACCTATACTTACTTTATTTTATATTATGTTCCTTGTTCCTTTCAATAGTTGTTTGTTACTAAAAGAGGGTAATGTAAGTGTAATTTATGATGTGATGACCTAACTATAAACTATGCACACAAAATGAAATGCAAATATTTCAATTTTAATGAATAATCTATACAAAAAAGAGAAAAATGTTTCAAACAATGAAACAAGTGTAAAATTCAATGCAAGAAACACAAACTCTTCTTTGAATTCAAAATGTGTTTTTTACATGACTCAAAGAAATTGTAGAATACACAATTTATTTTTCTCTAACATGCATGCTAACAAATGTTCCACCCACTAGCTAGAATGCAATCACATTTTACTTTTCAATGCTTTCAAACACACCAAAAACTAAACTCAAAAAGTAGAATGCACACCTTCTTTTTGTTTTCTTCTTTTTCCAAGAACTTTTTACTGCACAAAAAATTGTAAAAACATATTTTCTTTTCTTTCAATTGTAATGAAATAAATAAATGAAACTTACAAGATGTCCAAAATCAAAGAATGAAAAGAAAAATGACACTCGAACAATCAAACAAGAGATAAAAAGAATCCAATCAAACATATGTCTCCAACTTTTGTAATTTGCACACCAAACAACCTAAGCAATGAAGAGAGGAGAATTTTAAAACCTTAAAACATCAATCCAAATAAGACTGAATGGTAATGAATAGTTAGAGTAGGATTTCAAACTTTTTGGATTGTAAGGGATTGATAATCACCCGAAAACAAATGCAAAACCAAGATTTGATGTAAAAGGCTCAAGCAACACTTCAAATTCTGAACCCATCAAATAGGTCCCAAACATAAGCAAATAGGTTTCATGTTGGATTTTTATCATTTAATCAATATGATCTAGGATCTTATCTGAGAGAATAACATGCACAACAATAATCACAAGAGGCAAGAGACACAAATATTTTTCCTCGGGGAAACCATAAAGGAGAAAACCCCGCAACTTCCTCAGAGATAGAATGAGCACCAATAACAAAAGTAAAACCCAAAAACACAAAGATGAACTCTGACAATTGTTCTCTCTCTCAGTTGTGTGAGATTGTCTTCTCTCACTCATGCACTACAGTTGAGTGAGTGTGTGTTGCAAATAGAGATTCTCTATTTATACTAGTTTTCCACTTAACAATTATTTACCAGGGCTGACCTCACTAGGAGAGTCTAATAACCCTAGTACCCCTCAACTGTGGGGACTGTTTCCCCAACTTACAATGGAGGGTTAACCTCTATGACTTTACATGACTTTATTAAACTAAAAATTCTCCCAATAGGAACATCAGGGTACAATGAAATACAACATAAGATATACAAGTGAATACATTTTGAAGTTACAAATACATCAACACTCCCTCTTAAATAGGAAGTTATTCTCTTGAAACATTTCATCAGCACAAGTATTCATCACTAGATCATCATCAAAGCTAGATCATCATCACTGCTCCCGCTATCTTGAGCAAATGGTGTTATCTCTCAATTCTACTCATCATAGGAAGTTCTACAGAGCCAACCCTTTTTCATGATGTTTATAGGATTATTCTCCATGTAGGACTTCTTCTTTGGTTCTTATATCATCGGCATGGTAGGACACACCTACTACCATCCGATAAAGGCTCCAACACTTACATCCACCAACATCATAGGACACACCTACTACCATCCAGGGAAAGGCCCCAGCACTTACATCCACTGGCATGGTAGGACACACTTATTATCATCCACGGAAAGGTTTTGCACTTACATCCATCGGCATGGTAGGACACACCTACTACCATTTTGGGAAAGGCTCTACACTTACATCCATTGGCATGGTAGGACACACCTAGTACCATTCGGGGAAAGGCTCAGCATTTACATCTGACCATGGGAGGAACCAATCCTGCCACCATGTCAAAAATTCATAGCACTTATATCTAACCATGGTAGGAACCAATTCTACCACCATGTCAAAAAGGCATGGCACTTACATCTGACCATGGGAGGAACCAATCCTGCAACCATTTTACAAAGGATCCTGCACTTACATATGACCATCGGAGGAACCAATTATGCCACCATGTAAGAAAGGATCAACACTTACATCTAACCATGGGAGGAACCAATCCTACCACCATGTCAAAAGGGCACAACAATTACATATGACCATGGGAGGAACTAATGTTTCCACCATGTTAGAAAGGATCTCAGACTCATCACTTCTCCTTGAAAGGAACCTCGATCTAGAGAACACCAAGCTTCTCCCTGAAGTACTCAAACTTCACTCTAGCCATTTCTAGCATAGAATCACATCAGGGCTGATTACGTCCAAGGATAACCTGCGAGCTTCACCAGGATTGATTACATATGAGGACAACCTACAGGACCATTTACTCCTGAGAAACCTACGAGCTTCACCAATATTTTATGCTCAGACAACCTATCTCACTGGCTATGCTAGAACTCCCTCTTTCGAGAGATCTTGATCTAGATCACAAACTAGAGCTCCACTTCTCCTCTCTCCCAAGTATCCAAGCAAGTCGTAAAATGTTTTTCCTTGTTTGTAATCAGCGCCATCTAGGACTCCTTCCTACTAAACCAAGAGATCACACATGATCCCATACTGAAGCAACACCCTGAATTTCTCTTCATATCAATGGCACTTCCTACCCAATACGAATCATACATAACCCTCCAGGTTAATGTTTTGATTCGCCTCATACTTGATCCCATAATCACCTATACCCTTCAGGTACCTCAAAATATGCTTTGCAACAATCAGGTGAGCATGTGTCAGATCCATCAGGAACATGCTCAATGTGTTCACAACAAAGCAAATATTAGGTCTCATGTTCGTCAGGTACATCAATGACCCAATCATCTGGCAAAACATCGTAACATCAAACGACTCTGATGAAGCATCATTCAATATATTCAGTTTTGGTTCCATAGGTGTGGTGATGGCCTTGTAGTCCATCATCCCAAACCTCTTCAAGATCTCTACTACATACCTCCCTTGTCCAAGGGATATACCATCCGCATTCTACCATGCCTCCATGCCTAGAAGGTAGTGCATCATATTCAAGTCCTTCATCTCGAACTCAGCAGAAAGTCTCCTTCTTGCAACTTTAATGAGTTCCTCTTTTCCTGTCAAGAACAAGTCATCGCCATATAATAGAAGCATCACTAGTCTTCCACCTTCAACCTTGACGCAAAGGTTGGAATCCGATTTACTCTCAGTAAATCCTAGAGCCATCAGTAATTTTTCCATCTTATTGCACCATGTCGAACCTCAGAATCTTCTCCAGTCACTCCCTCTAAAGCGGAGCATCATTCTACCTCTACCTTTTGTACTCTATATATTGAAACATTCTGTACTAGAGTGACAAGTAGCTTCATTTGCTACTAATATTTTATGTATACATCTAGGGTCACTAGATACCAAGATCCTCTATCTTGAACCTTTTCAAATGTTCTTCTCACACCCATCTATGAGCTTGTCATCCTCTATAGGCTTTCATTTTCAACCTTGTAGCAAAGGTTAAGATATTCATCACTCCAGAGGATCTTCAAGCCCCTCATGTATGTGTTATCCCATGGGTGCCTTCTGAGCTCATGCAAGGCCTTCTTTAATTTGCACACATGAGTCTACATGTCATGTGTCTCAACTCCCAGTGGCTGCAAATGTCTCTTCGTAGTCTATTCCTTCTTTCTATGAGAATCCTTGTGCTACAAATCTTGCCTTGTATCCCACAATGTTTCCATCTACTGCATGATGGATCTTGTAGATCCATATGGAAGATAATACAGACTTCCCTTTAGGTCTCGATACTCCATCCTATACATCATTCTTATTGAACTAGTGCACTCCTTCCTTTTGTTCTTGGTTATTTCTTCATAGCTGGAAGGTTCTGCATCAATGATATTTCTCAACAGTGTCACGCAATTGCATTGTGTTTGAGACCTCTTCTTTCTTTGAAAGTATTGTCATATTATTCTTCATCTTGGATTATTAGAGTGAATCTTGAACTGTTGTCACTTTTTCTTTGGAACAAGTCTCATCCTTCTTTTCTTGTAGGTGATCGTATGCGATATTTCCTACAAGTCAAATGCATTATTTGTATGGTTAGAAGCATTTCATAAGGCATATTCATAATGGAAAATTCTTAATCATGCAACTATTTTAGCCAATACAACATTCATCTGTATCTCACTGACAATTTCTAAATGCCTTCCATCTCTACCATGACATCATTGAGATTGTGCACTAATACAATATGTCAGCAAAGAGGTTTCATTATATATAAGTAGAAGTGGAGAGTTGTATAGCACCATGGGATACTTACCCATCACATGCATATTGTAGTATACTGTCATTAATGCAAACATTCTATCATGCATAACACATCAACTGAATATGAAGAAATGCATAAAAAAATAATATCATGAAATGACAATTGAATACTTATCTTTATTCATTTCAGGAGTAGACTCCTTGAGCCTTCAGCTTCATCATCTTCTTTATTCATAACAACATCATTTCTTATCCAAATGATAAGATGGATAAGAGGTTCTTCAAGAGTTGAGTCCTTCGTATTCCTCATTGCTTGAGGGATATTATTTGGAACGTGAGAACTTGATCTTCAGTTGCTCCCATTTTTTCTTCTCTTATTATGAGTTAAGATTCTTCTTATGTGCACTCTTCCCAGAGTATGCTAAAGGTAATCAGTTCCTACTGGCACACATCCCTCGAATGAATGAATCCCATGATCCTGGGAGGCCATTCAAGGTGGTTATAAAAATATATTATTCTTCTTCGATTGCTTCGTCATAGCATCAAACACTTCCTTTTTGTGTCTTCAAGGATGAAAAATGAGGAATGAGATGATCTTTAATAGAATATGCAATAATTCTCTTAGCTCTAGCCTTATACTCATCTCCCTCTAGCTCTTATAACTTCTTTACTGAAATACTAATCTAAGTCAATTTATTCAAGGATCACGGAGTTCCTATACTTCTTCCAATTTATATTCTTCCCTTCAAATATCTTGGTCAAGGAATCAAACATCTCTTTAGGTATATTTAGGGAAGACACTTGTGGTATAAGGTGATCCTTTATAGAATCAGCAATAATCCTCTTGGCCTTGACCAAGTTCTTCTTGTGTAAGGCTTTAGCCTCATCTCCCTTTGGAACTGGAACCCCTCCACTTATGTAGGTGTCCAATTCATTTTCTTCAAGAACCATGCTTGGAAGCTATCAGCTTCACCAAGATTTTCATCAAGATGGTGTGATTAGTCATTTTAAAATGAGAACCTCAAATGTAAATAGAAAACATCTAGATCTTACCGATTTGAGGTGTCCATCCTCGTTCCGGATCTGGATGATCTAGAGTTTGTTAAAGAAACTATAATTTTAAAATATTGGAATATTCAGATATGATTGGATATAAATATGGGCCTCTTCAAGGCGAGCTGAGCATCATACTCATTTTCCCAAAACTGTGATTAGAACTACAAAATATCTAATGCCCTAGTTTTCTTCAATTTCTTTTGCAGAATTTCTTGATATTGTTTCTACAATATATATGAAAGTACTACTCATCTATGTCTAACCTTTGCACTTTGGTAGCCTCATCTGACCACTTTCCAAAACCACAAGTTTGAGCAGAATTGGTTTTACCAATTGGGACTTATGATAGTTTTCCCAAGGTGACGTATTTCAGAACTGTTCAACATAATGAACTTGTACAGAATTCCATGTGTCACTGTTTCATCTTTGGGGTATGAAACATTTACCACAGAAATTAAATTCCATACCCTATTTGGAACATCTTGAGAAATTTCATTTGGACCTTCGTAGCCCAAGATATAGCAATTGTCCCTAGGTGTCATGTTTAGGGATGAATCCAGGGAGAGGTTGGAACCCTGATTTGGAGGAATCATATCTCCCAGAATATATTGAATATGAGGCTAAAATTTTTACACATGGTACACCAGGAATTTATATTCGGCTTGTTAACGTTTCGGCTCCTGATCCTTCTCCAATCGTGACATAGAGAGAATGCACCAAAATGACTAGTTTTAGTCTTTTAGGGTTTTCTGGTCAAGGGTCAAATTAGGGTTTGACTTTCTCGGAGTTTTACCCAACCAAAAATTTAGATATTTCTCTCTAAATTTCGATTTTGAGGAGGAGAGCAATCCAATGCTGGGCTCACTCAAAAATTCCTCTTCTGTGAAAATCCCTAATTTCCTACATTAGTGAAAGGTCAAAAATTGAAAATGTCAAAAATCAAATTCTGCTTCAACAAAAAGATGTGCCCTTCAATGGAGAGTTAGCCTAGCCTCCTTTTGTTGATGATCTGTGGAGAGTGACCCAAAAAGTAAGAAGCCCTAGCTTATGCAGCTGCACAATGTCTTATTCTCAAGTTATCTCTAATACCATGTTAGATTTTTATCATTTAATCAATATGATTTAGGATCTTATCTGAGAGAATAAAATGCACATCAATAATCACAAGAGACAAGAGACACAAAGAGTTTTCCTTGGGGAAACCATAAAGGAGAAAACCTCGGAACTTCCTCAAATATAGAATGAGCACCAATAGCAAAAGTAAAACCCAAAAACACAAAGGTGACCTCCAATAGTTGTTCTCTCTCTCACTCATGCGCTACAATTGAGTGAGTGCGTGTTGCAAATAGAGAGTCTCACTCTCTATTTATACTATTTTTCCACTTGACAATTACTTACTAGGGCCAACCTCATTAGGAGAGTCTAATAACCCTAGTACCCCTCAACTGTGGGGACTATTGCCCCAAATTACAAGGGAGGGTTAACCTATATGAATTTACATGACTTTATTATCTTACTGATTCTCTTGATAGGAACATCAGGGTAAAACTAAATACAACATAAGATATACAAGTGAATACATTCCGAAGTTACAAATACATCAACATTTCAAAGAGACCTAACTGATGAATTTTGAGAGGATTAGAACCAATTTTAGGGAGGTCTAAATGCCACTAGATCATAGGAATATAATTAGGAATATTGTTAACTCCAACTAAGGGTCAAGTTAGCATAGGTTGGTGTCACACATCCAAACATTGGCAAGGAAAGGAAAAAACTAAATAGGAATATAAAAACACTTAAATACTCAACTCAAAGTCATAAAAAGATTCTATGGGAATACAAAGGATAATAAAAAGAGACTTGAATCAAAATACCAAGAAAAACCAAACAAAAATGACTAAAAAATGCCTAAAACAAGAGATTTTCACTCCTATAAACACCATAAGAGTGCGACAATCCTAAAATTTTTACTCTATGAGATACTAAGTGGGAGCCAAAAACATATGATTTTCTCTACGTGAGCCTTTATGGCATAGAAACAAAGTCTTGTAGGTTGAAAAAGATGGATGAATTTTCCTATATCAAAGAATGGATTAGGTCCTAGGTTTGAGATATTTCACAATAATGACCAAAAAGAAAAAAATGAAAGAAAACAACACTTTGAAGAGGATTTGATGATCGAAATAAACACTGAAGAAAGTATTCAAAATGGTTAAATCTAGGGAAAACTCCCCAACGAAGCTTCCAATTTTTGTAGTAGGAAATTCCCCTATGGATAGGATGAATCCCTCTTGCCTATATATATAAGGTTCCCTATATCCCTAACCCAAGAAAAAAGTGAAATAAATGGGTTCTAAGTTTATTCTAGGCCTAGACCTTATGCAAAAAACAATATTGCAAGAAAGCAGAAGGGTAAGGGAGAGTAGATGACTTACATCCTTACTAATGATTTTCCTCGCTGCTCCAGCCTTTAGGTTTGATTTCCAAAGCCCAGAGATGACTAGATCATGTAAGACAACACAAAGAACTACTTTCCTTCTACAAGTTAATCATAAAAAATCCTACTTACTTTGATTGCAACAAAATTAAACATACATGTAATACATATGGAAGAAAATAGGAAAAGTTGTATTAATAGAAATATATAAATAAGTGATTACAATGTTATACATGATATTTTATTCATATGACATCCTCCAAGATCTCCTTCAGCACCCTTTCAAGATTCATAAGATCGTCACGGACACCTCTCTAGGTGTTAATCCTTCTAACCCTTAGTTTGAGAATCACACAATCATAAGTGTGATTCTTTCAAGCTCCACCACCTTTTTCCAATGGAAATTATTCATTATATAGGATTTGGGAGGCTCAAATACAATGGATAAGTATTTGGATCAATGGAGGATAAGGTGGATTAAATAATATTTAGGTTACCTTGAATGGAAATTGAAAGGATACTCGAAGTATAGGATAATCCACCAAAAATCAACCTCGGATATTGACCCTAAAATCAAGGAAAGGTAGTTTGAAATGATTTCCCCTCCTTTAAGGTAAGCCATAGATAAAAACTGTTGATATTTTCACTCCCCAAGGGACCAACATGGGTCAAAAATGTTGTAATTTTCACTCCCTAGACAACTAGTAGGGTGAGAAAATTCTTGTACATGGCTCAAAATAGGGATGGTTAGAGTGGATTTCAAGCTCCTATAGATGGATTTATCTCCCAAACATGTTTAGGGAACATAATAGGCTTTAGGATTCCCTATAGAACACCTCTAGGAAGCACAAGAATCACATTTTCATGGCGACAAATATACAACTCAAGGAAGACACACAAATGTAACAAGTAGAGGTGTAAGATTTCCTCATGGTCCTCACTTTCATGGTATACATCCTTTTTTTAATGAACAATTTCTTCATAATCTATTTGATGATACAATTTTTGGGTATGTACCTCATGAGGAACCAAATATGATTTCATATCACGAATTTATTATTGACATCCCTTTATTCAATGCTTACCCCAATATTGATGTCCTTCATCGTGAGGAAATAAATTTATGAGATGGTGAGCTTACTTTCGATGTTCACTTTGAGGACAAAATTGAGGATTTGTTTATCAATACTCCTTTTATTAAAGGCTCAACTTCACTTGATAATAATGACTTGGGACATAACAGTAGTACAAAAAGAAAAATTTATGACTATACAACAACTAAAATTTTCATGTAAATGATTATTTAAGGTCATGCAACTAACAGTGGTTTATTCCTACTCACTTATAATGAAACTAAATTTATGACTAAAAGATTTTAGTCATTTATTGGCTGTTCTAATTCTTCAACTTCTGGTATAACTAGTAATTTAATTAGTCATTAATTGTCATTAACTAATAGTTTATTTAGTCATTGTTGTCATTGATTGTCATGAACTCGTAGTTTATTTATTCATTGCAGTCATTGATTGTCACCGAATGGTAGTATATTTAGTCATTTTGATCATTAATTGATGTCAACTGGTAGTATATTTAGTCCTTGTATTCACTATTTTCCATCAATTGGTAGTATATTTAGTCATTGTATTCACTATTTTCTATCAATTAGTAGTATATTTAGTCATTGTAATCATTAATTGTCATCAATTGGTAGTATATTAATCCTTTGTATTCACTAATTTCCATCCATTGGAAGTATATTTATAAAATACATTACAATATCATTTATCAATTTATTGTAGGGAATAGAGGAATTGAATCACTAATTTCTTTCTTATAGGGAAGGTGTTCTTCCATTGAGATAGCACCCTTTAATAATTGGGCAGAGGAGTAATATTAACACCTAGATTTAATAATTTGTAATTATATCTTCCAATTCCAACATCCAAACATGCACTTTATAGTTTGTAGCAATGGGAGAAATGTTCTAGCCAGGTGAACGCTTATCCACTTTCTCATCTCCTATAGTTACACTATCGAAAGTAGATAAATAACTAAGTATCTAGTTAAATGATTACTATGATTTTTCATGGTCTTAGTATTCCATAATGTAGGTGTGCTATGAAATTTTTCCAAGGGAAATTCCTAGCAAGATTATACTTCTAAAATGAATGGCATACTTGCATAGTGAGATTCAACCAGGACAATTCTCTCCATTAAAAAATGTTCAAGGATGAACTATTAAAGTTATTAGTAAACGTGTATTAATGGATTTTATAAATGCATAAGGTGTTACAGTGTAGCTAAAACAAGTCAAAATAGTTAAAATGAGAAGGAAAAAATAAAATTAGTGAAAATTTTAGTTAATCATAGCAACCAATTTGACTTACCAAAAGACTTGTAGTCTAATTAGATGGTAGTACTTGTGGTATGATGTCCTCCAATCAAAAGTTGGGATTTGTAAACTGTGTATAGAATATTCGTAGATATAGGGATGGTTAATTTATCTTCTTGTAATGTGATCCCTAATGGATCCAATTGGGAAACCCTTAAAATGGTGTGGAAATATCTCGACACTAAGCTACAAAACAATTAAGTAACTAGATATAGTAAGACAAGTTAACTTTATTAGTGTCCAACAAATCACCAGAGAAGTAGATCAATGCAACTAATAGGTACATCCATTGTAAATATGATATAGTAGTAAAAAATAAACTCCTAAATCAATACTGAAAGAAAGAAGGAAAAGGAAGTCAAAATCTAGACTATAAAGAAGGTGTAGTGCAATATGGGTGTGAAGTTGTAGGTAGGATGTATGTTACATTCTTTTTCAAGTTCCCATTGTAATAAATTGAATTATGAAACATCATTGTTGTATTTGTAGGATCCCCCACAAATGGCCATCATGTTTTTGCTACCACTATATCAACAGCTATGTAACCCATATATTTCTTTGTTGAGTACACTACATCAACTTGAGCATAAAAAATGTTGGTATAGGAAAAGCTTTTTTTTGTGTAAAACACCTGAGGTTAGGCTTGAAGAATGCATAGGTGAAACAAGTTCATCATATACCTAGAAATTGTGTAGATGTCTTCTTTGTTGAGATATTTTATAGTTCTAAGAATGATGGGAGTGAAATTCCATATTCACTATCAAAGAGGAGGATGTTTTGTATAATAATGCATGGCTTAGACCCTTCCATGTCAAAGTGCATTGAAGAATTAGACCAAAAACCTATTTTCCAATAATGGGACAACAACAAAGCCTTCATCTTGATACTCCAATATTCATAATTTTTGCTCACAAATTGTGGAATCTGCAAGGGAAAGTTATTTTCCTTACAAATATTTATGCACTCACTTCTTGCAACTTGTTCTCTAATACCAAGTGAAATGTATTATGAAAAAAAATATATTACCCTAGTATAAAAGAAACAGCATAGTATATTTTCTCTTGTATACTAAAAGGATATGTTGCAGCTACAACTTTTCTCCCAAATTTTTTGAAATTTTGGACCCTCCTTTTTTATTTTATCTTGCCTAGGAGTGTGTGGATTCATGAACTCTATTTTATTCTTCCCTCTGCTGTAGTTTGGTTTGAAGTGATGTCAATTGCTTTCATGCTTTTCGGAAAACTACTTCCTGTCGGCAAACGCATTAACAGTGGAGTTTTGAAAATGATGTCTTTTCGGTCTGAGTGATTTCCCTCATCACTATCGAAAGTTTGTTTACTTTCAAGTCGGAGCTTGTTTCTCTTTTCTTTCACTGTTTTGGGGGTTAAACGAACTATTTTCATCACTCCCCAGCCTAAATATTTGAACACTTAATACTTTGTTTTTTGATAAATTTTCGCTGTCGAAAGTTTTTGGACAGTAAAGCAGAAGTCATAGTTCTTGTGTCTTCCACAACGGAGGCTCTGGAATGGACTAACCTTCCGACTTATAAATTTGCCAACTGTCGATGTTTTGTTTTGCCGCGGAGCCCGTAGTCTTCCCGTCTTCCGCCATTGCAGCTGCGCAATGCACTAGTCATCCGATGCCGTAGTATTTCCGATGTCCGATGCTGCAGTGTTTAGTGTTTATTTCGCCAACGTTTTCTAGTATTGCGGAAGCCATAGTAAATTGTTCTCCCACCGTTGCGGCTGCACAGTGTGCCATCTCTCCGACGGTTGGTTGGTTTATGTGTTGACGAATGCGTTTTAGTCTTCCAAGCCTCCGACTAGCGATATGTTGTTTTGCTGCAGACCCCATAGTCTATCCATCTACCGCCGTTGTGGCTCCTTGATGAACTAATCATTCGATCCATAGTTTTCCGCCCGCCGAGGTGAGTTCGTGTTTTTGCCTAAAGCTCAGTATTTTCTCGCCTTTCTTGTGTGCTTCCACTCTATTTTCTATGGCAGTTACTGTTTCATTTTTGGTGTTTTCTTCGGAGGATGTCGAATAGTCCATATGCGACCTCGCTTGAGCTAAAGAATCTGTCTTTTGGGCTTTTGATTTTAGGATATGAACTCGCCGGATTTTTCTTTACGTTATCATGCATTAAAGTTCATTTTACTAGATGTGTGTTTTGACACATTTTGTGTACTCTGTCAACGTTAAATGGTATAAGAACAGTTTGTGTTTATGACAGGACAATTACTGTGAGTAAGATGTGTTTAAAATACAAAGTAGAAGGTAGGCAGCAAGGAAGGAAGTGGTCGAGGAACAAAGAAGCAAAAGCAGAGAAAAGAAAAAGAAAGCCAGGTTTAAGCTCTACAGGATCTAGCAAGGGACCAACAGATTACTGAGCATGATCAATAGAAGCAAAAGCCCGGGCTTGGGAAAGTTCAACAGTTACCAAGCTGGTCCATTTTCATAAAATTGTTTTTCTTTTAAATATGAAATGTAACGTTTGTATGAATCATCAACACTCACAAAAGGACAAAATTGTGAGATTAAACGGTTGGGGGAGCCCAAAGGTCACGAAGGGGCAGCCCAAGAGTTTTGGCTTGTTGTATAAGTATAGGAGAATTAGAGGGAATAAGGGACTTTTTCCCAGTTAGATTTGTGAAGACATATTGTAAGAACAACTATTTCCTTTTGCAATAGATAATTACAGTTTTCCTGTTGGAGAAAGCTTGGTGGAATATTCAAATGTTGTGCTATGGATTTGTTGAAGAGGAACTATTTCGTTTTCATCTTTGTGTCCATTAGCTATGAGATCGTTCTAACTCTTTGAACCTATGTTCTTGTATGAATGTTCTCTGGTTTATTTTATGAAGATTTCCACTATGAGTAATGAATGTTGTTCATAAACAATTGGCTATCTGGTTGTTCAAATATCTTTTAATGTTCATGTGTTTTGAAAGAAGTATCAACTATCTGTGATTTTTCATAATGCATGTACAAAATACATTACTCATTAATGAATGATAATTTTGCTCCCTAGGGATAGGTTAGATAGTTAGTTGTAATTTCTTGCTATGTGTGATTTAGATGCGAAAGAGTTTAAGACGAGAGGTAAGAACCTGCGCATCACATTGTGACCGCTCCTCGTATTCTACATCAATTTGCATGTTAAATAGGCACTTGCATATCATACTTTAAGTCAAAAAATACAAAAATATATACAGTGGACCGGGCCACAACCGGTAAAACCTTTTATTTTTGTTTCTTGACCTACGGTGGCCGGACCGCAAACCGGACGAATTCCCTACACCAAACAGTCATGGACTAGTTGGGAACGTTGACTGGGGAGAATCCCTTGCTATTGTTGTCTGCGAATTTCCAGGCCTCAACAGTTTCTGGCGCTAGAAGGAGGGCCACCAGTGCATGGCTGGCCGAGGAAACCCGTTTTCCCGAGACTATTCCACCGGTAACAGTTCAGAAAGCAGTGGACTTCACAATCCAATTCCGGAAGAAAGGAGTAGAGAACATTTGTTTTCTGTTGACAACGAGGTTGTTAATAATCTGAGAAGACACACTAGGGCATATGTGAAGAAGATTGGAGGATTGCCGATAATCCCTGAATTACCCAGAAGAGAATATAAAAGGAAGGATCGTCCTATATTGGAAGACTCAGTGTTGGTTGGGGATTGGAAAGAACTTGTAGAAACAGCCTTACAGGAAGTTGTACTACCTTTGAGTCAGGAGGGCCCAGATACTCCTCACAGTTCTCCTGCTCACACTCCTACTTGCTCACCTCCTCACTCTCCACCCAGATTCATGGCAGGTGTCAATGCCAATCAACCACCCAACCCACCGAATCCACCACCTGCCTGGAGAGCCAGATCACCTTTAAATCTAACACCTCTGCTACATGATTTACCTCAATCCTTTGAAAAGATGCTACCCAAATTCGACCCAAGTGAGAAGATACTAGTAGATGACCACCTGCAAAGTTTTTACTTGGCAATAGAAGGGTTAAGGGCTGGGGAGTATGAAGATGTAGTTTGCAGACTATTCTCGCATACCCTTAAAGGAGCTGCAGCATCATGGTATTTTGGGTTGCCTGCTAACTCTATCCCTGATTGGGATACCTTCGAGAGAATTTTCAGAAGTAAGTATGTGACTCAAAAGACTCATGCAGCCCTCATGAAAGGACTATGCGCCTTGAAGAAAGAGAGAAAGGAGAAGGTGCACAGCTTTACTCAAAGATTTGCATCATACCTCAAGAATTTTTCTGAAGCTGACAAACCCTCAGACAAGGTCTTAATTGAATATTATACCTCAGCCCTAGGACCCAAGCTGGCCATGTTTGCTAAGATGAAAGCCAGACCTACATTGGTAGAGACTTATGAAGAAGTAGAAAGGGTAGAGGCTAAAAAAGAAAGTATAGCAAACTATCCCGATCTACCTGAAGAAGAAACTACCAGGGGAAGAACCCTATTGCTGTCTAAACCTAAAGAGGAGCAATCACATGATTTTGAGGGAATGCTGAAAATGATTCAGAAACTATCTAACCGAATAATAGGTTTGGAGAAAGAAAGGGAAGTTCAGAAAACTTACAAACCCTCCTACCAAAAAAGAGAGGATAGCAACCAATGGAAAACCCTCCACCAAATTCAACATCAATGAATATAACAGAGGTAGGGGGGGATAATTTTTGCACTTTTCACCAACAACCTCATTTTGAAAAGAAGTGCCCTCAATGGTTAAATTCGATGACATTGGTGATGAATAAGCTGTTGGACTCTAAATTGACTAAAGACAGTGATAAAGAAGAAGAGAAAAACCAGACCATAGAGAAACAAGATAATGATACCATGTTCTTATGGAATGGTGTCTCGCTTTTCAACACAGAAGAGAATGCTCTTAAATCTGAATACACACTTACAGCAACAAAAGATACGAACCTAACAATTAAAGACAATGCAATAATTTCGAAGATTAAAAGGTTGCAATTGAATGTCAAAAGACAGATAAATGCCAATATTGAAGATAAAACACCTAAAGTCACTACTGTCAACCACGAAACCGAGCCAATTAGTGAGCCTTTCAAACTTGTGGAAGAACAGGTAGGTGTTAAGGAGGGAAACACTGAAGAAATTGAAGAGCTTAAAAAGGATATACCCACTCAAAACCAACCAGGAGAAGAAGACATAGAACCAGGTTGGGAAGAAAAAGCTGACACCCGGCCTTTTCTTTTGACCCTAGAAATGCTGAATCATAATGTGCATAATTGCTTGGTAGATTCTCGATCATCGGTGAATGTTATGCCACTTGAGGTTTGCAAAAAGATTAATGGACAGCCAGAGTCCACAGCCTGGGAAGTAGTGCAATTAGATAGCACAAGTGTCAAAGTAGTCGGAGAAATGAAAAATGTTCTCATTCGCTTTTCTGCAAATAACAAGATATGTCAATTTATTGACATTACGGTGGCTGACATACCGGGTGGATATGGGCTTATTCTCAACCGAGATTGGTCTGCCAGGTTAAAGGGTTATTTTGCTTTAGATTGGTCTCATTTATTGTTACCGCTCAGGGTTACCCCAAATCAGCTTAAAATTTTGAGAGAACCTTACATGAAACATACTGTCACTAAGCTAGGAGAAGGTAATGAATCTGCTAATTCTGTCCTGGGAAATTATCTAATCGAGCTTAAACTAAGACATCATACCCCAAGAAAGGCCATTTCTAAGATTGACAATAGGCCTAAGCTCCTTCAACTTCCTTAGGCTGATAAAGATGACTGTAGACTAGTAGACATGGTTTCGATTTCAAAAATGGTACACTTAGACCATGGATAGATTTTTTGGCCTACACCACAGCCTAGCCCTTTAACTCGTTGGATTGAAGATTTTTAAGGGCAGGCACACATTTTCTTTTCTTTTTGCTTTGTACATAAATAAATTGAGCTGTTTTTCTTTAATGATTTGATGCTGTTTTCTCTTGTTTTAATGCTTTGTTATTAGTTCTTTTGGTTTTGAATAAAGAGGAAAACTTTTGGTTGCATGGAGAGCATTAGAGTTCTGGACTAACTAAAATACTTGATTGTAAGACTGTGTATTATGGTTTTATCTGATAGAATTTCTTCTAGTTTAGCAGTTTTCCTAAATGGCTATGAACGCATTGAAGTCCTGCTTAATCCTTGTAAAATAACTCAATATTTAAAGGTCTGGAATACTATTTCGAGGCTCCATCCATCTCACATTTAAAAATGTCTTAGGGGGTGACAACAAAAGACCCATGGAAAGCAAGCAAGGTAAACAGTATATTATATATAAATAATCCCATGCCAAGAATTTGAAGCCAAAAGGAAAGTAAGAGTCAGAAAACTCCTAAGAAAGCAATATGTATCAAAACAAAGTACTAAATCATATGAGTATAAAATTGCCAAAAGTTCTTCTCCGTCAGTGAGCTGAAAATTAAATACAT
Organism: Pseudotsuga menziesii; assembly: GCA_001517045.1. NCBI lineage: Eukaryota > Viridiplantae > Streptophyta > Pinopsida > Pinales > Pinaceae > Pseudotsuga > Pseudotsuga menziesii. The sequence goes on along the minus strand of LPNX010531274.1, from coordinate 269,255 downwards.
CTCTCACACAAAAGGACACTATGGATAGAAGAGCCTGAATAAAAAATTCAGAAAGAAAGGCATGAGGAGGACTCAAAAGGACAAAAAGTCCAAAAGCACAAAAAAGGTGCAAAATGGCACGGGAATGAGGAACAAATGAATATTTATGTTTACCATATGTTACGATCCTGTGGTGTCCAAGCTGGAAGCTACCCGAAGACAGAGGTAAAAAATGAAACTCATATTCTTGGCCTCGAAAGAGTTATCTTGACTTTGAAATCTTGGTTTCCATTTTCCTAAATTGGACTATCATCAATGATTAAAAGTACATATATTTGCCATTTGGGAAATCCATACATCTAGAAGAATTCAACATGTTGTTTTTATTGTTAAAATAGTCTGTTACTTAAGGAAGAAATTGTCCAGAGATCTAGGTTCACCAAGTAGTCACCAATTGTTGCAGTTGCAACTTTTCTCCCAAATTTTTTGAAATTTTGGACCCTCCTTTTTTATTTTATCTTGCCTAGGAGTGTGTGGATTCATGAACTCTGTTTTATTCTTCCCTCTGCTATAGTTTGGTTTGAAGTGATTTCAATTGCTTTCATGCTTTTCAGAAAACCGCTTCTTGTCGGCAAATGCATTAACAGTGGAGTTTTGAAAATGATGTCTTTTTGGTCTGAGTGATTTCCCTCATCACTATCGAAAGTATGTTTACTTTCAAGTCGGAGCTTGTTTCTCTTTGCTGTCACTGTTTTGGGGGTTAAATGAACTATTTTCATCACTCCCCAGCATAAATCCTTGAACACTTAATACTTTGTTTTTTGATAAATTTTCGCTGTCGGAAGTTTTTGGACAGTAAAGCGGAAGCCGTATTTCTTGTGTCTTCCGCAATGGCGGCTCTGGAACAGACTAACCTTTCGACTTATAGAGTTGCCGACCGCCGATGTTTTGTTTTGCCGCGGAACCGTAGTCTTCCCGTCTTCTGCCATTGCAGCTGCGCAATGCACTAGTCATCCGATGCCGTAGTATTTCCGATGTCTGATGCTACAGTGTTTAGTGTTTATTTCGCCAACATTTTCTAGTATTGCGGAATCCATAGTAAATTTTTCTCCCATCGTTGCGGCTGCATAGTGCGCCATCTCTCCGACGGTTGGTTGGTTTATGTGCTGACGAATGCGGTTTAGTCTTCCGAGCCTCCGACTAGCGATATGTTGTTTTGCTGCGGATTCCATAGTCTATCCATCTCCCGCCGTTGCAGCTCCTTGATGAACTAATTGTCTGATCCGTATTTTTCCGCCCGCTAAGGTGAGTTCGTGTTTTCGCCTGATGCTCAGTATTTTCCCGCATTTCTTGTGCGCTTCCACTCTATTTTCTATGGCGGTTACTGTGTCATTTTTGGTGTTTTCTTCAGAGGATGTCGAATAGTCCATATGCGACCTTGCTTGAGCTAAAGAATCTGTCTTTTGAGCTTTTGATTTTAGGATATGAACTCGCCAAATTTTTCTTTACGTTATCATGCATTAAAGTTCATTCTACTAGATGTGTGTTTTAACACATTTTTTGTACTCTGTCAACATTAAATGGTCTAAGAATAGTTTGTGTTTATGACAGGACGATTACTGTGAGTAAGATGTGTTTAAAATACAAAGTAGAAGGTAGGCAGCAAGGAAGGAAGTGGTCGAGGAACAAAGAAGCAAAAGCAGAGAAAAGAAAAGAAAGTCAGGTTTAAGCTCTACAGGATCCAGCAAGGGACCAATGGATTACTGAGCATGATCAATAGAATCAGAAGCTTGGGCTTGGGAAATTTCAACAGTTACCAAGCTGGTCCATTTTCATAAAATTGTTTTTCTTTTAAATCTGAAATGTAACATTTGTATGAATCATCAGCACTCACAAAAGGACAAAATTGTGGGATTAAATGGTTGGGGGAGCCCAAAGGTCACGAAGGGGCAGCCCAAGAGTTTTGGCTTGTTGTATAAGTATAGGAGAATTAGAGGGAATAAGGGAATTTTTCCCAGTTAGATTTGTGAAGACATATTGTAAGAAGAACTATTTCCTTTTGCAATAGATAATTACAGTTTTCCTGTTGGAGAAAGCTTGGTCGAATATTCAAATGTTGTGCTATGGATTTGTTGAAGAGGAACTATTTCATTTTCAGCTTTGTGTCCATTAACTGTGAGATCATTCTAACTCTTTGAACCTATGTTCTTGTATGAATGTTCTCTGGTTTATTTTATGAAGATTTCCACTATGAGTAATGAATTTTGTTCATAAACAATTGGCTATCTGGTTGTTCAAATATCTTTTAATGTTCATGTGTTTTGAAAGAAGTATCAGCTATCTGTGATTTTTCATAATGCATGTACAAAATACATTACTCATTAATGAATGATAATTTTGCTCCCTAGGGATAGGTTAGGTAGTTAGTTGTAATTTCTTGTTGTGTGTGATTTAGATGCGAGAGAGTTTAAGACGAGAGGTAAGAACCTGCGCATCACATTGTGACCGCTCCTCGTATTCTACATCAATTTGCATGTTAAATAGGCACTTGCATATCATACTTTAAGTCAAAAAATACAAAAATATATATGGTGGACCGAGCCGCAACCGGTAAAACCTTTTATTTTTGTTTCTTGACCTACGATGGTCGAACCGCAAACCGGATGGATTCCCTACACCAAATAGTCACGGGATAGTTGGGAACGTTGACTGGGGAGAATCCCTTGCATTTGTTACCTGTGAATTTCCAGGCCTCAACAGGATAAAACCAATTTTCTAGATAATGAAAGGGAATATTTCCTAGCTAATTGAGTATATGATCAGTACTAATTGCATTATGGCATATGCATGCTTTATAAATATCTTTTTTTACAATTCCCTGACACTAAAATTACCTTTTCAGCTTCAAAACTTTGAATTAATACTAATTGAATTATGTCTTGCGTGCTTCATAAATATTGTATGCATCACAATTTCCTAGCACTAAAATTAACTCTTCATAATTAGAACTTGCATCAATACTAGATCCATTATGTATTGTATCAGAGTTTGTCCTTTTGTAATTTTTTCAAACTATTAGCTTTAGTACCCTCTAAATAAATCCCACAACTAACATGTCGTTATTTATCCAATAGTATTTTTGTCACATAATTCATAATCTACGAATGAAATCAAAACTTCTAAATTATTATGTCTCTTTAAAATGGACAAAAACCATGTACAGTTAGGCTTTCTACATTCTCTGTTATTCCTTCATTATGCTATAGGTAGAATAGTGTAGAATTTTGAAGAATCTAGTACATATTGGGTTTATGAAGAAAATGATGGCAGACTAAGTGTTGCAATATAAAAACAATCTATCGATGACAATTATGTTATATTGAGTGTTCCAAAACATAAGTGACCATTTCATCCAATTCTAGAAAATGAAACATGATTTTATAGAAGTCTAAAGGATATCAAATAAGAAATCAATTTTGTATTATTTAATTACACAAAAATAATTAATTGTGCTCATGCCACAAATAATAACACACAATATGAAAAATGCACTAAATAATTAGACAATTCTATAATAGTTTGAATTGATGTATATAAATGCAAAAATGTATCTAAAAATATTTTGAATTATAAAATATCCTCTTAAAGTATTTCTTAAACCTTCAAGAAAATTTCAAGTGTTTCATCAAATTATAGACAACGAGTGATCAACGCCCTCATGGAAAAGTATTGTAACTTAATTGTTTCATGTCCCCGCCCTATGACTTGATTGATTTTCAATTCCATGTACACCCCTCTGCATTTTTAAACTCCAAGCAATGTGCTTATAAAGTAATTTTTATTGCAAGTTTTCAATGTTCACTTTTTTTAAGCCAATGTGTGAGAAAAATAAAAATATATAATACAAGACATGTTATTGATACAAATATAGGAAATTAGGGTTATTCCAATCCCTTTCCCTCGGTTACCTTATACCCTTGTCTTGAAACCAAATAATTCAAATGATATAAGTTCCAACACTTTTAGCTCAAAACAAACTTCTCAAAGGAAAGAACCTTTTCCACTCAAAATGTAAGTATAAAACAAACCCTTTGAACTTTTAGCAAAAAACCACATTTTTAACCCTAAACCCTAATGTTAGTTCACTTGTATTAAGCTAAAAAATGGTCACAAGAGGCGACGGAAAACATGACCAATCATAAAGAAAAAATAGAAGAATGGTTTTGTTCAATAATCAACATGCATTGACAGGAATAAACACTAGACGTGCACCTTGTTGTATGCACATTTTGCACAAAAACCCCTAGATATTATTCACATTGAAGAAGTTTACAAAACCTTAATAAATCATAAGTGTAATAGGGTAGCGATTATAAAAAAAATTAATCATATTCTACAACATGATTAATACTTAGCATGAGTCTCCCTATAAAAGGTACATAACTTGAACATCACAAGGTTTGACCAATGGAAATACATGCCAAATAAAGAAAAGGATTTAAAGCATACAACATTCATGTACATTCACATTCTTGTTTAATTTCATCCCTTCCTATATCACAAGTTAAAAATTGATCTAAAATAGATCAAAACATATTAGTATATTTAGGAGAAGATAATTTTATTAGTGTTCAACAAATGACCACAAAAGTAGGTCAATGGGACTACAAAGTATATCTAATAACAACAAGTACAATGTGAGAGAGCTAAAGCAACTATATGATCTTAAATATCATATGTCCTTAACACATAAGAAGATGAAATCATTTTCGTTTTGGCTAATAGTTGATTATTATATCATGAAGCTTGATAGTTGGTGATCTTTGCTAGAGGATAAATTATGTAAGTTAAGTTTCTTCCATGCAAATAGTATGTAAATATATCGGAATTGAGTATGTGAAACAAGATTTATAGCCTTTAAATCCACATGACTAGCATAATGTTAGCATGTTAATCTATCATTAAGGCTTGGATATTTATTAAATTTTCTCTTGAATGACTTAAGCGAGAGTTGTTGGAGACATTTACACACCATGCAAACTTAATTTGGTCAATTTGGCCTAGTTAAACCACTATCCTAAGTTTATTGACTTAATTGACATCAGAGGAGCATTGTATGACATTAGCATGAGCACACCCACACCTACCTTCAGTCAAGGAGGCCAACTAAGCCTTCTCCTTCATTCGAGGAGGCCAACTGGAGCACTTCGGGAGTGATCTGAGTATCATAAATGCACTTAATTGATAACTGATGGTTACAATCAGTTAAATCTAAGTGGTGAAGGCACCTCCTTTAATTATATTGATTATTTAATTAATATTTAATGAACTAGAGTCAATAGGGGCACCTCCAACTACCTCTGATGGCTAGCTTGACTTTAGTTAACCTCATCGGGGTTCATTGGGGTGATTGATGTGCTACCACTTGTTGGTTGGCATGCAATGACATGTGCCTGAGCTACTTTCAGTTAGACTCAGTCTTTTATTTCACTTTGACTTTAATTAGGACTCAGTTGAGTCAATTGATAGTTGATTAGTTGGTTAACTAGTGTGTTTACTGTGGCTTATATGTAGTTAAGCTACACCCATTCATTCATTTCGAATGACCTCCTTGGGAATTCGAATTGTCTTGGCATTCATGCATCTTGCATGATTATTGTATTGTATCATCATTCTTTCATTTGATTATACAGATCTGCTACTCCTATTGCAGCAACATTTTGCCAATTTTATGCATATTTGTCTGTATTCTTTGTGAGACTGTGTTTTCAGTTCCTAGACCACTGTGACAAATTAATATGGTATCAGATCTCACAGCGGGATGAAACTCAGATCTTAAAAACAAGGTTTTTGACAGATCTTGCATGAAAAATTGAGCAAAAGCTCAAAATTCCAGCACTGCACCAGAAGCCAAGGATTACCACTTAATACCCCAAGTAAAGGAATTGTTAATCAAGCTTGCTTGATCAACTATGTTGGGTGTGATGAAATCCTAAAATTTGCAGGCTCTCCAGCCTTACGGGGCCCCTTTTGTTGTGATTTGCAAGTTTTAACAGGTGAAAAGCATTCGCTCTAGCAGTTTCAGATGCCTTCTTCCGTAGAACTATTGATTCCGTTCAATTTCCACTCATGGAAAGGAGACATGGAGATCCAGCTACGTGCTAAAGGACTCTATAGGGTCACTATGGACACTGAAGAAGAGCCTGCTTCTGTGACAGATAAAGCTAGATTCTTGAACAAGAAAGATGAAGCATTCATATTCTTGTGCCTCTTAGTTTCTTAGGATCTTCTTTTCCATCTCTCGGGATTGACGACTCCAAAGGAAATATGGGAAAAATTGGAAACCTTGTATGGAAAATAGGATGATTTGAGAGTATACTAGCTTGAAAATGAGTTGATGTCTCTCTAGCCTTCCAATTTTGAGACCTTAAATGATTTTTTTACAAAGTTCAAGCACATTGTCTTAATATTGAAGTAATGTAAGGTGGAGAAGGAGGATGATCAGCTCATCCTTGCCATACTCTCTAAACTTGGAGCTAATTATTCAGTGTTTGTCTCTACATTTTGTGCAGGGAAGCTAACAACCCCTGGATGGAAGATGCCTTCACTCAATGCCTTCATTGAGTTTCTAACAAGTGAACATGATAAGCTTGTCCAGATGGGGATCATCAGATCCTCCCGTGATCAAGCCCTCCATGTCTCGAGGCCCAAATATCTAAAGGGTAAAGGAAAGGAGAAGAAGAACCCAAAAACCAAATTCGAAGCTCCTAATCATAAAGTTGAAAACCAACAACATGAAGAGCCTTCTGGCTCGAAGAAGAACAAAGAAAAAGGGCATCATGGAAAAGAAACTTGATGAAGCTACCTCTCTCCTTGAGATAAATCACATCAATCTTCTGGAAATATTTTGGAGGAGAGATCAGCAAGATCGGGAACCACAACATGAAAGAGGTCATGCCCTCATGGCAAGCACTTCGAATTCCAAAGCACTCTTAATAGATTCTGGAGCTTTGAATCACATGATGGGTGAAAGAGACTCCTTCTCATCTTTGGAGACTGTAAAATCCATTCCCATCCACATGGGAGATGACTCGACAATCATATCCGAAGGACAAGGTACTGTAGATCTTGAGCATGGTTATTTTTCCAATGTTCTGTATGTACCATCTCTTGCATCAAACCTCCTAAGTGTTTATCAAATGACACATATGGGAGTGCCCAAGAGAGTCTCCTTTAGCCTAGATGATGTAGATATCACAAAACTTGCATCTGGAAAACTTGTAGCAAAAGGCCTTGCAAACCATCATGCAAAATCCTATGAGTTCTCCCATTTTGTGGCGGATACAAAGCCCACCGCATTGCTGACTCATGGAAATGAAGTTAGTAGACTGTGGCATGAGATTTTCTTCCATATGAACTTCAAATACTTGCAAAAATTACATAAGAATTATATGGTTGAAGGCCTCCCGGTCATCAAAGCTACCACTGGAATTTGCAAGGGCTGTGTTGTTGGAAAGCACCCTGAGCATAAATTCGATCGGGGGAAGGCAAGCCGAGCATCATGCATCTTGGGACTAATACATTCTGATATCAGTGGTCCCATTCCTATCACATCCATGAATGTATCAAGGTACGTTCTGAATTTCATTTATGACTTTTCCAAATACACATGGGTCTTTTTTATCAAAAAGAAGTCGGAAGTCTTGGAAAATTCACTGAATTGAAGGCCTTGATTGAGAATGCATCTGGCCAAAAGATAAAGATATTGAGATATGATAATGGTGGGGAGTATGTCAGTAATTAGTTACTGCATATATGTTCCCAAATTAGTATTCATATCTAGCATTCAATCCCCTACACTCCCCAGCAGAACGGTGTAGCGGAGAGGAAGAATCGGTCTCTCAAGGAGATGACCACCTGTATGTTGGAATCAAAGAAGTTGGATGAAAATTTGTGGGCTGAAGCCATGCATGCTACAGAATATATTTAGAATAGAGTGCCACACTCATCCATGAAAGGGAATACCCCTTTCAAAGCATACTTCGGATACAAGTCGTATGTGTCAAATCTGCGGGTGTTTGGGTCCACTGCATGGGCTCGAATTCCACTTGATAAAAGGAGGGCTTTGCAACCACAAAGCATAGAATGTATGTTTATTGGATATATTGATGAATAAAAAGGTTTCAAGCTACTGGATATCAAAACAAAACAGATCATCATTGAAAGGAGTGTCAAGTTCGATGAGCCTCTTCAAGAGGTAGAACTAGTGAAGGAGAAAACTGCTGAATTTCCTTCCTATTCTACTGAATATTTAGATGTTGTAATTGGGGGAGATGACCCTGATTTGGATCCTATGATTTTTGATATCAATGTATAGAAAACATCAGATTCTGAATCAGAACATGAAGTACAAAATCATCTCCCAACTTGGGCCCGACAGATACTCTCCTCCACAGGAGATAACATTGGAAATCCGGATGATCCAAGGAGAACTCGGTCTGATTTCCAAAGAGCGGGTATTACACTCTCTTGTCTTGATTATTTGCTGTCTAAATATTGTTATTTGATGATAATTTCATACCCTAAGTCTTACTTCCATGCTCAGAAGGATCCAAAACGACAAGTTTCCATGAATGAAGAGATGAATTCTCTTCAGAAAAACACCAATTGGGAGCTAGTTTTTCTACCTCCGGGGAGGAAATTGGTTCAATGCAAGTGGGTGTTTCAGAATAAGGTTGTTGTTGATGGTAGCACCTAAAAATATAAGGCAAGGCTGGTAGAAAAAATTTTCTCCTAGGTCCAAGGTGTGGACTACCATGAGACTTTTGCACCGGTTGCAAAAATGCACTCCATCCGCCTAGTTTTGGCAATTTCAGCATCTAAGCACTGGGAAGTGCATCATATGGATGTTAAGTCAGCCTTTATGAATGGAGTTCTTCATGAGGAGATATAAATGAAGCATCCCTAGGGCTACATTTCTTATCCATTTTTATTTTTCAAGCTAAAGAAGTCACTATACGGGTTAAAATAGGCCCCAAGAGAGTGGTATTCCAAGATGGATGCCTTCCTTCTCTCGAAAAACTTCCAAAGGTGTAAATCAGATACAAATGTGTATATTCAGAAGTATGATGGTAATTTGATTAGTATTTTTTTATATTTTGATGAATTACTAATTACAGGTAGCACAGTTACTTCTATTTCAGTCATCAAAACTGCTCTCCACAATGCATTTGAAATGAGCAATTTGAGTCTCTTGAAGCAATTTCTGGGACTCGAAATTGAGCAAAATTTTGATGGGATAATGGTCACTTAGTCCAAATACATATCAAAACTATTATTCAAGTTTAACATGGCTGAATGTAAGGCTGCTCCATTCCCTTTCCTTTAAGGGATCAACCTTGAAGAAGGAAAAAGCACACCTCCCATGGACTGCACTATTTATCAACAGTTGATAGGTAGCTTCCTTTACTTGAATCATTCTCATATTGATATATATTATTCCATGAATGCTATGTCAAGATACATGCAGAAGCCTCATGATATTCATTGGAAGGCAGCCAAGAGGATCCTCCAGTATATTCAGGGAACCAGGACCTACGACATTCACTATGCTGCAAACTCCAAGCTAGAGCTGGTTGGTTACATAGATTCCGATTGGGCGAGTGATTCTATTGATCGAAATTCTACTTCTGAATATGTATTCGTATTTGGTGGTGGCACCATTTGCTGGTCTAGCAAAAAGCAGGCCGCCACAGCATTGTCTTCAACAGAGGCCGAGTACCGAGGAGCGATGAATGCTTGCATCCAAGCTGTTTGGTTGCAAAGAATTCTTTCAGAGTTTGATCTTGGCAGTACTTTGTCCACTATCCTATTTTGTGACAATCAAAGTGATATTAAGATACCCACAGATCTAGTTACCAGGCAAAGGACTAAGCATGTAGAGATACACATGCACTACATCAGAGAGTTAGTGCATGATAGGACCATCATTCTGCAATACTGCCCAACTGATGAGTAGATTACAGACATCTTCACCAAGATATTTTTATTAAAGAAGTTCAGTTACCTCCGTTCATGGTTGGGGGTGAGTTCATCAGGGTGATCCAACTACTTTCAGTGTTCAGCTTGAGGGGTGGTTTTCCCACTGGGTTTTCCCTGTTCTCCTCATTTAGTTTGTTTTTTAGCATTGTTTGAGTTTCAGTATTATACAGGGTGACCTATAGCCTTTGTTTCCAGCACCCTAGCATTTTTATGCACTTTATGTTTCTACTCCTCTAAGTATAGCTTAAGGGGGGGTGTTGGAGACATTTACCCACCATGCACACTTAATTTGGTCAATTTGGCCTAGTTAAACCACTATCCTAAGTTTATTAACTTAATTGACATCAGAGGAGCATTGTATGACATCAGCATGAGCACACCCATGCCTACCTTTAGTTAAGGAGTCCAACTAAACCTTCTCGCTCATTCGGGGAGGCCAATTGGAGCACTCTGGGAGTGATCTGAGTGTCATAAATGCATTTAATTGATAACCGATGGTTACAATCAGTTAAATCTGAGTGGTGAAGGCACCTCCTTTCGTTATATTGATTATTTAATTAATATTTAATGAACTGGAGTCAATAAGGGCGCCTCCAACTACCTCTGAAAGCCAGTTTTACTTCAGTTAACCTCATCGGGGTTCATTGGGGTGATTGATGCGCTACCACTTGTTGGTTGGCAGGAGGTGACATGTGTTTGAGCTACTTTCAGTTAGACTCAGTCATTTATTGCACTACGACTTCAGTTAGGACTCAGTTGAGTCAATCGGTACTTGATCAGTTGGTTAACTAGTGTGTTTACTGCGGCTTACAGTCAGTTAAGCTACACCCATTCATTCATTTTGAATGACCTCCTTGGGAATTCAAATTGTCTTGGAATTCATGCATCTTGCATGATTATTGTATTGTATCATCATTCTTTCATTTGATTATACAGAGCTGCTACTCCTATTGCAGCACCATTTTGCCAATTTTATGCATATTTGTTTGTATTCTTTGTGAGACTGTGTTTTTAGTTCCTAGACCACTGTGACAAATTAATAAGAGTAACTCCATAGAATTGAATAAATTTTCGATAGATATTTGACATCAGTACTTGCTGATTTTCAACACTCGGGCCTTGTCTTTCTTTATAAAGGATTTTAATTAAGAACAATAGGTTTGTGATTGTTTAAATGCATGCTTGTCCTATATGTCTCCAAATAGAAGTATTTTAGATTTACTAAATGATTAGGAGATTTGACTAAATTATGGATTGAATATTTTTTGCATATTTTATTAGAAACAAATTACAATAGATGTGACATGCAATACATATATTCTTTTCACAACATCAAGAAACTACTTTGACTCTAGAATTTGTACTAGAATTTGTACTAGAATTTATTGGAACAAATTAAATGATTAGTTGAATATAGTGCATAACAGAGTCCATGTTTCACTACATTAGACATAGAACAACCTAAGAAAATGATAACCAAACATACAAAATGTTGGATTAAACTAAAAAAATTGTAAGCTTGAGCATGCCAATTATAGCATGATGATACCGAGTAGTGGGAAAGTGGAAACAAAAATAAATTCACTGGATTAATATTAATACACGATATTTTGTGCTTGGAAACCAAACTAATTTCAATGAACTCAAGAATATACACTTAATTGAGATAAAATGAAACAACATAAAGAGAAGACATATTTACTCTACCTTGGTAAAACATCCAACTAATAATGTAGTATGAGAATGATGAGGTTCCAAAGAAGAAAATAACATGTCCATCCATTGTGATTAATAAAGAAAGCATGTTAGTGACCTAAATATGATTTTGAGCTTGTAAACTAACTCTGTATTTTCATAAATATATGTTAAAGAAAACATTTATTGCAATTTTAATACTAAGATCTTGTACACAAAATTATAGTTTAATATAGAAAATTGGTGTTAGAGTAAAAGAAAAATGAACTAAATGAATCTATGTATATTTCTAAAATAATACATCATGATAGACATGACCCAACAATAAGTTAAGTACATGAAAATAATTACTTAAAAACTAAATTGCTTAGCAAAAAGAGATTTTAAAAACAAACATCTGCAATCTCAAGCAAAGAGCATCCTACCCCTCATCTTCTATACGTGTCTTAAATATAGCATCAATTTCATACTAAACTATTTCACAAACAATAAGTGGAAAACTGACAAACAAACAACCATGCATTACTATTTACAAAGAGAAAACCTGAGAAGGTTAATAAAACCACAGATGATGTAAAATCCATATATTCACCTGCAAAGGAAACAAAATTAATGGCGTATTCAATTTTATGTAAGGAATTGAACTTACCATTAATTTGGACTGCAGTTTCCATGTATTTGGGTTGGGGTTGGGGTTGCTTTACGATGGATTAGAAGTCATAATTATTTTATGCAAATGACGATTTGAAAGAGCCAAGAGTCTCTCATCTCTCAAGCAAGCCAAGTTTTGAAAATGTTCTGATTGAGGATTTGGGGTTGTCTTGTTATCCCTCCGTCACCTTCCTATTTGGGCCTCCTTGATTGTTCAAAGAAAATAATTTATTTGTGCTCATATTTTTTTTTAAATGGGCATTTGTGTTCGTTGTATTTTTTATTTTTTTAATTGATTCAGAGTTGTGTTAGAATGTAGAAAAATATTTTATCTATTTTTATTAAAAAAAATGGGGTAGCCACCATTCATTCTCTTTTTAATTTTTTATAAATTAAATCTAAGTTTTGCTAAAATGTGGAAGAATTTAGTTTCTCTCTTTTTATTAATAAAAGCATTTTCTTTTTTTATTTAAATTAAAATTTAGCTAAAATGTGGAAGTGCACCTATCCTCAAGAAATTATCAAACACCTCGATAGCCTCTCATGATGACCTATTTTTTATCCCAAATCCTCACAATTTCCCACCACAATTGGCCCATTCACAAGTATTGGTTGATGCCTCGATTCAAAATTTCACGGTTGGCGAAGAACAAAGTAATTGAATTCAATGTATTTAATTGGTAGTCTCTGTTGTAGGTAGAGACTATTGTTTTCAATTTTTTCAATTTATTTTGTACAAGTACATTTAATATTTCAACACTTCTAAAGTGAAACTAAAGTTTTTGTTCTATTTTCTAATTTTTTCTATTTAATTTAATTTTCGCATAGATTTATTTAAATTTGATTGGTGCTATACCATAAAAATTAAGAATAAACAAATTCACAAAAAATAAAAAATAAAAGTTTTCATTATTAATGCAAGGAAACATAGATATATATGTGAAGAGGAAAGCTTTCCATCTTTTTTTATTTCATTCTCTTTTTTTACGTATTGTCAGGAGTTGCCTATTTTTCCTTTATTCTCTTCCAAGATTGGAAATGTTGAAATTATTTTCTATTATTTTTATTGCATTAATTTTATGAAAGTACATTTAATATCTTAACATTTCTTAATTGTAACAAAATTTTTAGTTTATTTAATTATTTTATTTATCTTAATTTCTATAAAAAAATTCTTTAAATTTTGTTTTAAAACTTAATTGCTCCCATACCATGAAAATGAGAATTTAAAAAATTGAACAAAAATTAAAATAAAAAATGTCTATTATCATTCATAAATGGAAACTTGAAAATTAAAAAAAGAAAGTTGAATAGGTTTTTGCTTTTTATTGATTTCTTCATGCATGGAAACTTGACTTTAATGAAGAATGGAAAATTAAAAATTAAAAAAGAAAGTAGTTTTCTGCTTTTTACTGATTTCTTCATGCATGGAAACTTGACTCTAATGAAGAAAGTATTTATTTTAGTATGGATGATGCCCTCATTCATTTTTGTCTCTGCCTTTGCATTTTCATCTTCCATGATTCACTTGTGGGAAATTCATCTTGGATGATTTGCTTGTGGGAACCGACACCAACAAGTACATCACCACACTTATGAGGGTCGACATTTGGTACAATGGCATTGACTATGCCAATGGTTTTTCCTTGGAAGGTTTTGCAATGGTAGAATTGTTCCAAATTACCTCTATATGGACCATATATTCCTTCCATTCTTTCAAGTTTCTTCAATTATTAAATTCATTTCTTTATTAAATCGAATAATTGTGTTTTCATACTGGTTGCAGCCCAAAGCATGAGGACATCTCCAATTCCATATTTAGATCCAGAATCTAATGAGACCAACTTATGATTAAGCATTATAAACTTTACACCAGAGATAGGAATAAGGTTCCCTTAATCTTTTCAACCTCACCCTAAATGTTCGAAGAATCAACTTGGAATGCTTTTATCAATTTCCAGTGAGTAATTTGAATTGGTAGATCACTAAAACTTTTTAAAATTTTTCCATAAGATAAATCTGATGAAATGACTATTTTTTATGGTTCATCTCTTTATATTTTGTTAAAATCAATAAATCTTTGTTGAAATGCATTTTTATTATTCAATGAAATGAATTCAACTTCTTTTAATATCTTAAATCCATTTTGAATATCTTAAATTCAAAATTATATAATTATAAAAATGTGTATCTACAATTTTAACAATATTTTAATTAAAGTATATATAATTCTAATAATGTATATCTACAATTCTAATAATTTAGTTTTGTATTTTCTTGTGGTTTTTTATTTGAAAGTGAAAATTATGTTCTATTTATGCAGGGACTGTACTACTCACAACCAGGGATCAAAATTGAAGTCGTCATTGCCCTTCAAGAGCCTTCTAGCTCGTCATAGAAGGGTAATTTTTTTTTTGCTATGCAAATGAAATTTAAAAAAAAAACTTACTTGTCAAATACGAAGTAAAGATTATTTTTAATTTTTTCATTTGAAGGGTAGAAAATATTCATATAATATATTAAACTTTTCAAAATATATCATACTTTTAATATATATATATATTATAACAAAACTATTTAAATTTTGTTAAATATTAAAAATAATATATGTTTATAGAAAAACCTCAACTTGTATAAATATGTTACTAGTATGTTACTAATTTTAAGACACATAATTTAGTTAAAATAATATATATTTATAGAAAAAAAACTCATATTACTCTTTTATGAGTATGTTACTAATTTCAAAACACATAATTTAGTTTTTACTAATTTTAAAACATAAAATAAATTTGGTTATTTATGAAGTTATCAACTACTTATTTAACACATTAGCTAACATTTTTCATAATTTTAGAAAGTGAACTTTCTTAAATCTTATTCTTTTTTTTCCACAATTTTTTGGAAAAAAACTTTCTCAAACTTTATTCTTTTTTTTTCAACCTTTGTTTCTTTTTTCCATAGTTTTTGAAAATAGAGCTTTCTCAAACCTTTTTTTTTCATAGTTTTTAGAAAGTAAGCTTTCTCATGCTTTATTCTTTTTTTTGGAAAAACATTATCTCAGTATAAATCGAATAACATGCTCATAAGTAAACCCTGGAGTCTATAGATCCACAGATCGGCTTGTTCTCATAGCGGATGTGTGGAATTTTCATCCACGGATCAATTCGCAATTTCCTGGACACGGTTTCTCACATCTTGTTCTCATAGCGGTTGATGTACCAGTAAAATGCTCCACTAGTTTCTCACTGCATTTTCTCATAGTTGTTGTTGTACCGGTCAAATGTTCCACTAGCAGCGTGATTTGCTACACCTCGAAATTGGAAATCAGATTTTAAAGGTTAAGGTTTATTTCTCATTCCTCTATCTTGGACAGCTTTCTTGTTTGAATCTTTTGTATTAGCATCTATCTGTTATTCTTTCATCTAACATTTCTTCTTTAAATTCAGGGTTTTCTGGTTTTCTAGAATGAATTACAATATTTGCAATCTCCATGGCATTGGTAGGACGTCCATTTGAAGCAGATCGGTTTGGGTGTAGAGTGTGAGCAATTGGTGTATATATATATAGAGAGAGAGAGAGAGAGAGGAGGGAGAGAGAGAGAGAGAGAGAGAGAGAGAGAGAGAGAGAGAGAGAATTTAATTATTTCTTTTATTTTATTTATATGTTTTTATTTGTTTTCAGTTTTGTCCAGCATAAGGGTATTGATATCAATTTTTCCATTCAGATCAATAGTTATTAGTTTTGTTTGTAATGTTTTGTAATTTTTTTTATCAATTGGTCTTTGTTTATATTTATATGGATTTGTATTTGAATAGATATTTTTATCAATTTATAATATTTATATCAAATATTTTTCTTTACTTTTGTTGTGGTTATTAATGCATAAAATGAAAGTGCATAAATTATAAACAAATAAATTGATAACATAAATTATGTTGATAAAATTTACACAATAAATTTGGATTTCTTTCACAATAATTTTAGCTTTGTTTCATATATATTTACAGTAATACAGTAATATGGAATGAATTTGTTTTATATAAATGTGTGTTTTTGAAAGATTTAGTAAACTTTGAAGAGGTATTCCATATTATTAAAGGGAGTATATCATTAAAATGAGTATATTTCATTCTTATGAAAAAAAATTATTTTGATGGATATAAGTTAAAGTTTTTTTTTGCAATTAATATGTTTTGATTATGAAATTTTGAATCATTTTTTATTTTCATATGAAAAGAATATTTTTTTTGGGCTTGTCAATCACGAAGGGTTATTAACATATTAACTCTTCATAATGAAATATAACCTTTCCCTTCAAATTTGATCCCTGCTCACAACCCTTGTTATATTTTGTTTTTGTTTTGTTTGTGATTATGTTTTTTTTTAATATTAATATAATACATATATAATAACTAAATTATTTTAATATTATGTATTATATTATTATAATATGCTATATTAACATATTATCTATATATTAAGTTATATATAACATATAATATATAAGAATTATATTATTAGATATTATTGTAATATATTAATATTTTTTTTTTTACAAAGGGAATCGACAACTGGGGCCGGCCTGGTACTCGCGTGACACGGGGTCTAGGGATCCATTCCCGCTACCACTATAACTCTAGGTGCCCCACACCCGCTGCAAGACATGGAACATGGGTAAACCCGGGTGGGATTGATCTCGTGACCTCCAATTTGCAACAAGTGACTTCATAACAACGGAACCGCCAATGAGCCACACATGTGCAGGCTATAATATATTAATATTACACTAGCTATAATAACTATATATTATATTGGGTTGAGGCTTCAAGTTTCAATTATGCTAGTGATATGTATAATATACTAATCCCTTTTTATGTATGCAATCTCCTGATGATCTACGTCAAATAACGTTGTCATGAAGTTAGGCTAGTTATCCATGAGATATACACCAATTCATGATATATACACCAATTCATTGAAGTTAGGCATAAACTTTACATATATTGCATGAACCTGATAAAGCAGACTAAAATTAGTGCATCACTAAATCTCAATTTACACTTTTAAGTAAAAAATATTAATAAATTATATTCACATAGTTTGTATCTTGTTGTATTTGTTTATTTATGACTAAATTAGTAGTTTAAGTTAGTCATTTTTAGATGTGTCACTTAAAATTGCTTATATTTGGTACTATTTAGCTTATAAAAACTGTCATGACTATCTTTTTTGGTCACGTAGCCATAAATTTGTCAAATTGCAGTTAAGAAAGATTTGATAGCTTTGTCGATGAATTTGATTATGAATCTCTAACCCTTTTGGATGGATCTAGCTTCGCCATGTCCCTCGGGGTTTGTAATGGATGCATTTTGTGCGTCGACTTCTTTCCCGGTTCTAAATTGGAATTGCACGGAGAAATATCCACCAGTTCATATATATGGCGTTGATATGTGGGACGACAATTTTATCCCTCAGGTTTATTAACTCTGTGACCTATTTCTCGGGTCAATGTACTACAATATTTTTAAAGCTGATGCTCCTGCATTCTCTGATAGTGATAGGGAAATTATTTTAGGGTTTGGCGACTGGTATGTAGGACAATGTTTCTCTTACATAAGAATTTGGGGCAGCAATATAGTTCACTTTCTTCCTAGAATTGTTCCAGACCAAATGGTGCTTCAGGAATCCGCATATCAAACTATTATTGATGGCGTTTTATCCAAGTTGAGCAAACATAAAAAGAACAACTGGCGGAAATTTACCATGAATATTGGCAACCTTACGCTACCGAGTCTTGCTAATGTGTCTTCGATGGGAAATGAGATTTATGTTATGAACTTGAGGGAGGCATTCAAAAGAATGCATGACCCAATAGGATATTTGGATGATCTGTTTTCTCATAAGCACTTGAAATTGCAATATGTTCATGAAAATGAACCCAATCATTCCATGTTTCAAGGAGCTATCAATTTTTAAGCAGGAAATGGATAAAATTCTTGATCCAGAAAGGAAGTTGATTATGTACAAGTATCAAAAGGAAGTTAAGACAAAAATTGTTGGAGAAAGAGGAGATAAACTAAAAATAAAAGAAGATATTGAAAAGGATAAGATGGAACAAGAAGCGAGAGAGGATGCAGCAAGTTCTATTGTTGCTCTTGTTGCTCAATTGAAGGCCAAAGGGAAATGTGTTTTTCAAGGCTCATCGAGATTTTGTATTGGCACAATGGAAGATAATCTACAGAAAGGGCCAGAACAAGCTGTCACTAAAACAAGTTGTGAACAACATGAAGTGGTAGAAGCACAAAAAGACCAGACTCATGTGGAAGATGCTTCTGCAGAGAAGGTAATTTGTTTATCTTCAGGTCAGATTGAGATTGATAATATGGATGTGGATCAATATCTTGAGGTTGTTATAACTATGTCGAATATGGAAATGCTTCCAAGTATGTTAGGTTCATCATGTTCCTAGCTTAAATTTTTTGAGGTAAATTTGTCGTCAATAAATGGAGCTACTATTAGCATGCCCACTTTTTAAGTTAATTCACTCATCGATACTTGTCCTACATCATCAATTCCCCAGTTGTTTGAGGATGAAATTCCTTCTTTCTCTATGGGTATTTCTGAAAAGGAAGATTTTCCTTTGTCTAGTTTTATTACATCACTCACCTTTACCTCTGTCTCAAGTCCTATGGACATTGCCCTACTCATGATAGATATTCCTATAAATCAAATGGAAACTGATTCGTTGGTTACCATTCATCCTGAGATGAATTCATCATCAGAAGTGATAGCATATTTTGGAGAAGATGCAGTTGTATCGATGGGAAAATATTATTAGAGTAAAAAGGATAAAGGTGTGGTTAAAAGGGGATCGAAGAAAGGGAGACATGGGTCAGGAAAAGATGTGTCTGCCCTTGGTCAAGTTATTTGGAAGGAAGATACAAGTAATCGTCCTCAAGAAGTAGTGGATGCAGTTGCTTCCATGGGAGTTTTCGCTAGAGCTAATTTTAGCATAGTTTCACAATTAAGTTTGGCTTTTCGTGAAGAAGAGAAGGAATTAGACAATTTGAAACATGACTTAGCAAGGCAGAAAACAGGTATCAACAAAAAGATGGTAAGTTTAAATGAGAACATCAAGACAGAGTGGAGGAATGGAAGATGAAATTTGAGAATGCAGAGGTTGTGAATCAACAAGGAGTAGAGCAAACTGCTCTTGTCAATCAGCAATTGACATATGCTCAAGTAGGTTTGAAAGCGTCGTGTTTTCTAGATATGACACTTGAGGATTTTAAACAAGTACTCGATAAATTGCAGGAAGAGTTTCAACAGGCTTTGATTGATTTGTATACTTATTTTGATGAGATGCAAGCATTGTATGACAAGTTTAGAAAACATTTTGAAACTGTTGAGGGTCACCAAGATGGTATAAAAAAGCATCTGTTGCTTTAGAGCAAGTAACAAGTTGGAAAAAGTATATTAAGGAAACACCTAATGGCTTGCCAATTTTAAACAAGTTACAGCTGAAAACAACTGAAGTTTCAATTCAGACATAGGAGGGTGTCTATAATTCTATTGAAGATTTAATAAAATCAGGACAAATGATTTGTGAACAAAGGTGGTCATATTCAAAGAATTTGCTAACGTATTTGAGTTTTCCTGTTCTGGATCTTATCAATGAGGCACCTTTGCACCAACTTCATTTGGAAGAAGTTCAAAAGGAGTTTGGTGATTCGAAATAATTGATTCAACAAATCATTCAACTGACAGTGCATGAAATTGAGAAATGGATGAAAGCTCCTCATGCTTCAATAGCTTGGATAAAGATTTTTCATTAAACAATGGAAAAAAGTGAGATATGAGGAGATTTCTTCCAAAATGTGCAAGACCGAAATTCAGTTGAGGAGTGCTCATTTTTTAGGAAGTGGATGAGATTTTGGAGGTATTTGGCAAGTGGCGTTCTGCCCTTATTGGAAACATTGAAACTAATCTCTTAATTGTGTAATCTTATTTGAAGACAAATAGACATTGTGTTATTGGGTAGTTTAAATTTGTGTATTTTTAACACTTTGGATATTGTTCTTTGCAATTTGATTTTGTTAAGTTTTCTAAAGTAATTTGGAAGAAATAATCTTGATTTGCATGTGTGCACATTAATTTTTTTTTCATTATTTGTTATATCCTGGAGTATTTTTATCTTGAAATGATTACTCAGTTTGTTTAACTGTCATTATACAGTTATGATAGAGGTTTTATGTATGGAATTTTTTTTTTGACAAATTCGACAGATCCCCATCTATTACTGAAAATGCACTTTTTCACATTCATGTAGAATTTTCAGAGACTGATACATAGTTTATGCATATAAAATTTGTGTGTTTTAACACTTTGGAAGAAATAATCTTGATTTGCATGTGTGAATATTAATAATTATTTTTCTTTATTTGTTATATCCTGTAGTATTTTTATCTTGAAATGATTATTCAGTTTGTTTAAGTGTCATTTTACAGTTATAATAGACGTTTTATGTATGGAAAAGTGCAACTGTTTTATATGCGTAAAATATCTATCTGCCTCTAAAAACTGCAATTTATTTAGTAGTCTACATGAATGTGAAAAACCAAAGTTTTGTTGCTAGATTAGTTATTGCTTTGAGTTTATTTTAAGCAAAAAGTGGGAGTTGAGAAGAAGCAAATTAAGTGTAAATAGTTTTTTTAAATTGTTGTTTTTATGGTAATTAAATATTTGAAACCAATCTGTTGTGTGGAATTGCTGAAAATTAAAGAGGATGTTAATATATTTTTGAAAATAAAATAAAATATAGTTTATTTCTGTAAGCATATTTTGTTTTTGTAATTTTCTTACTTTTGTTTGAGGAATGATTTGTGTTGTTATGCTAATAAAATTATAGGTATTCGTATTTATGATATACCTGTTTTATGTAAAGAACTTATTCTAAAGCTGCAAGGTCACTATTTTGTGAAATTTGTGCTTCTTGTTATTAATTTCTCAAAATTTAATAACTATGTTTCCAATAAGGAACACCCTATATGAAATTTTTACTTAAATTTGAAAAATGAAAGCTTGAAGTTGAAGCCAAATTCTCTCGTTCCATAGACGCTTTTTCCATTATATAAAAAACTTTTCACGAAAAAAGTATGCTTTTGAAAAAATAAATCAATAGGGTAAAGAGCCTTCGCGGTTTACCTAATCCTATAGCAAATATTCGATGGGGGAGGAAAAAGTTAGGCAGAAAGAGTAGGAACAAACAGAATAAACTCTGACACAATAAATTCTAAGGAAATAATCGGAACATAGCATGTTTCTTATTGGAAAACATAGAATCTAGATTTCGAAATTAAGAAATATCAGCAATTGGAAATAGGAGCATGCAGATGTTTGTATTTGAATTTAGGTTTTCTGGATTTTCTGGATTTTGACACCTAGAATTTTTGGAATCCAAAATGTCGGAGAGTATAACATGGTTCTTGGAAAAGATAGTATTTCCGGATTTCGAAATTTTGAATATCGCATTTTGTATTTTTTAGTTTTGCTTGGTGGAATTTTTTTTTTGCAGATTCAAAAATATCGAATATCGCAAATTAGAACATGGAGATATTTCTTACTTGTTTTTAATCATATATGAAGTTAATAGATTAAATAATAACAATTATTTATATTAATAAATATGAATTTTAATTCTGGATGCGGATAATCAAAGTCAAATTTGCAAGAATGGAATTGACGGCAACAATAATCTATTGAGTAGTAGAGCATTTTATGTGGTTGCAACAAGTTTCATGATTATTGGATGTTGAGCTGTCCGAGACTCAAAGGTGATTAGGTGTGTTGCAACAACATTAAATGCTTTGCATGCCAATGGATAGTAGTTGGGGGTATTGTGGAAGAACCACGCTCTGGTTGTCATGCAAGAATATTTTCACTTATTCTGCAATAATTATGCATTAATGAAGTGGGTCTTGTTGTCTTATTCTATAGTCATTATCCATTAATGAAACAGGTCTTGCTGTGCAAACTGTCACTTTACCACGCAACAGATAGAAGTGTCATGAAAACATGCAATCCACTTGGCGAAAAAAAGATGGTAGCAATCAAATCCATACAAAGAGACAGAATAAAGCCTGAGCATTTTCAGAATGTGTACTTAACCTGTCAACTCCAAGCCACATTTTTTGACACCTAAAGTGCATGGTACGTCCCTGCCCGATTACAGTCAGCTGTGTGATTAATATGATGATGTTATGCCAGAAAGAGGCAGCATTCTTATGACGTTAAGATATTTAAGTACGT